>CAVLYN010000076.1:0-2500 GCA_963675135.1 Galeopsis tetrahit
GGGGGGCCGCAGGCCCCTTGCGCGCGCATCCTCCGCCCATGCTGCCTAGTGAGCACCCCCTCCCCTATATATGCTTAAAAAAAAAAATCCCAGGTGACAGCACTAGATATTAAAATGGCCGAGGAGGTAGTACTATTAGATTACCTATTTATACACCCCAAATTTCAGTGAGCCTATGCACCCCCCCCTAAAATCAGCCCAGGAATCCATTTCCATCGTTAAATTTAGCATCCGAGGTCCCGGGACGGGAGTTTTGACGGGGGCAGCGTTCGTGGGGCCCGTTTTTCGAAGTTGTCGGAATTCATCGAAAGCTTGCATACCCCCCTAAATCGACAAAATAATCACTTGTGTCGAGGCGGAATTTCGATTTGAGGCCTCGGGTGCGGAGTTTTCGACGTCGTGCACCACACGGGGGGCCGCCGGCCCCCCCTAGGCTGCTGTCTTGGGCAGCCTCGTGCACCATTTTTTCAAAGTTGTCGGAATTCTCTCAATTCTTGCATACCCCCCTAAATCGACAAAAAAATCACTTGTGTCGAGGCGGAATTTCGATTTGAGGCCTCGGGTGCGGAGTTGTTGCAGCGGTGCACCACAATTGTGCCATCGGCCTAGGCTGTCTTGGGCAGCCTCGTGCACCATTTTTTCAAAGTTGTCGGAATGCTCTCAATTCTTGCATACCCCCCTAAATCGACAAAAAAATCACTTGTGTCGAGGCGGAATTTCGATTTGAGGCCTCGGGTGCGGAGTTGTTGCAGCGGTGCACCACAATTGTGCCATCGGCCTAGGCTGTCTTGGGCAGCCTCGTGCACCATTTTTTCAAAGTTGTCGGAATTCTCTCAATTCTTGCATACCCCCCTAAATCGACAAAAAAATCACTTGTGTCGAGGCGGAATTTCGATTTGAGGCCTCGGGTGCGGAGTTGTTGCAGCGGTGCACCACAATTGTGCCATCGGCCTAGGCTGTCTTGGGCAGCCTCGTGCACCATTTTTTCAAAGTTGTCGGAATTCTCACAATTCTTGCATACCCCCCTAAATCGACAAAAAAATCACTTGTGTCGAGGCGGAATTTCGATTTGAGGCCTCGGGTGCGGAGTTGTTGCAGCGGTGCACCACAATTGTGCCATCGGCCTAGGCTGTCTTGGGCAGCCTCGTGCACCATTTTTTCAAAGTTGTCGGAATTCTCTCAATTCTTGCATACCCCCCTAAATCGACAAATAAATCACTTGTGTCGAGGCGGAATTTCGATTTGAGGCCTCGGGTGCGGAGTTGTTGCAGCGGTGCACCACAATTGTGCCATCGGCCTAGGCTGTCTTGGGCAGCCTTGGGCACCATTTTTTCAAAGTTGTCGGAATGCTCTCAATTCTTGCATACCCCCCTAAATCGACAAAAAAATCACTTGTGTCGAGGCGGAATTTCGATTTGAGGCCTCGGGTGCGGGGTTGTTGCAGCGGTGCACCACAATTGTGCCATCGGCCTAGGCTGTCTTGGGCAGCCTTGGGCACCATTTTTTCAAAGTTGTCGGAATTCCCTCAATTCTTGCATACCCCCCTAAATCGACAAAAAAATCGCTTGTGTCGAGGCGGAATTTCGAATTGAGGCCTCGGGTGCGGAGTTGTTGCAGCGGTGCACCACAATTGTGCCATCGGCCTAGGCTGTCTTGGGCAGCCTCGTGCACCATTTTTTCAAGGTTGTCGGAATTCTCTCAATTCTTGCATACCCCCCTAAATCGACAAAAAAATCACTTGTGTCGAGGCGGAATTTCGATTTGAGGCCTCGGGTGCGGAGTTGTTGCAGCGGTGCACCACAATTGTGCCTTCGGCCTAGGCTGTCTTGGGCAGCCTTGGGCACCATTTTTTCAAAGTTGTCGGAATTCCCTCAATTCTTGCATACCCCCCTGAATCGACAAAAAAATCACTTGTGTCGAGGCGGAATTTCGATTTGAGGCCTCGGGTGCGGAGTTGTTGCAGCGGTGCACCACAATTGTGCCTTCGGCCTAGGCTGTCTTGGGCAGCCTTGGGCACCATTTTTTCAAAGTTGTCGGAATTCCCTCAATTCTTGCATACCCCCCTGAATCGACAAAAAAATCACTTGTGTCGAGGCGGAATTTCGATTTGAGGCCTCGGGTGCGGAGTTGTTGCAGCGGTGCACCACAATTGTGCCATCGGCCTAGGCTGTCTTGGGCAGCCTTGTGCACCATTTTTTCAAGGTTGTCGGAATTCTCTCAATTCTTGAATACCCCCCTGAATCGACAAAAAAATCACTTGTGTCGAGGCGGAATTTCGATTTGAGGCCTCGGGTGCGGAGTTGTTGCAGCGGTGCACCACAATTGTGCCATCGGCCTAGGCTGTCTTGGGCAGCCTTGGGCACCGTTTTTTCAAAGTTGTCGGAATTCCCTCAATTCTCGCATACCCCCCTAAATCGACAAAAAAATCACTTGTGTCGAGGCGGAATTTCGATTTGAGGCCTCGGGTGCGGAGTTGTTGCAGCGGTGCACCACAATTGTG
>CAVLYN010000076.1:32500-35000 GCA_963675135.1 Galeopsis tetrahit
GAATCCCACGAGTTGTTTTTGCTACCGCCGCGCCCGTGCGTCGGGAAATTCGGGAGTGAATTGGGCTCGCTGTCCTTCCGCTTAGCACCGCGATCGACAAGAGGGAGGCCGTTTAAATTGGCCCCCCGTACCCATCGAAGGCTTAGCTACCGCATCCGAACGCTGGCTTGTTCTCTCCCGAGTTGCCCGACGCGGGGCGCCGAAACCGAATCCCACGAGTTGTTTTTGCTACCGCCGCGCCCGTGCGTCGGGAAATTCGGGAGTGAATTGGGCTCGCTGTCCTTCCGCTTAGCACCGCGATCGACAAGAGGGAGGCCGTTTAAATTGGCCCCCCGTACCCATCGAAGGCTTAGCTACCGCATCCGAACGCTGGCGTGTTCTCTCCCGAGTTGCCCGACGCGGGGCGCCGAAACCGAATCCCACGGGGTGTTGCAACCGTCGCGCCCGTGCGTCGGGAAATTCGGGAGTGAATTGGGCTCGCTGTCCTTCCGCTTAGCACCGCGATCGACAAGAGGGAGGCCGTTTAAATTGGCCCCCCGTACCCATCGAAGGCTTAGCACCGCATCCGAACGCTGGCTTGTTCTCTCCCGAGTTGCCCGACGCGGGGCGCCGAATGGCCGAGGCCAGACCGATTGCGCCACGATATGCCCCGCCACCCTCGGCCGCGCATCGGCCCTATTCGGGAGATAAGGTAAGGGCACGTTGCTCTTCCTGCTTGAGCACCGCAATCGACAAGCGGAGGCCGTATATATTGGCGTCCATCCCCATCGAATGCGTGAGCTCAACGTCCGAACGTGTGCCTATTTTCTCGAGAAAGGGCCTTTGCACAGCCATCGAGTGGCCAAGCATCGAATTTTTTTTTTTTTTAAAAAAAAAAAAAAAAAAAAAAAAAAATCTCGCCGGAGTGGGACCGCCCCCGCCGCGCCGGAGCGGGGGGTGGCCGACGGGTGGCCGACTACGACCGCACGGCCCCGTGGCCTACCGTGCGGAAGAGGTTCATCGGGTGCGAGCTCACTTGGGCGCGCATGTGCGGGCGCTTGGGGGGCCGCAGGCCCCTTGCGCGCGCATCCTCCGCCCATGCTGCCTAGTGAGCACCCCCTCCCCTATATATGCTTAAAAAAAAAAATCCCAGGTGACAGCACTAGATATTAAAATGGCCGAGGAGGTAGTACTATTAGATTACCTATTTATACACCCCAAATTTCAGTGAGCCTATGCACCCCCCCCTAAAATCAGCCCAGGAATCCATTTCCATCGTTAAATTTAGCATCCGAGGTCCCGGGACGGGAGTTTTGACGGGGGCAGCGTTCGTGGGGCCCGTTTTTCGAAGTTGTCGGAATTCATCGAAAGCTTGCATACCCCCCTAAATCGACAAAATAATCACTTGTGTCGAGGCGGAATTTCGATTTGAGGCCTCGGGTGCGGAGTTTTCGACGTCGTGCACCACACGGGGGGCCGCCGGCCCCCCCTAGGCTGCTGTCTTGGGCAGCCTCGTGCACCATTTTTTCAAAGTTGTCGGAATTCTCTCAATTCTTGCATACCCCCCTAAATCGACAAAAAAATCACTTGTGTCGAGGCGGAATTTCGATTTGAGGCCTCGGGTGCGGAGTTGTTGCAGCGGTGCACCACAATTGTGCCATCGGCCTAGGCTGTCTTGGGCAGCCTCGTGCACCATTTTTTCAAAGTTGTCGGAATGCTCTCAATTCTTGCATACCCCCCTAAATCGACAAAAAAATCACTTGTGTCGAGGCGGAATTTCGATTTGAGGCCTCGGGTGCGGAGTTGTTGCAGCGGTGCACCACAATTGTGCCATCGGCCTAGGATGTCTTGGGCAGCCTCGTGCACCATTTTTTCAAAGTTGTCGGAATTCTCTCAATTCTTGCATACCCCCCTAAATCGACAAAAAAATCACTTGTGTCGAGGCGGAATTTCGATTTGAGGCCTCGGGTGCGGAGTTGTTGCAGCGGTGCACCACAATTGTGCCATCGGCCTAGGCTGTCTTGGGCAGCCTCGTGCACCATTTTTTCAAAGTTGTCGGAATTCTCACAATTCTTGCATACCCCCCTAAATCGACAAAAAAATCACTTGTGTCGAGGCGGAATTTCGATTTGAGGCCTCGGGTGCGGAGTTGTTGCAGCGGTGCACCACAATTGTGCCATCGGCCTAGGCTGTCTTGGGCAGCCTCGTGCACCATTTTTTCAAAGTTGTCGGAATTCTCTCAATTCTTGCATACCCCCCTAAATCGACAAATAAATCACTTGTGTCGAGGCGGAATTTCGATTTGAGGCCTCGGGTGCGGAGTTGTTGCAGCGGTGCACCACAATTGTGCCATCGGCCTAGGCTGTCTTGGGCAGCCTTGGGCACCATTTTTTCAAAGTTGTCGGAATGCTCTCAATTCTTGCATACCCCCCTAAATCGACAAAAAAATCACTTGTGTCGAGGCGGAATTTCGATTTGAGGCCTCGGGTGCGGGGTTGTTGCAGCGGTGCACCACAATTGT
>CAVLYN010000076.1:45000-47500 GCA_963675135.1 Galeopsis tetrahit
CGGGGGGCCGCCGGCCCCCCCTAGGCTGCTGTCTTGGGCAGCCTCGTGCACCATTTTTTCAAAGTTGTCGGAATTCTCTCAATTCTTGCATACCCCCCTAAATCGACAAAAAAATCACTTGTGTCGAGGCGGAATTTCGATTTGAGGCCTCAGGTGCGGAGTTGTTGCAGCGGTGCACCACAATTGTGCCATCGGCCTAGGCTGTCTTGGGCAGCCTTGGGCACCGTTTTTTCAAAGTTGTCGGAATTCCCTCAATTCTCGCATACCCCCCTAAATCGACAAAAAAATCACTTGTGTCGAGGCGGAATTTCGATTTGAGGCCTCGGGTGCGGAGTTGTTGCAGCGGTGCACCACAATTGTGCCTTCGGCCTAGGCTGTCTTGGGCAGCCTTGGGCACCATTTTTTCAAAGTTGTCGGAATTCTCTCAATTCTCGCATACCCCCCTAAATCGACAAAAAAATCACTTGTGTCGAGGCGGAATTTCGATTTGAGGCCTCGGGTGCGGAGTTGTTGCAGCGGTGCACCACAATTGTGCCATCGGCCTAGGCTGTCTTGGGCAGCCTTGGGCACCGTTTTTTCAAAGTTGTCGGAATTCCCTCAATTCTTGCATACCCCCCTAAATCGACAAAAAAATCACTTGTGTCGAGGCGGAATTTCGATTTGAGGCCTCGGGTGCGGAGTTGTTGCAGCGGTGCACCACAATTGTGCCTTCGGCCTAGGCTGTCTTGGGCAGCCTTGGGCACCGTTTTTTCAAAGTTGTCGGAATTCCCTCAATTCTCGCATACCCCCCTAAATCGACAAAAAAATCACTTGTGTCGAGGCGGAATTTCGATTTGAGGCCTCGGGTGCGGAGTTGTTGCAGCGGTGCACCACAATTGTGCCTTCGGCCTAGGCTGTCTTGGGCAGCCTTGGGCACCGTTTTTTCAAAGTTGTCGGAATTCCCTCAATTCTCGCATACCCCCCTAAATCGACAAAAAAATCACTTGTGTCGAGGCGGAATTTCGATTTGAGGCCTCGGGTGCGGAGTTGTTGCAGCGGTGCACCACAATTGTGCCTTCGGCCTAGGCTGTCTTGGGCAGCCTTGGGCACCGTTTTTTCAAAGTTGTCGGAATTCCCTCAATTCTCGCATACCCCCCTAAATCGACAAAAAAATCACTTGTGTCGAGGCGGAATTTCGATTTGAGGCCTCGGGTGCGGAGTTGTTGCAGCGGTGCACCACAATTGTGCCTTCGGCCTAGGCTGTCTTGGGCAGCCTTGGGCACCGTTTTTTCAAAGTTGTCGGAATTCCCTCAATTCTCGCATACCCCCCTAAATCGACAAAAAAATCACTTGTGTCGAGGCGGAATTTCGATTTGAGGCCTCGGGTGCGGAGTTGTTGCAGCGGTGCACCACAATTGTGCCTTCGGCCTAGGCTGTCTTGGGCAGCCTTGGGCACCGTTTTTTCAAAGTTGTCGGAATTCCCTCAATTCTCGCATACCCCCCTAAATCGACAAAAAAATCACTTGTGTCGAGGCGGAATTTCGATTTGAGGCCTCGGGTGCGGAGTTGTTGCAGCGGTGCACCACAATTGTGCCTTCGGCCTAGGCTGTCTTGGGCAGCCTTGGGCACCATTTTTTCAAAGTTGTCGGAATTCTCTCAATTCTCGCATACCCCCCTAAATCGACAAAAAAATCACTTGTGTCGAGGCGGAATTTCGATTTGAGGCCTCGGGTGCGGAGTTGTTGCAGCGGTGCACCACAATTGTGCCATCGGCCTAGGCTGTCTTGGGCAGCCTTGGGCACCGTTTTTTCAAAGTTGTCGGAATTCCCTCAATTCTTGCATACCCCCCTAAATCGACAAAAAAATCACTTGTGTCGAGGCGGAATTTCGATTTGAGGCCTCGGGTGCGGAGTTGTTGCAGCGGTGCACCACAATTGTGCCTTCGGCCTAGGCTGTCTTGGGCAGCCTTGGGCACCGTTTTTTCAAAGTTGTCGGAATTCCCTCAATTCTCGCATACCCCCCTAAATCGACAAAAAAATCACTTGTGTCGAGGCGGAATTTCGATTTGAGGCCTCGGGTGCGGAGTTGTTGCAGCGGTGCACCACAATTGTGCCTTCGGCCTAGGCTGTCTTGGGCAGCCTTGGGCACCGTTTTTTCAAAGTTGTCGGAATTCCCTCAATTCTCGCATACCCACCTAAATCGACAAAAAAATCACTTGTGTCGAGGCGGAATTTCGATTTGAGGCCTCGGGTGCGGAGTTGTTGCAGCGGTGCACCACAATTGTGCCTTCGGCCTAGGCTGTCTTGGGCAGCCTTGGGCACCGTTTTTTCAAAGTTGTCGGAATTCCCTCAATTCTCGCATACCCCCCTAAATCGACAAAAAAATCACTTGTGTCGAGGCGGAATTTCGATTTGAGGCCTCGGGTGCGGAGTTGTTGCAGCGGTGCACCACAATTGTGCCTTCGGCCTAGGCTGTCTTGGGCAGCCTTGGGCACCGTTTTTTCAAAGTTGTCGGAATTCCC
>CAVLYN010000076.1:57500-60000 GCA_963675135.1 Galeopsis tetrahit
TGTGCCATCGGCCTAGGCTGTCTTGGGCAGCCTTGGGCACCGTTTTTTCAAAGTTGTCGGAATTCCCTCAATTCTCGCATACCCCCCTAAATCGACAAAAAAATCACTTGTGTCGAGGCGGAATTTCGATTTGAGGCCTCGGGTGCGGAGTTGTTGCAGCGGTGCACCACAATTGTGTCTTCGGCCTAGGCTGTCTTGGGCAGCCTTGGGCACCATTTTTTCAAAGTTGTCGGAATTCTCTCAATTCTCGCATACCCCCCTAAATCGACAAAAAAATCACTTGTGTCGAGGCGGAATTTCGATTTGAGGCCTCGGGTGCGGAGTTGTTGCAGCGGTGCACCACAATTGTGCCATCGGCCTAGGCTGTCTTGGGCAGCCTTGGGCACCGTTTTTTCAAAGTTGTCGGAATTCCCTCAATTCTTGCATACCCCCCTAAATCGACAAAAAAATCACTTGTGTCGAGGCGGAATTTCGATTTGAGGCCTCGGGTGCGGAGTTGTTGCAGCGGTGCACCACAATTGTGCCTTCGGCCTAGGCTGTCTTGGGCAGCCTTGGGCACCGTTTTTTCAAAGTTGTCGGAATTCCCTCAATTCTCGCATACCCCCCTAAATCGACAAAAAAATCACTTGTGTCGAGGCGGAATTTCGATTTGAGGCCTCGGGTGCGGAGTTGTTGCAGCGGTGCACCACAATTGTGCCTTCGGCCTAGGCTGTCTTGGGCAGCCTTGGGCACCGTTTTTTCAAAGTTGTCGGAATTCCCTCAATTCTCGCATACCCCCCTAAATCGACAAAAAAATCACTTGTGTCGAGGCGGAATTTCGATTTGAGGCCTCGGGTGCGGAGTTGTTGCAGCGGTGCACCACAATTGTGCCTTCGGCCTAGGCTGTCTTGGGCAGCCTTGGGCACCGTTTTTTCAAAGTTGTCGGAATTCCCTCAATTCTCGCATACCCCCCTAAATCGACAAAAAAATCACTTGTGTCGAGGCGGAATTTCGATTTGAGGCCTCGGGTGCGGAGTTGTTGCAGCGGTGCACCACAATTGTGCCTTCGGCCTAGGCTGTCTTGGGCAGCCTTGGGCACCGTTTTTTCAAAGTTGTCGGAATTCCCTCAATTCTCGCATACCCCCCTAAATCGACAAAAAAATCACTTGTGTCGAGGCGGAATTTCGATTTGAGGCCTCGGGTGCGGAGTTGTTGCAGCGGTGCACCACAATTGTGCCTTCGGCCTAGGCTGTCTTGGGCAGCCTTGGGCACCGTTTTTTCAAAGTTGTCGGAATTCCCTCAATTCTCGCATACCCCCCTAAATCGACAAAAAAATCACTTGTGTCGAGGCGGAATTTCGATTTGAGGCCTCGGGTGCGGAGTTGTTGCAGCGGTGCACCACAATTGTGCCTTCGGCCTAGGCTGTCTTGGGCAGCCTTGGGCACCATTTTTTCAAAGTTGTCGGAATTCTCTCAATTCTCGCATACCCCCCTAAATCGACAAAAAAATCACTTGTGTCGAGGCGGAATTTCGATTTGAGGCCTCGGGTGCGGAGTTGTTGCAGCGGTGCACCACAATTGTGCCATCGGCCTAGGCTGTCTTGGGCAGCCTTGGGCACCGTTTTTTCAAAGTTGTCGGAATTCCCTCAATTCTTGCATACCCCCCTAAATCGACAAAAAAATCACTTGTGTCGAGGCGGAATTTCGATTTGAGGCCTCGGGTGCGGAGTTGTTGCAGCGGTGCACCACAATTGTGCCTTCGGCCTAGGCTGTCTTGGGCAGCCTTGGGCACCGTTTTTTCAAAGTTGTCGGAATTCCCTCAATTCTCGCATACCCCCCTAAATCGACAAAAAAATCACTTGTGTCGAGGCGGAATTTCGATTTGAGGCCTCGGGTGCGGAGTTGTTGCAGCGGTGCACCACAATTGTGCCTTCGGCCTAGGCTGTCTTGGGCAGCCTTGGGCACCGTTTTTTCAAAGTTGTCGGAATTCCCTCAATTCTCGCATACCCCCCTAAATCGACAAAAAAATCACTTGTGTCGAGGCGGAATTTCGATTTGAGGCCTCGGGTGCGGAGTTGTTGCAGCGGTGCACCACAATTGTGCCTTCGGCCTAGGCTGTCTTGGGCAGCCTTGGGCACCGTTTTTTCAAAGTTGTCGGAATTCCCTCAATTCTCGCATACCCCCCTAAATCGACAAAAAAATCACTTGTGTCGAGGCGGAATTTCGATTTGAGGCCTCGGGTGCGGAGTTGTTGCAGCGGTGCACCACAATTGTGCCTTCGGCCTAGGCTGTCTTGGGCAGCCTTGGGCACCGTTTTTTCAAAGTTGTCGGAATTCCCTCAATTCTCGCATACCCCCCTAAATCGACAAAAAAATCACTTGTGTCGAGGCGGAATTTCGATTTGAGGCCTCGGGTGCGGAGTTGTTGCAGCGGTGCACCACAATTGTGCCTTCGGCCTAGGCTGTCTTGGGCAGCCTTGGGCACCGTTTTTTCAAAGTTGTCGGAATTCCCTCAATTCTCGC
>CAVLYN010000076.1:70000-75000 GCA_963675135.1 Galeopsis tetrahit
CCTAGGCTGTCTTGGGCAGCCTTGGGCACCATTTTTTCAAAGTTGTCGGAATTCTCTCAATTCTCGCATACCCCCCTAAATCGACAAAAAAATCACTTGTGTCGAGGCGGAATTTCGATTTGAGGCCTCGGGTGCGGAGTTGTTGCAGCGGTGCACCACAATTGTGCCATCGGCCTAGGCTGTCTTGGGCAGCCTTGGGCACCGTTTTTTCAAAGTTGTCGGAATTCCCTCAATTCTTGCATACCCCCCTAAATCGACAAAAAAATCACTTGTGTCGAGGCGGAATTTCGATTTGAGGCCTCGGGTGCGGAGTTGTTGCAGCGGTGCACCACAATTGTGCCTTCGGCCTAGGCTGTCTTGGGCAGCCTTGGGCACCGTTTTTTCAAAGTTGTCGGAATTCCCTCAATTCTCGCATACCCCCCTAAATCGACAAAAAAATCAC
Organism: Galeopsis tetrahit; assembly: GCA_963675135.1. NCBI lineage: Eukaryota > Viridiplantae > Streptophyta > Magnoliopsida > Lamiales > Lamiaceae > Galeopsis > Galeopsis tetrahit. The sequence goes on from CAVLYN010000076.1 coordinate 70,443, forward strand.
TTGTGTCGAGGCGGAATTTCGATTTGAGGCCTCGGGTGCGGAGTTGTTGCAGCGGTGCACCACAATTGTGCCTTCGGCCTAGGCTGTCTTGGGCAGCCTTGGGCACCGTTTTTTCAAAGTTGTCGGAATTCCCTCAATTCTCGCATACCCCCCTAAATCGACAAAAAAATCACTTGTGTCGAGGCGGAATTTCGATTTGAGGCCTCGGGTGCGGAGTTGTTGCAGCGGTGCACCACAATTGTGCCTTCGGCCTAGGCTGTCTTGGGCAGCCTTGGGCACCGTTTTTTCAAAGTTGTCGGAATTCCCTCAATTCTCGCATACCCCCCTAAATCGACAAAAAAATCACTTGTGTCGAGGCGGAATTTCGATTTGAGGCCTCGGGTGCGGAGTTGTTGCAGCGGTGCACCACAATTGTGCCTTCGGCCTAGGCTGTCTTGGGCAGCCTTGGGCACCGTTTTTTCAAAGTTGTCGGAATTCCCTCAATTCTCGCATACCCCCCTAAATCGACAAAAAAATCACTTGTGTCGAGGCGGAATTTCGATTTGAGGCCTCGGGTGCGGAGTTGTTGCAGCGGTGCACCACAATTGTGCCTTCGGCCTAGGCTGTCTTGGGCAGCCTTGGGCACCGTTTTTTCAAAGTTGTCGGAATTCCCTCAATTCTCGCATACCCCCCTAAATCGACAAAAAAATCACTTGTGTCGAGGCGGAATTTCGATTTGAGGCCTCGGGTGCGGAGTTGTTGCAGCGGTGCACCACAATTGTGCCTTCGGCCTAGGCTGTCTTGGGCAGCCTTGGGCACCATTTTTTCAAAGTTGTCGGAATTCTCTCAATTCTCGCATACCCCCCTAAATCGACAAAAAAATCACTTGTGTCGAGGCGGAATTTCGATTTGAGGCCTCGGGTGCGGAGTTGTTGCAGCGGTGCACCACAATTGTGCCATCGGCCTAGGCTGTCTTGGGCAGCCTTGGGCACCGTTTTTTCAAAGTTGTCGGAATTCCCTCAATTCTTGCATACCCCCCTAAATCGACAAAAAAATCACTTGTGTCGAGGCGGAATTTCGATTTGAGGCCTCGGGTGCGGAGTTGTTGCAGCGGTGCACCACAATTGTGCCTTCGGCCTAGGCTGTCTTGGGCAGCCTTGGGCACCGTTTTTTCAAAGTTGTCGGAATTCCCTCAATTCTCGCATACCCCCCTAAATCGACAAAAAAATCACTTGTGTCGAGGCGGAATTTCGATTTGAGGCCTCGGGTGCGGAGTTGTTGCAGCGGTGCACCACAATTGTGCCTTCGGCCTAGGCTGTCTTGGGCAGCCTTGGGCACCGTTTTTTCAAAGTTGTCGGAATTCCCTCAATTCTCGCATACCCCCCTAAATCGACAAAAAAATCACTTGTGTCGAGGCGGAATTTCGATTTGAGGCCTCGGGTGCGGAGTTGTTGCAGCGGTGCACCACAATTGTGCCTTCGGCCTAGGCTGTCTTGGGCAGCCTTGGGCACCGTTTTTTCAAAGTTGTCGGAATTCCCTCAATTCTCGCATACCCCCCTAAATCGACAAAAAAATCACTTGTGTCGAGGCGGAATTTCGATTTGAGGCCTCGGGTGCGGAGTTGTTGCAGCGGTGCACCACAATTGTGCCTTCGGCCTAGGCTGTCTTGGGCAGCCTTGGGCACCGTTTTTTCAAAGTTGTCGGAATTCCCTCAATTCTCGCATACCCCCCTAAATCGACAAAAAAATCACTTGTGTCGAGGCGGAATTTCGATTTGAGGCCTCGGGTGCGGAGTTGTTGCAGCGGTGCACCACAATTGTGCCTTCGGCCTAGGCTGTCTTGGGCAGCCTTGGGCACCGTTTTTTCAAAGTTGTCGGAATTCCCTCAATTCTCGCATACCCCCCTAAATCGACAAAAAAATCACTTGTGTCGAGGCGGAATTTCGATTTGAGGCCTCGGGTGCGGAGTTGTTGCAGCGGTGCACCACAATTGTGCCTTCGGCCTAGGCTGTCTTGGGCAGCCTTGGGCACCGTTTTTTCAAAGTTGTCGGAATTCCCTCAATTCTCGCATACCCCCCTAAATCGACAAAAAAATCACTTGTGTCGAGGCGGAATTTCGATTTGAGGCCTCGGGTGCGGAGTTGTTGCAGCGGTGCACCACAATTGTGCCTTCGGCCTAGGCTGTCTTGGGCAGCCTTGGGCACCATTTTTTCAAAGTTGTCGGAATTCTCTCAATTCTCGCATACCCCCCTAAATCGACAAAAAAATCACTTGTGTCGAGGCGGAATTTCGATTTGAGGCCTCGGGTGCGGAGTTGTTGCAGCGGTGCACCACAATTGTGCCATCGGCCTAGGCTGTCTTGGGCAGCCTTGGGCACCGTTTTTTCAAAGTTGTCGGAATTCCCTCAATTCTTGCATACCCCCCTAAATCGACAAAAAAATCACTTGTGTCGGGGCGGAATTTCGATTTGAGGCCTCGGGTGCGGAGTTGTTGCAGCGGTGCACCACAATTGTGCCTTCGGCCTAGGCTGTCTTGGGCAGCCTTGGGCACCGTTTTTTCAAAGTTGTCGGAATTCCCTCAATTCTCGCATACCCCCCTAAATCGACAAAAAAATCACTTGTGTCGAGGCGGAATTTCGATTTGAGGCCTCGGGTGCGGAGTTGTTGCAGCGGTGCACCACAATTGTGCCTTCGGCCTAGGCTGTCTTGGGCAGCCTTGGGCACCGTTTTTTCAAAGTTGTCGGAATTCCCTCAATTCTCGCATACCCCCCTAAATCGACAAAAAAATCACTTGTGTCGAGGCGGAATTTCGATTTGAGGCCTCGGGTGCGGAGTTGTTGCAGCGGTGCACCACAATTGTGCCTTCGGCCTAGGCTGTCTTGGGCAGCCTTGGGCACCGTTTTTTCAAAGTTGTCGGAATTCCCTCAATTCTCGCATACCCCCCTAAATCGACAAAAAAATCACTTGTGTCGAGGCGGAATTTCGATTTGAGGCCTCGGGTGCGGAGTTGTTGCAGCGGTGCACCACAATTGTGCCTTCGGCCTAGGCTGTCTTGGGCAGCCTTGGGCACCGTTTTTTCAAAGTTGTCGGAATTCCCTCAATTCTCGCATACCCCCCTAAATCGACAAAAAAATCACTTGTGTCGAGGCGGAATTTCGATTTGAGGCCTCGGGTGCGGAGTTGTTGCAGCGGTGCACCACAATTGTGCCTTCGGCCTAGGCTGTCTTGGGCAGCCTTGGGCACCGTTTTTTCAAAGTTGTCGGAATTCCCTCAATTCTCGCATACCCCCCTAAATCGACAAAAAAATCACTTGTGTCGAGGCGGAATTTCGATTTGAGGCCTCGGGTGCGGAGTTGTTGCAGCGGTGCACCACAATTGTGCCTTCGGCCTAGGCTGTCTTGGGCAGCCTTGGGCACCGTTTTTTCAAAGTTGTCGGAATTCCCTCAATTCTCGCATACCCCCCTAAATCGACAAAAAAATCACTTGTGTCGAGGCGGAATTTCGATTTGAGGCCTCGGGTGCGGAGTTGTTGCAGCGGTGCACCACAATTGTGCCTTCGGCCTAGGCTGTCTTGGGCAGCCTTGGGCACCATTTTTTCAAAGTTGTCGGAATTCTCTCAATTCTCGCATACCCCCCTAAATCGACAAAAAAATCACTTGTGTCGAGGCGGAATTTCGATTTGAGGCCTCGGGTGCGGAGTTGTTGCAGCGGTGCACCACAATTGTGCCATCGGCCTAGGCTGTCTTGGGCAGCCTTGGGCACCGTTTTTTCAAAGTTGTCGGAATTCCCTCAATTCTTGCATACCCCCCTAAATCGACAAAAAAATCACTTGTGTCGGGGCGGAATTTCGATTTGAGGCCTCGGGTGCGGAGTTGTTGCAGCGGTGCACCACAATTGTGCCTTCGGCCTAGGCTGTCTTGGGCAGCCTTGGGCACCGTTTTTTCAAAGTTGTCGGAATTCCCTCAATTCTCGCATACCCCCCTAAATCGACAAAAAAATCACTTGTGTCGAGGCGGAATTTCGATTTGAGGCCTCGGGTGCGGAGTTGTTGCAGCGGTGCACCACAATTGTGCCTTCGGCCTAGGCTGTCTTGGGCAGCCTTGGGCACCGTTTTTTCAAAGTTGTCGGAATTCCCTCAATTCTCGCATACCCCCCTAAATCGACAAAAAAATCACTTGTGTCGAGGCGGAATTTCGATTTGAGGCCTCGGGTGCGGAGTTGTTGCAGCGGTGCACCACAATTGTGCCTTCGGCCTAGGCTGTCTTGGGCAGCCTTGGGCACCGTTTTTTCAAAGTTGTCGGAATTCCCTCAATTCTCGCATACCCCCCTAAATCGACAAAAAAATCACTTGTGTCGAGGCGGAATTTCGATTTGAGGCCTCGGGTGCGGAGTTGTTGCAGCGGTGCACCACAATTGTGCCTTCGGCCTAGGCTGTCTTGGGCAGCCTTGGGCACCGTTTTTTCAAAGTTGTCGGAATTCCCTCAATTCTCGCATACCCCCCTAAATCGACAAAAAAATCACTTGTGTCGAGGCGGAATTTCGATTTGAGGCCTCGGGTGCGGAGTTGTTGCAGCGGTGCAC
>CAVLYN010000076.1:85000-87500 GCA_963675135.1 Galeopsis tetrahit
AAATCACTTGTGTCGAGGCGGAATTTCGATTTGAGGCCTCGGGTGCGGAGTTGTTGCAGCGGTGCACCACAATTGTGCCTTCGGCCTAGGCTGTCTTGGGCAGCCTTGGGCACCATTTTTTCAAAGTTGTCGGAATTCTCTCAATTCTCGCATACCCCCCTAAATCGACAAAAAAATCACTTGTGTCGAGGCGGAATTTCGATTTGAGGCCTCGGGTGCGGAGTTGTTGCAGCGGTGCACCACAATTGTGCCATCGGCCTAGGCTGTCTTGGGCAGCCTTGGGCACCGTTTTTTCAAAGTTGTCGGAATTCCCTCAATTCTTGCATACCCCCCTAAATCGACAAAAAAATCACTTGTGTCGAGGCGGAATTTCGATTTGAGGCCTCGGGTGCGGAGTTGTTGCAGCGGTGCACCACAATTGTGCCTTCGGCCTAGGCTGTCTTGGGCAGCCTTGGGCACCGTTTTTTCAAAGTTGTCGGAATTCCCTCAATTCTCGCATACCCCCCTAAATCGACAAAAAAATCACTTGTGTCGAGGCGGAATTTCGATTTGAGGCCTCGGGTGCGGAGTTGTTGCAGCGGTGCACCACAATTGTGCCTTCGGCCTAGGCTGTCTTGGGCAGCCTTGGGCACCGTTTTTTCAAAGTTGTCGGAATTCCCTCAATTCTCGCATACCCCCCTAAATCGACAAAAAAATCACTTGTGTCGAGGCGGAATTTCGATTTGAGGCCTCGGGTGCGGAGTTGTTGCAGCGGTGCACCACAATTGTGCCTTCGGCCTAGGCTGTCTTGGGCAGCCTTGGGCACCGTTTTTTCAAAGTTGTCGGAATTCCCTCAATTCTCGCATACCCCCCTAAATCGACAAAAAAATCACTTGTGTCGAGGCGGAATTTCGATTTGAGGCCTCGGGTGCGGAGTTGTTGCAGCGGTGCACCACAATTGTGCCTTCGGCCTAGGCTGTCTTGGGCAGCCTTGGGCACCGTTTTTTCAAAGTTGTCGGAATTCCCTCAATTCTCGCATACCCCCCTAAATCGACAAAAAAATCACTTGTGTCGAGGCGGAATTTCGATTTGAGGCCTCGGGTGCGGAGTTGTTGCAGCGGTGCACCACAATTGTGCCTTCGGCCTAGGCTGTCTTGGGCAGCCTTGGGCACCGTTTTTTCAAAGTTGTCGGAATTCCCTCAATTCTCGCATACCCCCCTAAATCGACAAAAAAATCACTTGTGTCGAGGCGGAATTTCGATTTGAGGCCTCGGGTGCGGAGTTGTTGCAGCGGTGCACCACAATTGTGCCTTCGGCCTAGGCTGTCTTGGGCAGCCTTGGGCACCATTTTTTCAAAGTTGTCGGAATTCTCTCAATTCTCGCATACCCCCCTAAATCGACAAAAAAATCACTTGTGTCGAGGCGGAATTTCGATTTGAGGCCTCGGGTGCGGAGTTGTTGCAGCGGTGCACCACAATTGTGCCATCGGCCTAGGCTGTCTTGGGCAGCCTTGGGCACCGTTTTTTCAAAGTTGTCGGAATTCCCTCAATTCTTGCATACCCCCCTAAATCGACAAAAAAATCACTTGTGTCGAGGCGGAATTTCGATTTGAGGCCTCGGGTGCGGAGTTGTTGCAGCGGTGCACCACAATTGTGCCTTCGGCCTAGGCTGTCTTGGGCAGCCTTGGGCACCGTTTTTTCAAAGTTGTCGGAATTCCCTCAATTCTCGCATACCCCCCTAAATCGACAAAAAAATCACTTGTGTCGAGGCGGAATTTCGATTTGAGGCCTCGGGTGCGGAGTTGTTGCAGCGGTGCACCACAATTGTGCCTTCGGCCTAGGCTGTCTTGGGCAGCCTTGGGCACCGTTTTTTCAAAGTTGTCGGAATTCCCTCAATTCTCGCATACCCCCCTAAATCGACAAAAAAATCACTTGTGTCGAGGCGGAATTTCGATTTGAGGCCTCGGGTGCGGAGTTGTTGCAGCGGTGCACCACAATTGTGCCTTCGGCCTAGGCTGTCTTGGGCAGCCTTGGGCACCGTTTTTTCAAAGTTGTCGGAATTCCCTCAATTCTCGCATACCCCCCTAAATCGACAAAAAAATCACTTGTGTCGAGGCGGAATTTCGATTTGAGGCCTCGGGTGCGGAGTTGTTGCAGCGGTGCACCACAATTGTGCCTTCGGCCTAGGCTGTCTTGGGCAGCCTTGGGCACCGTTTTTTCAAAGTTGTCGGAATTCCCTCAATTCTCGCATACCCCCCTAAATCGACAAAAAAATCACTTGTGTCGAGGCGGAATTTCGATTTGAGGCCTCGGGTGCGGAGTTGTTGCAGCGGTGCACCACAATTGTGCCTTCGGCCTAGGCTGTCTTGGGCAGCCTTGGGCACCGTTTTTTCAAAGTTGTCGGAATTCCCTCAATTCTCGCATACCCCCCTAAATCGACAAAAAAATCACTTGTGTCGAGGCGGAATTTCGATTTGAGGCCTCGGGTGCGGAGTTGTTGCAGCGGTGCACCACAATTGTGC
>CAVLYN010000076.1:97500-100000 GCA_963675135.1 Galeopsis tetrahit
TGTCGAGGCGGAATTTCGATTTGAGGCCTCGGGTGCGGAGTTGTTGCAGCGGTGCACCACAATTGTGCCATCGGCCTAGGCTGTCTTGGGCAGCCTTGGGCACCGTTTTTTCAAAGTTGTCGGAATTCCCTCAATTCTTGCATACCCCCCTAAATCGACAAAAAAATCACTTGTGTCGAGGCGGAATTTCGATTTGAGGCCTCGGGTGCGGAGTTGTTGCAGCGGTGCACCACAATTGTGCCTTCGGCCTAGGCTGTCTTGGGCAGCCTTGGGCACCGTTTTTTCAAAGTTGTCGGAATTCCCTCAATTCTCGCATACCCCCCTAAATCGACAAAAAAATCACTTGTGTCGAGGCGGAATTTCGATTTGAGGCCTCGGGTGCGGAGTTGTTGCAGCGGTGCACCACAATTGTGCCTTCGGCCTAGGCTGTCTTGGGCAGCCTTGGGCACCATTTTTTCAAAGTTGTCGGAATTCTCTCAATTCTCGCATACCCCCCTAAATCGACAAAAAAATCACTTGTGTCGAGGCGGAATTTCGATTTGAGGCCTCGGGTGCGGAGTTGTTGCAGCGGTGCACCACAATTGTGCCATCGGCCTAGGCTGTCTTGGGCAGCCTTGGGCACCGTTTTTTCAAAGTTGTCGGAATTCCCTCAATTCTTGCATACCCCCCTAAATCGACAAAAAAATCACTTGTGTCGAGGCGGAATTTCGATTTGAGGCCTCGGGTGCGGAGTTGTTGCAGCGGTGCACCACAATTGTGCCTTCGGCCTAGGCTGTCTTGGGCAGCCTTGGGCACCGTTTTTTCAAAGTTGTCGGAATTCCCTCAATTCTCGCATACCCCCCTAAATCGACAAAAAAATCACTTGTGTCGAGGCGGAATTTCGATTTGAGGCCTCGGGTGCGGAGTTGTTGCAGCGGTGCACCACAATTGTGCCTTCGGCCTAGGCTGTCTTGGGCAGCCTTGGGCACCGTTTTTTCAAAGTTGTCGGAATTCCCTCAATTCTCGCATACCCCCCTAAATCGACAAAAAAATCACTTGTGTCGAGGCGGAATTTCGATTTGAGGCCTCGGGTGCGGAGTTGTTGCAGCGGTGCACCACAATTGTGCCTTCGGCCTAGGCTGTCTTGGGCAGCCTTGGGCACCGTTTTTTCAAAGTTGTCGGAATTCCCTCAATTCTCGCATACCCCCCTAAATCGACAAAAAAATCACTTGTGTCGAGGCGGAATTTCGATTTGAGGCCTCGGGTGCGGAGTTGTTGCAGCGGTGCACCACAATTGTGCCTTCGGCCTAGGCTGTCTTGGGCAGCCTTGGGCACCGTTTTTTCAAAGTTGTCGGAATTCCCTCAATTCTCGCATACCCCCCTAAATCGACAAAAAAATCACTTGTGTCGAGGCGGAATTTCGATTTGAGGCCTCGGGTGCGGAGTTGTTGCAGCGGTGCACCACAATTGTGCCTTCGGCCAAGGCTGTCTTGGGCAGCCTTGGGCACCGTTTTTTCAAAGTTGTCGGAATTCCCTCAATTCTCGCATACCCCCCTAAATCGACAAAAAAATCACTTGTGTCGAGGCGGAATTTCGATTTGAGGCCTCGGGTGCGGAGTTGTTGCAGCGGTGCACCACAATTGTGCCTTCGGCCTAGGCTGTCTTGGGCAGCCTTGGGCACCATTTTTTCAAAGTTGTCGGAATTCTCTCAATTCTCGCATACCCCCCTAAATCGACAAAAAAATCACTTGTGTCGAGGCGGAATTTCGATTTGAGGCCTCGGGTGCGGAGTTGTTGCAGCGGTGCACCACAATTGTGCCATCGGCCTAGGCTGTCTTGGGCAGCCTTGGGCACCGTTTTTTCAAAGTTGTCGGAATTCCCTCAATTCTTGCATACCCCCCTAAATCGACAAAAAAATCACTTGTGTCGAGGCGGAATTTCGATTTGAGGCCTCGGGTGCGGAGTTGTTGCAGCGGTGCACCACAATTGTGCCTTCGGCCTAGGCTGTCTTGGGCAGCCTTGGGCACCGTTTTTTCAAAGTTGTCGGAATTCCCTCAATTCTCGCATACCCCCCTAAATCGACAAAAAAATCACTTGTGTCGAGGCGGAATTTCGATTTGAGGCCTCGGGTGCGGAGTTGTTGCAGCGGTGCACCACAATTGTGCCTTCGGCCTAGGCTGTCTTGGGCAGCCTTGGGCACCGTTTTTTCAAAGTTGTCGGAATTCCCTCAATTCTCGCATACCCCCCTAAATCGACAAAAAAATCACTTGTGTCGAGGCGGAATTTCGATTTGAGGCCTCGGGTGCGGAGTTGTTGCAGCGGTGCACCACAATTGTGCCTTCGGCCTAGGCTGTCTTGGGCAGCCTTGGGCACCGTTTTTTCAAAGTTGTCGGAATTCCCTCAATTCTCGCATACCCCCCTAAATCGACAAAAAAATCACTTGTGTCGAGGCGGAATTTCGATTTGAGGCCTCGGGTGCGGAGTTGTTGCAGCGGTGCACCACAATTGTGCCTTCGGCCTA
>CAVLYN010000076.1:110000-112500 GCA_963675135.1 Galeopsis tetrahit
ACCCATCGAAGGCTTAGCTACCGCATCCGAACGCTGGCGTGTTCTCTCCCGAGTTGCCCGACGCGGGGCGCCGAAACCGAATCCCACGGGGTGTTGCAACCGTCGCGCCCGTGCGTCGGGAAATTCGGGAGTGAATTGGGCTCGCTGTCCTTCCGCTTAGCACCGCGATCGACAAGAGGGAGGCCGTTTAAATTGGCCCCCCGTACCCATCGAAGGCTTAGCACCGCATCCGAACGCTGGCTTGTTCTCTCCCGAGTTGCCCGACGCGGGGCGCCGAATGGCCGAGGCCAGACCGATTGCGCCACGATATGCCCCGCCACCCTCGGCCGCGCATCGGCCCTATTCGGGAGATAAGGTAAGGGCACGTTGCTCATCCTGCTTGAGCACCGCAATCGACAAGCGGAGGCCGTATATATTGGCGTCCATCCCCATCGAATGCGTGAGCTCAACGTCCGAACGTGTGCCTATTTTCTCGAGAAAGGGCCTTTGCACAGCCATCGAGTGGCCAAGCATCGAATTTTTTTTTTTTTTAAAAAAAAAAAAAAAAAAAAAAAAAAATCTCGCCGGAGTGGGACCGCCCCCGCCGCGCCGGAGCGGGGGGTGGCCGACGGGTGGCCGACTACGACCGCACGGCCCCGTGGCCTACCGTGCGGAAGAGGTTCATCGGGTGCGAGCTCACTTGGGCGCGCATGTGCGGGCGCTTGGGGGGCCGCAGGCCCCTTGCGCGCGCATCCTCCGCCCATGCTGCCTAGTGAGCACCCCCTCCCCTATATATGCTTAAAAAAAAAAATCCCAGGTGACAGCACTAGATATTAAAATGGCCGAGGAGGTAGTACTATTAGATTACCTATTTATACACCCCAAATTTCAGTGAGCCTATGCACCCCCCCCTAAAATCAGCCCAGGAATCCATTTCCATCGTTAAATTTAGCATCCGAGGTCCCGGGACGGGAGTTTTGACGGGGGCAGCGTTCGTGGGGCCCGTTTTTCGAAGTTGTCGGAATTCATCGAAAGCTTGCATACCCCCCTAAATCGACAAAATAATCACTTGTGTCGAGGCGGAATTTCGATTTGAGGCCTCGGGTGCGGAGTTTTCGACGTCGTGCACCACACGGGGGGCCGCCGGCCCCCCCTAGGCTGCTGTCTTGGGCAGCCTCGTGCACCATTTTTTCAAAGTTGTCGGAATTCTCTCAATTCTTGCATACCCCCCTAAATCGACAAAAAAATCACTTGTGTCGAGGCGGAATTTCGATTTGAGGCCTCGGGTGCGGAGTTGTTGCAGCGGTGCACCACAATTGTGCCATCGGCCTAGGCTGTCTTGGGCAGCCTCGTGCACCATTTTTTCAAAGTTGTCGGAATGCTCTCAATTCTTGCATACCCCCCTAAATCGACAAAAAAATCACTTGTGTCGAGGCGGAATTTCGATTTGAGGCCTCGGGTGCGGAGTTGTTGCAGCGGTGCACCACAATTGTGCCATCGGCCTAGGCTGTCTTGGGCAGCCTCGTGCACCATTTTTTCAAAGTTGTCGGAATTCTCTCAATTCTTGCATACCCCCCTAAATCGACAAAAAAATCACTTGTGTCGAGGCGGAATTTCGATTTGAGGCCTCGGGTGCGGAGTTGTTGCAGCGGTGCACCACAATTGTGCCATCGGCCTAGGCTGTCTTGGGCAGCCTCGTGCACCATTTTTTCAAAGTTGTCGGAATTCTCACAATTCTTGCATACCCCCCTAAATCGACAAAAAAATCACTTGTGTCGAGGCGGAATTTCGATTTGAGGCCTCGGGTGCGGAGTTGTTGCAGCGGTGCACCACAATTGTGCCATCGGCCTAGGCTGTCTTGGGCAGCCTCGTGCACCATTTTTTCAAAGTTGTCGGAATTCTCTCAATTCTTGCATACCCCCCTAAATCGACAAATAAATCACTTGTGTCGAGGCGGAATTTCGATTTGAGGCCTCGGGTGCGGAGTTGTTGCAGCGGTGCACCACAATTGTGCCATCGGCCTAGGCTGTCTTGGGCAGCCTTGGGCACCATTTTTTCAAAGTTGTCGGAATGCTCTCAATTCTTGCATACCCCCCTAAATCGACAAAAAAATCACTTGTGTCGAGGCGGAATTTCGATTTGAGGCCTCGGGTGCGGGGTTGTTGCAGCGGTGCACCACAATTGTGCCATCGGCCTAGGCTGTCTTGGGCAGCCTTGGGCACCATTTTTTCAAAGTTGTCGGAATTCCCTCAATTCTTGCATACCCCCCTAAATCGACAAAAAAATCGCTTGTGTCGAGGCGGAATTTCGAATTGAGGCCTCGGGTGCGGAGTTGTTGCAGCGGTGCACCACAATTGTGCCATCGGCCTAGGCTGTCTTGGGCAGCCTCGTGCACCATTTTTTCAAGGTTGTCGGAATTCTCTCAATTCTTGCATACCCCCCTAAATCGACAAAAAAATCACTTGTGTCGAGGCGGAATTTCGATTTGAGGCCTCGGGTGCGGAGTTGTTGCAGCGGTGCA
>CAVLYN010000076.1:122500-125000 GCA_963675135.1 Galeopsis tetrahit
TTGGCCCCCCGTACCCATCGAAGGCTTAGCACCGCATCCGAACGCTGGCTTGTTCTCTCCCGAGTTGCCCGACGCGGGGCGCCGAATGGCCGAGGCCAGACCGATTGCGCCACGATATGCCCCGCCACCCTCGGCCGCGCATCGGCCCTATTCGGGAGATAAGGTAAGGGCACGTTGCTCATCCTGCTTGAGCACCGCAATCGACAAGCGGAGGCCGTATATATTGGCGTCCATCCCCATCGAATGCGTGAGCTCAACGTCCGAACGTGTGCCTATTTTCTCGAGAAAGGGCCTTTGCACAGCCATCGAGTGGCCAAGCATCGAATTTTTTTTTTTTTTAAAAAAAAAAAAAAAAAAAAAAAAAAATCTCGCCGGAGTGGGACCGCCCCCGCCGCGCCGGAGCGGGGGGTGGCCGACGGGTGGCCGACTACGACCGCACGGCCCCGTGGCCTACCGTGCGGAAGAGGTTCATCGGGTGCGAGCTCACTTGGGCGCGCATGTGCGGGCGCTTGGGGGGCCGCAGGCCCCTTGCGCGCGCATCCTCCGCCCATGCTGCCTAGTGAGCACCCCCTCCCCTATATATGCTTAAAAAAAAAAATCCCAGGTGACAGCACTAGATATTAAAATGGCCGAGGAGGTAGTACTATTAGATTACCTATTTATACACCCCAAATTTCAGTGAGCCTATGCACCCCCCCCTAAAATCAGCCCAGGAATCCATTTCCATCGTTAAATTTAGCATCCGAGGTCCCGGGACGGGAGTTTTGACGGGGGCAGCGTTCGTGGGGCCCGTTTTTCGAAGTTGTCGGAATTCATCGAAAGCTTGCATACCCCCCTAAATCGACAAAATAATCACTTGTGTCGAGGCGGAATTTCGATTTGAGGCCTCGGGTGCGGAGTTTTCGACGTCGTGCACCACACGGGGGGCCGCCGGCCCCCCCTAGGCTGCTGTCTTGGGCAGCCTCGTGCACCATTTTTTCAAAGTTGTCGGAATTCTCTCAATTCTTGCATACCCCCCTAAATCGACAAAAAAATCACTTGTGTCGAGGCGGAATTTCGATTTGAGGCCTCGGGTGCGGAGTTGTTGCAGCGGTGCACCACAATTGTGCCATCGGCCTAGGCTGTCTTGGGCAGCCTCGTGCACCATTTTTTCAAAGTTGTCGGAATGCTCTCAATTCTTGCATACCCCCCTAAATCGACAAAAAAATCACTTGTGTCGAGGCGGAATTTCGATTTGAGGCCTCGGGTGCGGAGTTGTTGCAGCGGTGCACCACAATTGTGCCATCGGCCTAGGCTGTCTTGGGCAGCCTCGTGCACCATTTTTTCAAAGTTGTCGGAATTCTCTCAATTCTTGCATACCCCCCTAAATCGACAAAAAAATCACTTGTGTCGAGGCGGAATTTCGATTTGAGGCCTCGGGTGCGGAGTTGTTGCAGCGGTGCACCACAATTGTGCCATCGGCCTAGGCTGTCTTGGGCAGCCTCGTGCACCATTTTTTCAAAGTTGTCGGAATTCTCACAATTCTTGCATACCCCCCTAAATCGACAAAAAAATCACTTGTGTCGAGGCGGAATTTCGATTTGAGGCCTCGGGTGCGGAGTTGTTGCAGCGGTGCACCACAATTGTGCCATCGGCCTAGGCTGTCTTGGGCAGCCTCGTGCACCATTTTTTCAAAGTTGTCGGAATTCTCTCAATTCTTGCATACCCCCCTAAATCGACAAATAAATCACTTGTGTCGAGGCGGAATTTCGATTTGAGGCCTCGGGTGCGGAGTTGTTGCAGCGGTGCACCACAATTGTGCCATCGGCCTAGGCTGTCTTGGGCAGCCTTGGGCACCATTTTTTCAAAGTTGTCGGAATGCTCTCAATTCTTGCATACCCCCCTAAATCGACAAAAAAATCACTTGTGTCGAGGCGGAATTTCGATTTGAGGCCTCGGGTGCGGGGTTGTTGCAGCGGTGCACCACAATTGTGCCATCGGCCTAGGCTGTCTTGGGCAGCCTTGGGCACCATTTTTTCAAAGTTGTCGGAATTCCCTCAATTCTTGCATACCCCCCTAAATCGACAAAAAAATCGCTTGTGTCGAGGCGGAATTTCGAATTGAGGCCTCGGGTGCGGAGTTGTTGCAGCGGTGCACCACAATTGTGCCATCGGCCTAGGCTGTCTTGGGCAGCCTCGTGCACCATTTTTTCAAGGTTGTCGGAATTCTCTCAATTCTTGCATACCCCCCTAAATCGACAAAAAAATCACTTGTGTCGAGGCGGAATTTCGATTTGAGGCCTCGGGTGCGGAGTTGTTGCAGCGGTGCACCACAATTGTGCCTTCGGCCTAGGCTGTCTTGGGCAGCCTTGGGCACCATTTTTTCAAAGTTGTCGGAATTCCCTCAATTCTTGCATACCCCCCTGAATCGACAAAAAAATCACTTGTGTCGAGGCGGAATTTCGATTTGAGGCCTCGGGTGCGGAGTTGTTGCAGCGGTGCACCACAATTGTGCCTTCGGC
>CAVLYN010000076.1:135000-137500 GCA_963675135.1 Galeopsis tetrahit
AGGCCTCGGGTGCGGAGTTGTTGCAGCGGTGCACCACAATTGTGCCATCGGCCTAGGCTGTCTTGGGCAGCCTCGTGCACCATTTTTTCAAAGTTGTCGGAATTCTCTCAATTCTTGCATACCCCCCTAAATCGACAAAAAAATCACTTGTGTCGAGGCGGAATTTCGATTTGAGGCCTCGGGTGCGGAGTTGTTGCAGCGGTGCACCACAATTGTGCCATCGGCCTAGGCTGTCTTGGGCAGCCTCGTGCACCATTTTTTCAAAGTTGTCGGAATTCTCACAATTCTTGCATACCCCCCTAAATCGACAAAAAAATCACTTGTGTCGAGGCGGAATTTCGATTTGAGGCCTCGGGTGCGGAGTTGTTGCAGCGGTGCACCACAATTGTGCCATCGGCCTAGGCTGTCTTGGGCAGCCTCGTGCACCATTTTTTCAAAGTTGTCGGAATTCTCTCAATTCTTGCATACCCCCCTAAATCGACAAATAAATCACTTGTGTCGAGGCGGAATTTCGATTTGAGGCCTCGGGTGCGGAGTTGTTGCAGCGGTGCACCACAATTGTGCCATCGGCCTAGGCTGTCTTGGGCAGCCTTGGGCACCATTTTTTCAAAGTTGTCGGAATGCTCTCAATTCTTGCATACCCCCCTAAATCGACAAAAAAATCACTTGTGTCGAGGCGGAATTTCGATTTGAGGCCTCGGGTGCGGGGTTGTTGCAGCGGTGCACCACAATTGTGCCATCGGCCTAGGCTGTCTTGGGCAGCCTTGGGCACCATTTTTTCAAAGTTGTCGGAATTCCCTCAATTCTTGCATACCCCCCTAAATCGACAAAAAAATCGCTTGTGTCGAGGCGGAATTTCGAATTGAGGCCTCGGGTGCGGAGTTGTTGCAGCGGTGCACCACAATTGTGCCATCGGCCTAGGCTGTCTTGGGCAGCCTCGTGCACCATTTTTTCAAGGTTGTCGGAATTCTCTCAATTCTTGCATACCCCCCTAAATCGACAAAAAAATCACTTGTGTCGAGGCGGAATTTCGATTTGAGGCCTCGGGTGCGGAGTTGTTGCAGCGGTGCACCACAATTGTGCCTTCGGCCTAGGCTGTCTTGGGCAGCCTTGGGCACCATTTTTTCAAAGTTGTCGGAATTCCCTCAATTCTTGCATACCCCCCTGAATCGACAAAAAAATCACTTGTGTCGAGGCGGAATTTCGATTTGAGGCCTCGGGTGCGGAGTTGTTGCAGCGGTGCACCACAATTGTGCCTTCGGCCTAGGCTGTCTTGGGCAGCCTTGGGCACCATTTTTTCAAAGTTGTCGGAATTCCCTCAATTCTTGCATACCCCCCTGAATCGACAAAAAAATCACTTGTGTCGAGGCGGAATTTCGATTTGAGGCCTCGGGTGCGGAGTTGTTGCAGCGGTGCACCACAATTGTGCCATCGGCCTAGGCTGTCTTGGGCAGCCTTGTGCACCATTTTTTCAAGGTTGTCGGAATTCTCTCAATTCTTGAATACCCCCCTGAATCGACAAAAAAATCACTTGTGTCGAGGCGGAATTTCGATTTGAGGCCTCGGGTGCGGAGTTGTTGCAGCGGTGCACCACAATTGTGCCATCGGCCTAGGCTGTCTTGGGCAGCCTTGTGCACCATTTTTTCAAGGTTGTCGGAATTCTCTCAATTCTTGAATACCCCCCTGAATCGACAAAAAAATCACTTGTGTCGAGGCGGAATTTCGATTTGAGGCCTCGGGTGCGGAGTTGTTGCAGCGGTGCACCACAATTGTGCCTTCGGCCTAGGCTGTCTTGGGCAGCCTTGGGCACCATTTTTTCAAAGTTGTCGGAATTCCCTCAATTCTTGCATACCCCCCTGAATCGACAAAAAAATCACTTGTGTCGAGGCGGAATTTCGATTTGAGGCCTCGGGTGCGGAGTTGTTGCAGCGGTGCACCACAATTGTGCCTTCGGCCTAGGCTGTCTTGGGCAGCCTTGGGCACCATTTTTTCAAAGTTGTCGGAATTCCCTCAATTCTTGCATACCCCCCTGAATCGACAAAAAAATCACTTGTGTCGAGGCGGAATTTCGATTTGAGGCCTCGGGTGCGGAGTTGTTGCAGCGGTGCACCACAATTGTGCCATCGGCCTAGGCTGTCTTGGGCAGCCTTGTGCACCATTTTTTCAAGGTTGTCGGAATTCTCTCAATTCTTGAATACCCCCCTGAATCGACAAAAAAATCACTTGTGTCGAGGCGGAATTTCGATTTGAGGCCTCGGGTGCGGAGTTGTTGCAGCGGTGCACCACAATTGTGCCATCGGCCTAGGCTGTCTTGGGCAGCCTTGTGCACCATTTTTTCAAGGTTGTCGGAATTCTCTCAATTCTTGAATACCCCCCTGAATCGACAAAAAAATCACTTGTGTCGAGGCGGAATTTCGATTTGAGGCCTCGGGTGCGGAGTTGTTGCAGCGGTGCACCACAATTGTGCCTTCGGCCTAGGCTGTCTTGGGCAGCCTTGGGC
>CAVLYN010000076.1:157500-160000 GCA_963675135.1 Galeopsis tetrahit
ATCGAAGGCTTAGCTACCGCATCCGAACGCTGGCGTGTTCTCTCCCGAGTTGCCCGACGCGGGGCGCCGAAACCGAATCCCACGGGGTGTTGCAACCGTCGCGCCCGTGCGTCGGGAAATTCGGGAGTGAATTGGGCTCGCTGTCCTTCCGCTTAGCACCGCGATCGACAAGAGGGAGGCCGTTTAAATTGGCCCCCCGTACCCATCGAAGGCTTAGCACCGCATCCGAACGCTGGCTTGTTCTCTCCCGAGTTGCCCGACGCGGGGCGCCGAATGGCCGAGGCCAGACCGATTGCGCCACGATATGCCCCGCCACCCTCGGCCGCGCATCGGCCCTATTCGGGAGATAAGGTAAGGGCACGTTGCTCTTCCTGCTTGAGCACCGCAATCGACAAGCGGAGGCCGTATATATTGGCGTCCATCCCCATCGAATGCGTGAGCTCAACGTCCGAACGTGTGCCTATTTTCTCGAGAAAGGGCCTTTGCACAGCCATCGAGTGGCCAAGCATCGAATTTTTTTTTTTTTTAAAAAAAAAAAAAAAAAAAAAAAAAAATCTCGCCGGAGTGGGACCGCCCCCGCCGCGCCGGAGCGGGGGGTGGCCGACGGGTGGCCGACTACGACCGCACGGCCCCGTGGCCTACCGTGCGGAAGAGGTTCATCGGGTGCGAGCTCACTTGGGCGCGCATGTGCGGGCGCTTGGGGGGCCGCAGGCCCCTTGCGCGCGCATCCTCCGCCCATGCTGCCTAGTGAGCACCCCCTCCCCTATATATGCTTAAAAAAAAAAATCCCAGGTGACAGCACTAGATATTAAAATGGCCGAGGAGGTAGTACTATTAGATTACCTATTTATACACCCCAAATTTCAGTGAGCCTATGCACCCCCCCCTAAAATCAGCCCAGGAATCCATTTCCATCGTTAAATTTAGCATCCGAGGTCCCGGGACGGGAGTTTTGACGGGGGCAGCGTTCGTGGGGCCCGTTTTTCGAAGTTGTCGGAATTCATCGAAAGCTTGCATACCCCCCTAAATCGACAAAATAATCACTTGTGTCGAGGCGGAATTTCGATTTGAGGCCTCGGGTGCGGAGTTTTCGACGTCGTGCACCACACGGGGGGCCGCCGGCCCCCCCTAGGCTGCTGTCTTGGGCAGCCTCGTGCACCATTTTTTCAAAGTTGTCGGAATTCTCTCAATTCTTGCATACCCCCCTAAATCGACAAAAAAATCACTTGTGTCGAGGCGGAATTTCGATTTGAGGCCTCGGGTGCGGAGTTGTTGCAGCGGTGCACCACAATTGTGCCATCGGCCTAGGCTGTCTTGGGCAGCCTCGTGCACCATTTTTTCAAAGTTGTCGGAATGCTCTCAATTCTTGCATACCCCCCTAAATCGACAAAAAAATCACTTGTGTCGAGGCGGAATTTCGATTTGAGGCCTCGGGTGCGGAGTTGTTGCAGCGGTGCACCACAATTGTGCCATCGGCCTAGGCTGTCTTGGGCAGCCTCGTGCACCATTTTTTCAAAGTTGTCGGAATTCTCTCAATTCTTGCATACCCCCCTAAATCGACAAAAAAATCACTTGTGTCGAGGCGGAATTTCGATTTGAGGCCTCGGGTGCGGAGTTGTTGCAGCGGTGCACCACAATTGTGCCATCGGCCTAGGCTGTCTTGGGCAGCCTCGTGCACCATTTTTTCAAAGTTGTCGGAATTCTCACAATTCTTGCATACCCCCCTAAATCGACAAAAAAATCACTTGTGTCGAGGCGGAATTTCGATTTGAGGCCTCGGGTGCGGAGTTGTTGCAGCGGTGCACCACAATTGTGCCATCGGCCTAGGCTGTCTTGGGCAGCCTCGTGCACCATTTTTTCAAAGTTGTCGGAATTCTCTCAATTCTTGCATACCCCCCTAAATCGACAAATAAATCACTTGTGTCGAGGCGGAATTTCGATTTGAGGCCTCGGGTGCGGAGTTGTTGCAGCGGTGCACCACAATTGTGCCATCGGCCTAGGCTGTCTTGGGCAGCCTTGGGCACCATTTTTTCAAAGTTGTCGGAATGCTCTCAATTCTTGCATACCCCCCTAAATCGACAAAAAAATCACTTGTGTCGAGGCGGAATTTCGATTTGAGGCCTCGGGTGCGGGGTTGTTGCAGCGGTGCACCACAATTGTGCCATCGGCCTAGGCTGTCTTGGGCAGCCTTGGGCACCATTTTTTCAAAGTTGTCGGAATTCCCTCAATTCTTGCATACCCCCCTAAATCGACAAAAAAATCGCTTGTGTCGAGGCGGAATTTCGAATTGAGGCCTCGGGTGCGGAGTTGTTGCAGCGGTGCACCACAATTGTGCCATCGGCCTAGGCTGTCTTGGGCAGCCTCGTGCACCATTTTTTCAAGGTTGTCGGAATTCTCTCAATTCTTGCATACCCCCCTAAATCGACAAAAAAATCACTTGTGTCGAGGCGGAATTTCGATTTGAGGCCTCGGGTGCGGAGTTGTTGCAGCGGTGCACCAC
>CAVLYN010000076.1:170000-172500 GCA_963675135.1 Galeopsis tetrahit
TGTCGAGGCGGAATTTCGATTTGAGGCCTCGGGTGCGGAGTTGTTGCAGCGGTGCACCACAATTGTGCCATCGGCCTAGGCTGTCTTGGGCAGCCTCGTGCACCATTTTTTCAAAGTTGTCGGAATGCTCTCAATTCTTGCATACCCCCCTAAATCGACAAAAAAATCACTTGTGTCGAGGCGGAATTTCGATTTGAGGCCTCGGGTGCGGAGTTGTTGCAGCGGTGCACCACAATTGTGCCATCGGCCTAGGCTGTCTTGGGCAGCCTCGTGCACCATTTTTTCAAAGTTGTCGGAATTCTCTCAATTCTTGCATACCCCCCTAAATCGACAAAAAAATCACTTGTGTCGAGGCGGAATTTCGATTTGAGGCCTCGGGTGCGGAGTTGTTGCAGCGGTGCACCACAATTGTGCCATCGGCCTAGGCTGTCTTGGGCAGCCTCGTGCACCATTTTTTCAAAGTTGTCGGAATTCTCACAATTCTTGCATACCCCCCTAAATCGACAAAAAAATCACTTGTGTCGAGGCGGAATTTCGATTTGAGGCCTCGGGTGCGGAGTTGTTGCAGCGGTGCACCACAATTGTGCCATCGGCCTAGGCTGTCTTGGGCAGCCTCGTGCACCATTTTTTCAAAGTTGTCGGAATTCTCTCAATTCTTGCATACCCCCCTAAATCGACAAATAAATCACTTGTGTCGAGGCGGAATTTCGATTTGAGGCCTCGGGTGCGGAGTTGTTGCAGCGGTGCACCACAATTGTGCCATCGGCCTAGGCTGTCTTGGGCAGCCTTGGGCACCATTTTTTCAAAGTTGTCGGAATGCTCTCAATTCTTGCATACCCCCCTAAATCGACAAAAAAATCACTTGTGTCGAGGCGGAATTTCGATTTGAGGCCTCGGGTGCGGGGTTGTTGCAGCGGTGCACCACAATTGTGCCATCGGCCTAGGCTGTCTTGGGCAGCCTTGGGCACCATTTTTTCAAAGTTGTCGGAATTCCCTCAATTCTTGCATACCCCCCTAAATCGACAAAAAAATCGCTTGTGTCGAGGCGGAATTTCGAATTGAGGCCTCGGGTGCGGAGTTGTTGCAGCGGTGCACCACAATTGTGCCATCGGCCTAGGCTGTCTTGGGCAGCCTCGTGCACCATTTTTTCAAGGTTGTCGGAATTCTCTCAATTCTTGCATACCCCCCTAAATCGACAAAAAAATCACTTGTGTCGAGGCGGAATTTCGATTTGAGGCCTCGGGTGCGGAGTTGTTGCAGCGGTGCACCACAATTGTGCCTTCGGCCTAGGCTGTCTTGGGCAGCCTTGGGCACCATTTTTTCAAAGTTGTCGGAATTCCCTCAATTCTTGCATACCCCCCTGAATCGACAAAAAAATCACTTGTGTCGAGGCGGAATTTCGATTTGAGGCCTCGGGTGCGGAGTTGTTGCAGCGGTGCACCACAATTGTGCCTTCGGCCTAGGCTGTCTTGGGCAGCCTTGGGCACCATTTTTTCAAAGTTGTCGGAATTCCCTCAATTCTTGCATACCCCCCTGAATCGACAAAAAAATCACTTGTGTCGAGGCGGAATTTCGATTTGAGGCCTCGGGTGCGGAGTTGTTGCAGCGGTGCACCACAATTGTGCCATCGGCCTAGGCTGTCTTGGGCAGCCTTGTGCACCATTTTTTCAAGGTTGTCGGAATTCTCTCAATTCTTGAATACCCCCCTGAATCGACAAAAAAATCACTTGTGTCGAGGCGGAATTTCGATTTGAGGCCTCGGGTGCGGAGTTGTTGCAGCGGTGCACCACAATTGTGCCATCGGCCTAGGCTGTCTTGGGCAGCCTTGTGCACCATTTTTTCAAGGTTGTCGGAATTCTCTCAATTCTTGAATACCCCCCTGAATCGACAAAAAAATCACTTGTGTCGAGGCGGAATTTCGATTTGAGGCCTCGGGTGCGGAGTTGTTGCAGCGGTGCACCACAATTGTGCCTTCGGCCTAGGCTGTCTTGGGCAGCCTTGGGCACCATTTTTTCAAAGTTGTCGGAATTCCCTCAATTCTTGCATACCCCCCTGAATCGACAAAAAAATCACTTGTGTCGAGGCGGAATTTCGATTTGAGGCCTCGGGTGCGGAGTTGTTGCAGCGGTGCACCACAATTGTGCCTTCGGCCTAGGCTGTCTTGGGCAGCCTTGGGCACCATTTTTTCAAAGTTGTCGGAATTCCCTCAATTCTTGCATACCCCCCTGAATCGACAAAAAAATCACTTGTGTCGAGGCGGAATTTCGATTTGAGGCCTCGGGTGCGGAGTTGTTGCAGCGGTGCACCACAATTGTGCCATCGGCCTAGGCTGTCTTGGGCAGCCTTGTGCACCATTTTTTCAAGGTTGTCGGAATTCTCTCAATTCTTGAATACCCCCCTGAATCGACAAAAAAATCACTTGTGTCGAGGCGGAATTTCGATTTGAGGCCTCGGGTGCGGAGTTGTTGCAGCGGTGCACCACAATTGTGCCATCGGCCTA
>CAVLYN010000076.1:192500-195000 GCA_963675135.1 Galeopsis tetrahit
AAGAGGGAGGCCGTTTAAATTGGCCCCCCGTACCCATCGAAGGCTTAGCACCGCATCCGAACGCTGGCTTGTTCTCTCCCGAGTTGCCCGACGCGGGGCGCCGAATGGCCGAGGCCAGACCGATTGCGCCACGATATGCCCCGCCACCCTCGGCCGCGCATCGGCCCTATTCGGGAGATAAGGTAAGGGCACGTTGCTCTTCCTGCTTGAGCACCGCAATCGACAAGCGGAGGCCGTATATATTGGCGTCCATCCCCATCGAATGCGTGAGCTCAACGTCCGAACGTGTGCCTATTTTCTCGAGAAAGGGCCTTTGCACAGCCATCGAGTGGCCAAGCATCGAATTTTTTTTTTTTTTAAAAAAAAAAAAAAAAAAAAAAAAAAATCTCGCCGGAGTGGGACCGCCCCCGCCGCGCCGGAGCGGGGGGTGGCCGACGGGTGGCCGACTACGACCGCACGGCCCCGTGGCCTACCGTGCGGAAGAGGTTCATCGGGTGCGAGCTCACTTGGGCGCGCATGTGCGGGCGCTTGGGGGGCCGCAGGCCCCTTGCGCGCGCATCCTCCGCCCATGCTGCCTAGTGAGCACCCCCTCCCCTATATATGCTTAAAAAAAAAAATCCCAGGTGACAGCACTAGATATTAAAATGGCCGAGGAGGTAGTACTATTAGATTACCTATTTATACACCCCAAATTTCAGTGAGCCTATGCACCCCCCCCTAAAATCAGCCCAGGAATCCATTTCCATCGTTAAATTTAGCATCCGAGGTCCCGGGACGGGAGTTTTGACGGGGGCAGCGTTCGTGGGGCCCGTTTTTCGAAGTTGTCGGAATTCATCGAAAGCTTGCATACCCCCCTAAATCGACAAAATAATCACTTGTGTCGAGGCGGAATTTCGATTTGAGGCCTCGGGTGCGGAGTTTTCGACGTCGTGCACCACACGGGGGGCCGCCGGCCCCCCCTAGGCTGCTGTCTTGGGCAGCCTCGTGCACCATTTTTTCAAAGTTGTCGGAATTCTCTCAATTCTTGCATACCCCCCTAAATCGACAAAAAAATCACTTGTGTCGAGGCGGAATTTCGATTTGAGGCCTCGGGTGCGGAGTTGTTGCAGCGGTGCACCACAATTGTGCCATCGGCCTAGGCTGTCTTGGGCAGCCTCGTGCACCATTTTTTCAAAGTTGTCGGAATGCTCTCAATTCTTGCATACCCCCCTAAATCGACAAAAAAATCACTTGTGTCGAGGCGGAATTTCGATTTGAGGCCTCGGGTGCGGAGTTGTTGCAGCGGTGCACCACAATTGTGCCATCGGCCTAGGCTGTCTTGGGCAGCCTCGTGCACCATTTTTTCAAAGTTGTCGGAATTCTCTCAATTCTTGCATACCCCCCTAAATCGACAAAAAAATCACTTGTGTCGAGGCGGAATTTCGATTTGAGGCCTCGGGTGCGGAGTTGTTGCAGCGGTGCACCACAATTGTGCCATCGGCCTAGGCTGTCTTGGGCAGCCTCGTGCACCATTTTTTCAAAGTTGTCGGAATTCTCACAATTCTTGCATACCCCCCTAAATCGACAAAAAAATCACTTGTGTCGAGGCGGAATTTCGATTTGAGGCCTCGGGTGCGGAGTTGTTGCAGCGGTGCACCACAATTGTGCCATCGGCCTAGGCTGTCTTGGGCAGCCTCGTGCACCATTTTTT
Source organism: Galeopsis tetrahit (assembly GCA_963675135.1). Lineage (NCBI taxonomy): Eukaryota > Viridiplantae > Streptophyta > Magnoliopsida > Lamiales > Lamiaceae > Galeopsis > Galeopsis tetrahit. The sequence continues at coordinate 194,191 of CAVLYN010000076.1, forward strand.
CAAAGTTGTCGGAATTCTCTCAATTCTTGCATACCCCCCTAAATCGACAAATAAATCACTTGTGTCGAGGCGGAATTTCGATTTGAGGCCTCGGGTGCGGAGTTGTTGCAGCGGTGCACCACAATTGTGCCATCGGCCTAGGCTGTCTTGGGCAGCCTTGGGCACCATTTTTTCAAAGTTGTCGGAATGCTCTCAATTCTTGCATACCCCCCTAAATCGACAAAAAAATCACTTGTGTCGAGGCGGAATTTCGATTTGAGGCCTCGGGTGCGGGGTTGTTGCAGCGGTGCACCACAATTGTGCCATCGGCCTAGGCTGTCTTGGGCAGCCTTGGGCACCATTTTTTCAAAGTTGTCGGAATTCCCTCAATTCTTGCATACCCCCCTAAATCGACAAAAAAATCGCTTGTGTCGAGGCGGAATTTCGAATTGAGGCCTCGGGTGCGGAGTTGTTGCAGCGGTGCACCACAATTGTGCCATCGGCCTAGGCTGTCTTGGGCAGCCTCGTGCACCATTTTTTCAAGGTTGTCGGAATTCTCTCAATTCTTGCATACCCCCCTAAATCGACAAAAAAATCACTTGTGTCGAGGCGGAATTTCGATTTGAGGCCTCGGGTGCGGAGTTGTTGCAGCGGTGCACCACAATTGTGCCTTCGGCCTAGGCTGTCTTGGGCAGCCTTGGGCACCATTTTTTCAAAGTTGTCGGAATTCCCTCAATTCTTGCATACCCCCCTGAATCGACAAAAAAATCACTTGTGTCGAGGCGGAATTTCGATTTGAGGCCTCGGGTGCGGAGTTGTTGCAGCGGTGCA
>CAVLYN010000076.1:205000-207500 GCA_963675135.1 Galeopsis tetrahit
CTTGTGTCGAGGCGGAATTTCGATTTGAGGCCTCGGGTGCGGAGTTGTTGCAGCGGTGCACCACAATTGTGCCATCGGCCTAGGCTGTCTTGGGCAGCCTCGTGCACCATTTTTTCAAAGTTGTCGGAATTCTCTCAATTCTTGCATACCCCCCTAAATCGACAAAAAAATCACTTGTGTCGAGGCGGAATTTCGATTTGAGGCCTCGGGTGCGGAGTTGTTGCAGCGGTGCACCACAATTGTGCCATCGGCCTAGGCTGTCTTGGGCAGCCTCGTGCACCATTTTTTCAAAGTTGTCGGAATTCTCACAATTCTTGCATACCCCCCTAAATCGACAAAAAAATCACTTGTGTCGAGGCGGAATTTCGATTTGAGGCCTCGGGTGCGGAGTTGTTGCAGCGGTGCACCACAATTGTGCCATCGGCCTAGGCTGTCTTGGGCAGCCTCGTGCACCATTTTTTCAAAGTTGTCGGAATTCTCTCAATTCTTGCATACCCCCCTAAATCGACAAATAAATCACTTGTGTCGAGGCGGAATTTCGATTTGAGGCCTCGGGTGCGGAGTTGTTGCAGCGGTGCACCACAATTGTGCCATCGGCCTAGGCTGTCTTGGGCAGCCTTGGGCACCATTTTTTCAAAGTTGTCGGAATGCTCTCAATTCTTGCATACCCCCCTAAATCGACAAAAAAATCACTTGTGTCGAGGCGGAATTTCGATTTGAGGCCTCGGGTGCGGGGTTGTTGCAGCGGTGCACCACAATTGTGCCATCGGCCTAGGCTGTCTTGGGCAGCCTTGGGCACCATTTTTTCAAAGTTGTCGGAATTCCCTCAATTCTTGCATACCCCCCTAAATCGACAAAAAAATCGCTTGTGTCGAGGCGGAATTTCGAATTGAGGCCTCGGGTGCGGAGTTGTTGCAGCGGTGCACCACAATTGTGCCATCGGCCTAGGCTGTCTTGGGCAGCCTCGTGCACCATTTTTTCAAGGTTGTCGGAATTCTCTCAATTCTTGCATACCCCCCTAAATCGACAAAAAAATCACTTGTGTCGAGGCGGAATTTCGATTTGAGGCCTCGGGTGCGGAGTTGTTGCAGCGGTGCACCACAATTGTGCCTTCGGCCTAGGCTGTCTTGGGCAGCCTTGGGCACCATTTTTTCAAAGTTGTCGGAATTCCCTCAATTCTTGCATACCCCCCTGAATCGACAAAAAAATCACTTGTGTCGAGGCGGAATTTCGATTTGAGGCCTCGGGTGCGGAGTTGTTGCAGCGGTGCACCACAATTGTGCCTTCGGCCTAGGCTGTCTTGGGCAGCCTTGGGCACCATTTTTTCAAAGTTGTCGGAATTCCCTCAATTCTTGCATACCCCCCTGAATCGACAAAAAAATCACTTGTGTCGAGGCGGAATTTCGATTTGAGGCCTCGGGTGCGGAGTTGTTGCAGCGGTGCACCACAATTGTGCCATCGGCCTAGGCTGTCTTGGGCAGCCTTGTGCACCATTTTTTCAAGGTTGTCGGAATTCTCTCAATTCTTGAATACCCCCCTGAATCGACAAAAAAATCACTTGTGTCGAGGCGGAATTTCGATTTGAGGCCTCGGGTGCGGAGTTGTTGCAGCGGTGCACCACAATTGTGCCATCGGCCTAGGCTGTCTTGGGCAGCCTTGTGCACCATTTTTTCAAGGTTGTCGGAATTCTCTCAATTCTTGAATACCCCCCTGAATCGACAAAAAAATCACTTGTGTCGAGGCGGAATTTCGATTTGAGGCCTCGGGTGCGGAGTTGTTGCAGCGGTGCACCACAATTGTGCCTTCGGCCTAGGCTGTCTTGGGCAGCCTTGGGCACCATTTTTTCAAAGTTGTCGGAATTCCCTCAATTCTTGCATACCCCCCTGAATCGACAAAAAAATCACTTGTGTCGAGGCGGAATTTCGATTTGAGGCCTCGGGTGCGGAGTTGTTGCAGCGGTGCACCACAATTGTGCCTTCGGCCTAGGCTGTCTTGGGCAGCCTTGGGCACCATTTTTTCAAAGTTGTCGGAATTCCCTCAATTCTTGCATACCCCCCTGAATCGACAAAAAAATCACTTGTGTCGAGGCGGAATTTCGATTTGAGGCCTCGGGTGCGGAGTTGTTGCAGCGGTGCACCACAATTGTGCCATCGGCCTAGGCTGTCTTGGGCAGCCTTGTGCACCATTTTTTCAAGGTTGTCGGAATTCTCTCAATTCTTGAATACCCCCCTGAATCGACAAAAAAATCACTTGTGTCGAGGCGGAATTTCGATTTGAGGCCTCGGGTGCGGAGTTGTTGCAGCGGTGCACCACAATTGTGCCATCGGCCTAGGCTGTCTTGGGCAGCCTTGTGCACCATTTTTTCAAGGTTGTCGGAATTCTCTCAATTCTTGAATACCCCCCTGAATCGACAAAAAAATCACTTGTGTCGAGGCGGAATTTCGATTTGAGGCCTCGGGTGCGGAGTTGTTGCAGCGGTGCACCACAATTGTGCCTTCGG
>CAVLYN010000076.1:227500-230000 GCA_963675135.1 Galeopsis tetrahit
CAGACCGATTGCGCCACGATATGCCCCGCCACCCTCGGCCGCGCATCGGCCCTATTCGGGAGATAAGGTAAGGGCACGTTGCTCTTCCTGCTTGAGCACCGCAATCGACAAGCGGAGGCCGTATATATTGGCGTCCATCCCCATCGAATGCGTGAGCTCAACGTCCGAACGTGTGCCTATTTTCTCGAGAAAGGGCCTTTGCACAGCCATCGAGTGGCCAAGCATCGAATTTTTTTTTTTTTTAAAAAAAAAAAAAAAAAAAAAAAAAAATCTCGCCGGAGTGGGACCGCCCCCGCCGCGCCGGAGCGGGGGGTGGCCGACGGGTGGCCGACTACGACCGCACGGCCCCGTGGCCTACCGTGCGGAAGAGGTTCATCGGGTGCGAGCTCACTTGGGCGCGCATGTGCGGGCGCTTGGGGGGCCGCAGGCCCCTTGCGCGCGCATCCTCCGCCCATGCTGCCTAGTGAGCACCCCCTCCCCTATATATGCTTAAAAAAAAAAATCCCAGGTGACAGCACTAGATATTAAAATGGCCGAGGAGGTAGTACTATTAGATTACCTATTTATACACCCCAAATTTCAGTGAGCCTATGCACCCCCCCCTAAAATCAGCCCAGGAATCCATTTCCATCGTTAAATTTAGCATCCGAGGTCCCGGGACGGGAGTTTTGACGGGGGCAGCGTTCGTGGGGCCCGTTTTTCGAAGTTGTCGGAATTCATCGAAAGCTTGCATACCCCCCTAAATCGACAAAATAATCACTTGTGTCGAGGCGGAATTTCGATTTGAGGCCTCGGGTGCGGAGTTTTCGACGTCGTGCACCACACGGGGGGCCGCCGGCCCCCCCTAGGCTGCTGTCTTGGGCAGCCTCGTGCACCATTTTTTCAAAGTTGTCGGAATTCTCTCAATTCTTGCATACCCCCCTAAATCGACAAAAAAATCACTTGTGTCGAGGCGGAATTTCGATTTGAGGCCTCGGGTGCGGAGTTGTTGCAGCGGTGCACCACAATTGTGCCATCGGCCTAGGCTGTCTTGGGCAGCCTCGTGCACCATTTTTTCAAAGTTGTCGGAATGCTCTCAATTCTTGCATACCCCCCTAAATCGACAAAAAAATCACTTGTGTCGAGGCGGAATTTCGATTTGAGGCCTCGGGTGCGGAGTTGTTGCAGCGGTGCACCACAATTGTGCCATCGGCCTAGGCTGTCTTGGGCAGCCTCGTGCACCATTTTTTCAAAGTTGTCGGAATTCTCTCAATTCTTGCATACCCCCCTAAATCGACAAAAAAATCACTTGTGTCGAGGCGGAATTTCGATTTGAGGCCTCGGGTGCGGAGTTGTTGCAGCGGTGCACCACAATTGTGCCATCGGCCTAGGCTGTCTTGGGCAGCCTCGTGCACCATTTTTTCAAAGTTGTCGGAATTCTCACAATTCTTGCATACCCCCCTAAATCGACAAAAAAATCACTTGTGTCGAGGCGGAATTTCGATTTGAGGCCTCGGGTGCGGAGTTGTTGCAGCGGTGCACCACAATTGTGCCATCGGCCTAGGCTGTCTTGGGCAGCCTCGTGCACCATTTTTTCAAAGTTGTCGGAATTCTCTCAATTCTTGCATACCCCCCTAAATCGACAAATAAATCACTTGTGTCGAGGCGGAATTTCGATTTGAGGCCTCGGGTGCGGAGTTGTTGCAGCGGTGCACCACAATTGTGCCATCGGCCTAGGCTGTCTTGGGCAGCCTTGGGCACCATTTTTTCAAAGTTGTCGGAATGCTCTCAATTCTTGCATACCCCCCTAAATCGACAAAAAAATCACTTGTGTCGAGGCGGAATTTCGATTTGAGGCCTCGGGTGCGGGGTTGTTGCAGCGGTGCACCACAATTGTGCCATCGGCCTAGGCTGTCTTGGGCAGCCTTGGGCACCATTTTTTCAAAGTTGTCGGAATTCCCTCAATTCTTGCATACCCCCCTAAATCGACAAAAAAATCGCTTGTGTCGAGGCGGAATTTCGAATTGAGGCCTCGGGTGCGGAGTTGTTGCAGCGGTGCACCACAATTGTGCCATCGGCCTAGGCTGTCTTGGGCAGCCTCGTGCACCATTTTTTCAAGGTTGTCGGAATTCTCTCAATTCTTGCATACCCCCCTAAATCGACAAAAAAATCACTTGTGTCGAGGCGGAATTTCGATTTGAGGCCTCGGGTGCGGAGTTGTTGCAGCGGTGCACCACAATTGTGCCTTCGGCCTAGGCTGTCTTGGGCAGCCTTGGGCACCATTTTTTCAAAGTTGTCGGAATTCCCTCAATTCTTGCATACCCCCCTGAATCGACAAAAAAATCACTTGTGTCGAGGCGGAATTTCGATTTGAGGCCTCGGGTGCGGAGTTGTTGCAGCGGTGCACCACAATTGTGCCTTCGGCCTAGGCTGTCTTGGGCAGCCTTGGGCACCATTTTTTCAAAGTTGTCGGAATTCCCTCAATTCTTGCATACCCCCCTGAATCGACAAAAAAATCACT
>CAVLYN010000076.1:240000-242500 GCA_963675135.1 Galeopsis tetrahit
CAAAGTTGTCGGAATTCTCTCAATTCTTGCATACCCCCCTAAATCGACAAAAAAATCACTTGTGTCGAGGCGGAATTTCGATTTGAGGCCTCGGGTGCGGAGTTGTTGCAGCGGTGCACCACAATTGTGCCATCGGCCTAGGCTGTCTTGGGCAGCCTCGTGCACCATTTTTTCAAAGTTGTCGGAATTCTCACAATTCTTGCATACCCCCCTAAATCGACAAAAAAATCACTTGTGTCGAGGCGGAATTTCGATTTGAGGCCTCGGGTGCGGAGTTGTTGCAGCGGTGCACCACAATTGTGCCATCGGCCTAGGCTGTCTTGGGCAGCCTCGTGCACCATTTTTTCAAAGTTGTCGGAATTCTCTCAATTCTTGCATACCCCCCTAAATCGACAAATAAATCACTTGTGTCGAGGCGGAATTTCGATTTGAGGCCTCGGGTGCGGAGTTGTTGCAGCGGTGCACCACAATTGTGCCATCGGCCTAGGCTGTCTTGGGCAGCCTTGGGCACCATTTTTTCAAAGTTGTCGGAATGCTCTCAATTCTTGCATACCCCCCTAAATCGACAAAAAAATCACTTGTGTCGAGGCGGAATTTCGATTTGAGGCCTCGGGTGCGGGGTTGTTGCAGCGGTGCACCACAATTGTGCCATCGGCCTAGGCTGTCTTGGGCAGCCTTGGGCACCATTTTTTCAAAGTTGTCGGAATTCCCTCAATTCTTGCATACCCCCCTAAATCGACAAAAAAATCGCTTGTGTCGAGGCGGAATTTCGAATTGAGGCCTCGGGTGCGGAGTTGTTGCAGCGGTGCACCACAATTGTGCCATCGGCCTAGGCTGTCTTGGGCAGCCTCGTGCACCATTTTTTCAAGGTTGTCGGAATTCTCTCAATTCTTGCATACCCCCCTAAATCGACAAAAAAATCACTTGTGTCGAGGCGGAATTTCGATTTGAGGCCTCGGGTGCGGAGTTGTTGCAGCGGTGCACCACAATTGTGCCTTCGGCCTAGGCTGTCTTGGGCAGCCTTGGGCACCATTTTTTCAAAGTTGTCGGAATTCCCTCAATTCTTGCATACCCCCCTGAATCGACAAAAAAATCACTTGTGTCGAGGCGGAATTTCGATTTGAGGCCTCGGGTGCGGAGTTGTTGCAGCGGTGCACCACAATTGTGCCTTCGGCCTAGGCTGTCTTGGGCAGCCTTGGGCACCATTTTTTCAAAGTTGTCGGAATTCCCTCAATTCTTGCATACCCCCCTGAATCGACAAAAAAATCACTTGTGTCGAGGCGGAATTTCGATTTGAGGCCTCGGGTGCGGAGTTGTTGCAGCGGTGCACCACAATTGTGCCATCGGCCTAGGCTGTCTTGGGCAGCCTTGTGCACCATTTTTTCAAGGTTGTCGGAATTCTCTCAATTCTTGAATACCCCCCTGAATCGACAAAAAAATCACTTGTGTCGAGGCGGAATTTCGATTTGAGGCCTCGGGTGCGGAGTTGTTGCAGCGGTGCACCACAATTGTGCCATCGGCCTAGGCTGTCTTGGGCAGCCTTGTGCACCATTTTTTCAAGGTTGTCGGAATTCTCTCAATTCTTGAATACCCCCCTGAATCGACAAAAAAATCACTTGTGTCGAGGCGGAATTTCGATTTGAGGCCTCGGGTGCGGAGTTGTTGCAGCGGTGCACCACAATTGTGCCTTCGGCCTAGGCTGTCTTGGGCAGCCTTGGGCACCATTTTTTCAAAGTTGTCGGAATTCCCTCAATTCTTGCATACCCCCCTGAATCGACAAAAAAATCACTTGTGTCGAGGCGGAATTTCGATTTGAGGCCTCGGGTGCGGAGTTGTTGCAGCGGTGCACCACAATTGTGCCTTCGGCCTAGGCTGTCTTGGGCAGCCTTGGGCACCATTTTTTCAAAGTTGTCGGAATTCCCTCAATTCTTGCATACCCCCCTGAATCGACAAAAAAATCACTTGTGTCGAGGCGGAATTTCGATTTGAGGCCTCGGGTGCGGAGTTGTTGCAGCGGTGCACCACAATTGTGCCATCGGCCTAGGCTGTCTTGGGCAGCCTTGTGCACCATTTTTTCAAGGTTGTCGGAATTCTCTCAATTCTTGAATACCCCCCTGAATCGACAAAAAAATCACTTGTGTCGAGGCGGAATTTCGATTTGAGGCCTCGGGTGCGGAGTTGTTGCAGCGGTGCACCACAATTGTGCCATCGGCCTAGGCTGTCTTGGGCAGCCTTGTGCACCATTTTTTCAAGGTTGTCGGAATTCTCTCAATTCTTGAATACCCCCCTGAATCGACAAAAAAATCACTTGTGTCGAGGCGGAATTTCGATTTGAGGCCTCGGGTGCGGAGTTGTTGCAGCGGTGCACCACAATTGTGCCTTCGGCCTAGGCTGTCTTGGGCAGCCTTGGGCACCATTTTTTCAAAGTTGTCGGAATTCCCTCAATTCTTGCATACCCCCCTGAATCGACAAAAAAATCACTTGTGTCGAGGCGGAATTT
>CAVLYN010000077.1:0-24977 GCA_963675135.1 Galeopsis tetrahit
TGTGGGTCCGAGCGGATAATGCAGGCGACTTTTCCACCATCCTGCTTCGCAACCACAAGACTTTGCTTATGCTTGTCCCAGATACACTGTCTATGGGAGCAGCCTGGTCGGCTAGAGGAACAATACTGGAGCCTATTTCCCCTAGCATGAGTCAACTTACCAACAACATCATGGTTCATGTCTAATCTCCCCATCTGCGCATATACCAATACTACCCTCATGTTGTTGCTTGCATTGTTAGTGGATAGTCACGGCTAACAGTTGGACGATATATTGACCCTCGATGCTCCTATCCCGGCTACCTTCGGACCAAACTGGGCCTTTCCATCTATTCTCCACTATACAGGCGGCATAACAAGATCAAGCCACCATGCACGCAGGTAATTGTTCGCAAGAAAAATCTCTTCTCGGCGTTGAAAGCCTTCTTTTATCATTGTATGCCTCAGACATTCGCTACATGCACCATCTTGATACTTCATCTATATCGCATCAATATCAAGTCCATTGAGAGTACATAACCTTCATTTCTTATCTGGTAGCGATTTCGCAACTTTGTTAGATCACCCGCAAACCAGGACATAGCCATCACGATGGACGAGACCAAGAAAGAATATGGGACAGAAACGTCCACTGATGTCGAGTCTGGCATGACCTCAAAAGAGTCCTTGCCATATCCGTACGAAGAGGAAGAGGAGCAGCTCGAAGAAATACACCCGATCAGCACAATCAGCATGCCAGAAGTTGCCAGGACAACATCACATCTATCACGAATAGCCACGAATAAGTCCCGAGCAGAGAGTTCAAAGATAACGTCACATAACGATCCAAAGTTTTATGTAGACTGGACTGAAGGAGACCCGGAGAATCCAAAGAATTGGCCTGTATGGAAGAAGTCGCAAGTCGTCTTTGCATGCACTCTGAGTTCAGCGACATGGTACGTAGCATCTTTTCCTCATCAGATAATCTTCCAGTCCTTCTCTCTCCACATATAACAAGCATAATGACTGACCCTCATCAATAGCATATTATACTCCTCAGCCTACATGTCCGGCATTCCAACAATGAACATATCCCTCCACATAACCAACGAAACAGTCGCGCTTCTCGGCCTGACAACATTCCTCCTCGGCTTCGCAGTCGGCTCACTTCTATGGGCGCCCTTGAGTGAGACTTTTGGCCGCAGGCCCGTCTATCTCGTCACTCTCTCCACTTTCCTCTTCTTCATCTTAGCTTGTGCCCTGGCGCAAGACCTGACGACTATGCTTGTGGCGAGGTTCTTTGCTGGAATGCTTGGATGTACGGCTGTGTCCAACTCTCCTGGAAGCATCAATGATATTGTCACTGCTAGAAGTAGGGCTTTGGCTTTTAGTTGTTGGGGGCTCGGAGTAATGGTATGATATTCCAATCTATATGATTGCAGTCCGATCAAATCGAATCTTGCTAACTTTGCCTTCCACAGAACGGTCCTGTCTTGGGTCCTCTTGTCGGAGGCTTCACAGAACAATACCTCTCCTGGCGCTGGATCCACTGGATCGTTTTGATCCTAGCCACAGTGTCTTTCCTCTGTATCGCCACAGTGCCAGAAACATTCAAACCAACACTAATCCGCCAACGCACAGCGCGTCTCCGCAAAGAAGCCGGCGACTCGCGATACTGGAACGAATACGACCAAGAATCCACAACCCTCAAGCAAAGAATGCTCACATCCCTAACCCGCCCCTTCTCTCTGACTTTCAAAGAGCCAATCCTCTGGTTCTGGGACTTCTTCATCATGATAAACTACGCCATTGTGTATCTGTACTTTGTCCTCTACCCAAAAGTCTTTCAACAGACGTACGACTTCACCCCTTCCCAAACAGGTCTTTCCTACCTCGGCATCGGAGCAGGAAATGTCATCACCGTCGCCCTGGAGCCCTTGATCCGCCGCTGGACTCTGCGTCTCAAGATCTCGCCCACCACAGGCCTCCCGGCTCCCGAGTCCAAGGTTGCGCCCGTGTGCGTGGCAGCGCTTCTGATGCCCGCGGGAGCATTTTGGTTCGCACTGACTTGTTCAAACTCCTCTACCCACTGGATCGTGCCGGTTTTGAGTGGTATACCCTTCGGCGCAGGCACCTCAGCGGCATTTATTTATGGCTGCACGTATGTCGCCGAGTGTTATGGCAGTTTCGCCACCTCTGCGTTGGCCGGAAATGTGGTCGTTCGAGTCGTGGCGGGCGCGACGTTGCCGCTTGCGGGGCCTGTAGTGTTTGAAAAGCTGGGAGGGGGAAGGGGGATGGGGCTTTTGCTGGCGGGATTGGAGGCGGGGATTATCTTTGTGCCGTTTGGGTTTTGGATTTTTGGGGAGAGGATCCGGAGGGCTAGTAAGGTTGCTAGATAGATGATTGGGGAATGGTTAGAAGAGCGGGGAAGGAGAGAGGAACGGAGTGGAGGGGGGGGGAGTGATGATGCATGGGAAAGGATGAATTTAGAAGTATTGAGATCAGACATTAGATATTAGATATCAGACATTAGATATTAGAGATTAGACATGAAAATTGGAGACTAGACTTTGACGGTAGAACTGATAGATACAGTAGCTGTGTCCCTATATTTGCTGGTCAAGAGGAGTACTATTCATTACCGCAATAGCGATACTACCATTGCGCAACCTTGCTTGGACATGATGCTCGCCAGATGGAGGCAAGCTAGAAGGATATTGTAGTCGTTTTTTGATCATCGTAACAGACATCGCCGCCACAGCTGACCACTGGCTTTCCTTAGCCAACGCAAATCTTGAGAGTCACTAGAACTAGCCTTGCTAGAAAGCGTCACAGAAGACGAATTGGGGGGGGGGGTCTTACTCCGTCTGGACTTTTGACTATGTTGTATTGGCTCTTTCTTATACGGTGGAATACTACGCCGCGAGATGTTTGAATTCGCCGTTACAGTGAGCGATATCTTGTCAGCACCTTGGTGTCTGTGTGTCAATTGGGGTTGGTCTCATGGTGATCTGCTCACCAGGTCTTGTGTGGTATTCCTTCTGCGTTATGGCATGGACAGTGCTGGATGAGTCGTGAATCAGTTGGACGTAGGTTTCACCGAACGTGTCGCAGTCATTGTCCCTGATGTTCGGGTAACAGGGACAGTCAGAACAGAACGGTCGTGTAAAGTATGTCAAAGGAGGAGCGGTAATTGGTGCAGGGCGCCAAAATGGAAAATGGGACAGAGATCACAGTCTTAGTGATGGGATGGGTTCAAGCGGTATAGTAAGGCAAGCTCGATCATAGTCGTGGTGACTGAAAGAAAATTAAAACTATAGCTATACGTAGAGGAAGATAGGTTGAGGTACTTGGACGGAACAGAGGTCAGAAGGATAAGTTGATATAGAGGAAGAAAGATAGAGAAGGAAGACCAAAATGCGACACTGAAAAGGAGTGGGAGATTGGATCAAGCAAGGTCTGCTTGTCTTGTAATCTGTGTCCTCGAATAATGCGACAATGTAGTATCGTTGGAGTGGCAGACTTCAATGTAAGGTACCTCTTTCTCTAGCACTGCGTAGTAGACAATAGATCTGTGCGGACTGTTGCCATGCCACACAAGTCGAGAAACGACATGTGAGACCAAGAAGATCACTTTTCAGAACATCACTCTCCCGTCCTTGTTGCACAGCTCACCTTGGCACCACATGTATGCATTTATAAAGTCCTTATTGCCTTCCAGAGTTCGTACATCATTCACAAAGTCGGCGGCCCGACGAAAAATGATGCCTCCAACCTGATCGCTCGATAGTGTTCCACGTGGCATATCATGGTTCGTCGGGTCATCCATCCCTCGTCACTCAATGTGGGAGACACGTCCTATCAATGAGATGCATTGTTCACAAATAATCTCAGCTCCTCGATCAGAAGAACCTTTCCATAGGTGTCCGGAGAATCGGAGAGTGCGTTGCCGGTGCGTTGAGCATGGCAGCAGCTTGGAGACAGGCGTCATGTACTTCCGCGCCGGAACAGAAGAAATCCAGCTACTAGGATATCTTCGGTTCAGTAGGACACTCGACAAATCAATACTTCAAGAGCATCTCATCGCTCGAGGAGTGCGTTGCAGTGGATGCAGACAGCACCCCACTTGATTCCAGTGGATCAAGTGTGAACAAGAAATGATAACTTCATTCATCCAACTCCTAGGCGATGATCATCTGAAGAACATTCGTCATTTCGGATGGAGTACAGCGAAAATAGAATCCTTGATCGTAAAAGTTTCAGGAGTTGGGAACGATTGTAAGTGCTCGCACCATGATTCCAAGAAGCATAGCAGATACAAGAGCAAGGCTCCTGGAAGGATATTGAGATATCTGAGCAATGTGGAGGGCCATTCCGAAGTCCATATGATTCCATGCTCGGAACAAAGACGTAGGTGGAACTGACCAGGAACGCCCTTTCTTGAGATATGTTCGCAGAGTATGAGATTTCCACGATGAGACAGCATTTAGATTTCCATCACGAGCCAGCATTCAGCGTTTACAGAAACATGCTATCACAGGTGAATCGTGTTCTTGGATTGAGCAGTGAAGACATCATTCGCGACGACGGTGCATACAAAGCGTATAACAATGATCTTAGAGCTAGAGTGCTTACGTGGGATAAGCTCTACTGTGCATCGATTCTTGGAGCATCCACTGCTGACATCTAGATACGCAATACAATGGTACTAACGTGTCTGCCTTCAGAGCTCTTTGATGAAAGTGGTGTTGAGTACTTCTAGCAGGGTTGATGTGATGTTGTGCACCTTAGGGTTATGATAGGTCATGTTCTGTCGTGGAATGGTAGATTTCTAGCAGCAAAACCATGAACAGCGAGATGGTGAACAAAGAAGGCGCGAGAAGGGCAGTCGCTTCGCTGCTGTATCACAAGGCTATTGGCAACATGTTGTTGCATTCACCGAGCGGTTGTGCGGCACTATGTGTCCCTATCATATGTCACTAAATGGATCGACCATTGACACAAAGATACAGAATCAACAACGGAACGACACGGAAGTCAGCGACCGGGTGCATTCTCATAGCAAGAAGACGTTATGGTAGAGGCCAAGCCCCTTATGCATCAGGTGTAACACAAGGCCCCACAAGCGTCTTCCATTCTATTAGAATAGGATCGATTGCGCCACTAGCACGCAAGAAGGTGCGCATCGTTTATCTAGTTCCAGAAGATCCACTGGAAAAGCAACAGCACAATGATGGACCCTTGCAATCCGAGGGTAAGCGAAGCTCTGAGCGATTTCAAGTGAACAAAGAATCGGTAGCAGTGCCATCACGACCCTATTCCTTTGTTCTCACTACCATAATTGTGCCAGACGCTTCTACTAGCGAACCGAAGCCTTGTAATACTTGCCAATATTTAGTCCTTCGCGTGCAACATCCGCAGATAAGCGATGCGCGTGCGTTTCACTCCCAAGGTTGCTCAGAGATCCGCTCATAGCGAACAGCATCTCAGGTTCCCGCGCTTTCGTCAGGTAGCTGCGATCAATGCTGCATATTATGGGAACACAACACGTACATTCATAGCGTCGCCGGTGAAATTGTGATACTTCGTTGGATCGGTGGCTGGCTCAACCTTTTACCAAGATCTTGTAACACAAGAGGCGTGAGTGGTGGGCTTATTGGGTTCATTCGTTGGTAAGTGTCCTGTTGCATAGTCGACATTGCAACGATGATCCATCCCAGCTTGGATGCCATGCAGCCGGTCAAAATCGGGTCTCCAGGAAAGAAATTATGTTGGCGGTCTCGCCTTCACATGAGCATATGCATAATCAATACATGAGCTCGTATTGGTTGATAGATCATCTCTCCTGACCGAGGATCATCTTGTGGCGTGATCCACAACAGCCATGTCGGCTTGCTTTGTACTGCAGTGATTACAGCTCGGATATACGGAGCTCGGCATGCTTGGCCAAGAAGGTGACTTCTACTTATGTATTATATTACCCGCATGTAGACAGCAAGTTGAGGCGCTAGCTTTTCGAGTGATACCGACGATTTGGGTCGTTCGAATGCGTTGGCCTGACTGCTGTAAAGGGAAGGAGCAATGGCGAGCTTCACGTAGAAAGCACGAGAGGGAATGAAAAGGAGATGCTCGAGACCAGACTCTTGACCCCATTATTGCTCCTGAACATCGAGATGCAATTGCTCTCATGTTCCTAGACCTCGCCTACTTTCTCTTCTTTGTCCTGGTACACCTTGAGAAAACATGACCGACAGGACTATTGGTATAGCAGTGGAGTAGAAGTAGAAGGACTGTAGACCGACTACGTTGTCGAGGAAGTCGCTACTCACACACGTCATACTACCTTATCGTATTAAAGTGTGAGAACGGCACCTCGGCAAGAGGAATACGTGAAGGATCAATTGGCTTCGCGGAGCCAAGGACAATGAGAGCCTTAATTTGACGTTATCCTGTGGCACTGTGTCGCAACGCAGAAAACATATCGACCGTGGCACGCATGGTACTTGTCACAGCAGTTGTGAAAGGCCAGAGATATGCATGTATGTCACGTAAGTGTTGAAATTTAGACGCCTCGGAGCACCCGAGAGTCTAACGCTTTCTTGGGTGTCAATCGTCTGTCAGCCACCGGCCACCACTCTAGAGACGAAGATCATGGTACCTTATCCAGAGGCATTAGGGTTTGCCGCCCTGCTTGTTTACCGCCGGCAAAGATAGGCATGTTATAAACAGAATACAGACGATTGGCCAACGCAGTGAGACACCACCTCGCAATACAGTAGTGTCATGCAATGCTACGCTGCAAGGAGTCTTTCTGGAACAGTCGGCTGACAGAAGTCAGACATGCCGAGCGATGAGAGGGCTACGAAATTCGATTCGATCCGCATCGCGTCCACTACTTACATTCAAAGAAGGTTGCACTACTCTGTAGCAGCAAGAGAACACCGCGCGGCTCCGAATCCTCTCTCTACTAATTGCGGAGTTGTTTGACGAAGCTCGGAGTTCGCGATAGTCGCGATAGCCGTCTCGCCCCACGCACGCGAGTCAGGGCAATATATCTAAACGAGACATGCCAAATCTACCTTATCTGTACGCCAATGGGCAGGTCCGTCTCTACTCGGATGACTATTGGTGAAAGAAGCATCTCAAGAGCATTGGAAAGGCTACGTTAGGCCGAACCATCCGACGGAGGGAGCTTGAGAAGACGATGGCTGTTAGTTGACTCAAGCATTATCCAAGATTGCTTGTCTGAGTGGTGGCGTTGCCGAGGACCAAAGAAGCGTTACGGAACCATGATAAGCAACGCGGGTAGTCCTGCTTGTTTGCTTTTCTCCTACCTGTTCAGGCAAACCCATGTATCTCGGCTACTTGGCGAGCGCGACTACTTGCATGTTCCGTGCTTCCGTTCGCAGCCCTACACTTTCTGCTGGCAGTAAAGATAGCGGCAAATGGGAAGGAGGTGTTTCCATTGGCTCGTTGCGCCTTATCGCGTGCTTCATGGACGTTCTCATCCCTTCACTACCCATCCTCTAGATTTGGGTCTAGAAATGCACCCATGCAGATCCACTATCTGTGTGGAACTCTAACTGGTAGGTAGATGATCCGTGACATTGTGCAATCTGGCGGCTATGGTGCAGGATATAAGAGGAAGTGAATGCCCTCGACGAGAGCCGCCTGTATCCACTTACCCTAGCCCTCTCCAGCCCAGTATTGCACAGTCAAGATGAGTACGGCATTTTTCCTATCTATAGGCTTCGAAACAGTTAGCTAACATGTCACAAAGCTAGCGCGGGCGCAGATATCCTCGTCGACGTGGTTGCGACTGATATCCCGAAAGAGGTCGCTCAGCCTCATGGACGTAATTCGTTCGCTATGAACGATGGCGTTGCTGGCCGCGACTCAACTGCTGCGAAGAGGCTCAGCGTCGATGTTAGGGATGTTGAGCGCTCACAGTCAGTTGCTGACCAGGAGATGTATCCCGTGCCTACGCCAGAGGAAGCTGTTACCCTCCGCAAGGTAGCTGACACCATTCCAATGGTGGCCTGGTCGCTATGCTTTGTCGAATTTGCCGAGCGTGCATCATACTACGGTGTGCAGACCATTTTCTCCAACTTCATGCAGTTCCCTCTGCCAGAAGGTGGCAACGGCGCTGGAGCACCTGCCCCAGGGTCGGAAGATACAGCCGGTGCCCTTGGAAAGGGCGAGCAGTTTTCTGTCGCCCTTGGTCTACTCTTCACCTTCCTCGCCTATGTCATTCCCATCTTTTCTGGCTACGGAGCGGATGTCTACACAGGTCGTTACCGCATGATTCTTTATGGTGTCCTTGTCTGCGGTGTCGCTCACGTCGTCATGATTATCAGTGCCATTCCTTCAATCCTCCAGGCTGGCACGGCTATAGCCCCGTTCATGATCTCGCTTTTCCTCCTTGCCTTCGGAGCCGGTAAGTCTGGCAGCGGGACAATTTTTTATTCTCAACACTAATTCTGTCCAGGCATGTTCAAGCCTTGCGTGGCCCCTACTGTGCTTGACCAATATCAGCATCAGCAAGCATATACCAAAGTCCTCAAAACTGGAGAGAAGGTTGTCGTTGATCCTGAAGTCACTGTCCAACGAATCATGCTCTTCTTCTACGGTGCTGTCAACGTTGGTGCTTTCTTCGCCATTGCGACCACCTACAGTGAGAAGTACGTTGGCTACTGGCTTGCCTTCCTTCTTCCAGGCATCGTCTATTTCCTGCTGCCGCTTCTACTCTTATTCCTGAACAAGAGAATCGTCAAGCGTGCGCCTGGCGGTTCGGTGCTGCAAGATGTTGTCAAGGTCTTCGGCATGGCCATGAAGCAGAGCAAGGGTCAGTTCTGGAAGAAGGGATTCTGGGAGAGTGCAAGCCCATCGGCTCTCCGTGCCAAGGGTATCACCACGTTCCGCGGCTCCGAAATCACTTGGTCCGACAAGACTGTTGACGATGTTGTTCGGACTGTCAGCGCCTGCGGAGTCTTCCTCTACTTCCCTATCTACAACATCAACGATGGTGGCATTGGTTCCGTCGCAACTTCGCAAGGTGCAGCCATGACGACTAACGGAGCACCTAACGATCTGCTCAGCAACTTCAATCCCCTAACCATTATTGTGTTCGTACCTTTCTTGTCGTACGTTGTCTACCCCGGTCTTCGCAAAGCGAACATCAAGTTTGGCCGTATCAGTCGTATCACATTCGGCTTTGTGCTTGCAGCTCTGTCCGGTATGTGCGGCGCCATCGTCCAGTACTACATCTACAAGACCTCGCCCTGCGGCTACGCTGCTTCGACATGCGACGATGTCTCTCCCATCAGTATTTGGGTGCAGCTTCCCAACACCATGCTCGGTGCAATGTCGGAATGCTTCTGCAACGTCACCGCATACGAGCTTGCATACTCTCGCGCACCTGAAGGCATGAAGTCTCTGGTCATGGCATTCTTCCTCTTCACGACGGCTCTTTCTTCTGCGCTCGGAGAAATCCTCTCCCCTGCCATCAAGGACCCTCATCTTATCTGGGTATGGGGTGGTCCGGCCATCGCGCTCACTGTACAGACCATCATTTTCTGGTTCCGCTATAGGCATCTCAATGATGATGAGTTCATGACATATGACAACCAATACGAGCAGCCCCCTATGCTCGAGGGCGAGAACAAGGACCACAGTGTTGATGTTCCCCACACTATTTCGGAAGAACCACACAACGAGAAGTCTGAGAGGACCTTGTAGATAGCGGATGATTGTATGTCGGATAATGAAGATGTGGATACCCCATGATATGTCGTTGATTCAAACGTCGATATTGGTAGAGCGATTTCATACATATTTGCTAATCTTGCCAATTCATACTCATACTCATTTCGTTCGTTGTGACAGTGGCCATAATTCAATTCGCGCGCAGAACCCACTTATTTGCCATTATTCATGTTGATCGTGTTCCAGCAGGAGTCGTTGTTCCTTCACTGTTTATCTCGTGTGTGTGAGGGTCAAAGATTTTAGTCACTGATCTAGCGTTTGCGCTCCCAGTCCAACACGACTCTTCATCATATCTCCACACGACATGAACCTTGCCTGATGTTTCAGGCATCGATCTCAAGTCTCTCGTTTCTGTTCAAAATGGCTCTGTTCCTCTGCCCCTCAATCTCCCTACCCTCCATCCGACTGTTCTCAAGACGTTCAACTCCAAGTTGAATCTGCTCAATGTGAATAGCAAGAGGCAGTCCATCCCTCGTGCCAACAACTTCGGGGAGAGCCACACGCTCTCGCAAATCTTCCAGATTCGCCTCAATGGCCTGCAGCTTGACGACTGTACCAGCAACATGCGCGGTGGCGAGCTTGCGGTACGTGGATACATCTTTGAGGAGTTTTAGTTGAGCATTTACCTTTGCGACACCGTTCTTGTTACCGCCGAGTTTCGTCCACAGGAGGCCGAAGAGTTCTTCTTTGTTGCCTTGAGCTTTGATGCCGTCTCTGGTTGTGATGTCGCCGATGACGTCCAGTCGTTCGTCGAGGTTGTCCAAGACGCGTAGGAGCACTTCGGCTTCGATGATGAGGGCAGCGATCTCTTCTTGGATGGCATCGGTATGTTTGAGGTATTGTTCTAGAACAAGTTCTTGGGTCATGCGCTCTGCTGGGAGGAAAGGGGTGAAGATGTTGACGTTGGACATGACGCGGCTTAGGCTACCGCGGTTGGCTTCCGTGTCAGCAATACCATCGAGAACTTGCAAAGTCCATTTGTTGACGGTGAGAACCTTGTCGATGCCACGGCCGATGCGGGTGTTGTATTTCGCCAGATCTGTGGCTGCTTGCTTGGCAGTCTCAATGAAGCCATTGAATTCAAAGACAAGCTCGTTCCGAGATGGAAGGTTCGAAAACTGGACCACACTTCTTAGATCGCGAATAGAAGTTTCGGACCGCTTCATGTCGAGTGGCAGATTTCCTTCTCCAATTGAGGCGCTGAAGATCTCATCAAAAGCAGCCTGCGCAACCATCAACTTGTCGAACTCTGCAGGTCCTTGAGGCACTTCATGATTGAATTGTTCGCAGAACGGAAGGCTCAGATAGCTGGAGCCTGGTATGCGGCATAGTGGTGTCAAGGCTGTGTTGAAACTGTTGGTGAGGAAGTTGCGCAGAAAGAGCAGGGAGCCGATAATGATCCAAATCGCTAGAGCATAAGAGAGTAGCGGCTTGATTATCCCAATAGCAATGCCGATCGTGTCAATGATGAACCGTATGGAAGGCACAAAAAAATGTGACCATAGAACGGAAGGCTGATCATCGTGATCTGGCTGCTGCCGTACCGTTCTTGGTGGGGGGTTGGCGTAGCGCTTTGACGGAGTATCCTGCATCCTAGATGGTGATGTTGGCTGCGCTTGTCTTCTTGAATGAGGAATACGAGCCGACGATCTGATGCTCGTCTGTCTATCAGTTTGAGGGAGACTGGCCACGGACGGCATTATAAATCCTGGGCTGCTAGATTGAGGAGCTCTAGTGTTGCGTCTTCGCGGTGACTCTCCGTATGCTGCGGATTGTGTGAGACTCTCGCGGGGATTGCTTTCCCTGAAATTCCTGCTCCTCGGTGTGTTGTCTTGTCTCACTGACTCGGGAGAAGGAGATGACCAGACTTGATCGTCTTCCTCTATCGCCTCTCTTAAGCGAGCTGCCTCACTTCTTGATAATAGTGCTTCGGGTGCCTGGTTACCTGATTCATCTTCCGAGTTCACTGAGTGAGCATCCTCGGCCCAGCCATCTATATTTGACGCCCAAGATGAAGACATCGGTGGCTGAGCACCACGTGTGTTCCTTGTCATAGTCGCGTGTGACTGAGGCCAAGCAAGCTTCGGTGGCGGTGTCCAACAACACAGCTCCACAACCAATTCCTTGAATACGTGACAGTGTATATCTTCACTATGGCCAGAAAGATAAAAGAGTTTCGAGATGTTTTCTGAATATGAGAACAACCATCAACATCAAAGAAATGTTATCCAGAAGCCTGTTTTGGTACGTCGCGATGTTAGCGCGCGTCAAAAGTCTTGGCGGCTCTGTACGTCACATTCCGGTGTTCACCTCTTGCAGCATCAATATCCCCTCTTCTTCGCTCGACATGTACTTGGTCTCGAGAAGGTCCCAAAGTATCAGAGTTGAGGACTTACAGCGGATAGGGTGCGTGCCCGTCGGCATCCCCGCATGTGCCTCGAGACTGTTGCATATCAACAGCCCTCCCCCGCGCCTGAGATCGAACATTGTGGGTAAATGCTCACATAATGTTCTGTTGCACAAATGCGTGGGGAGGCGGACTATATTCGCCGGTGTTTCGCCCTTTGTACTGGTACCCAGTGTCTTCGTGGGGTTGCTTTTGGGCCACTGGATTCATAAGTGCCTTTTGATGGTCTTATTTCAAAACAAGATCATATACATGCCCTCTCTTCCACCTGGCTCGAGGCGAGAGAAGCTAGAAACATACGCTAGAGGGTGGGGAGCTGTATCTTGGGAGGAACGGAAGATCAAGTCGCTTGACGGCACAAAGCTGTCTTTAGCCATCGGAGAGCTGAAGAAAGAACACTCAGTGCGGCGGGAGGCAGATACTAGTCGAAAACACAGAATCGTTCTGTACTTTCAAGGCAATGGCGCTTCCTTACCGCCACGCACGCCACTACTTTCGAATGTTCTAAGGTCTGTTGCCTTGACTTCTAATGATGATTGGACATTTATCGGTTT
Source organism: Galeopsis tetrahit (assembly GCA_963675135.1). Taxonomy (NCBI): domain Eukaryota; kingdom Viridiplantae; phylum Streptophyta; class Magnoliopsida; order Lamiales; family Lamiaceae; genus Galeopsis; species Galeopsis tetrahit. Next base: position 12,705 of record CAVLYN010000077.1, read on the forward strand.
ATCCTACCGTGGGTATTGGACATCATCAGGCCGTGCACATCAGCGAGGGATAGAGAAAGATGCTGAAGCGTTCTTGGCCTGGGTAGTCAACACTTACTCTTTCCCCACAAAAGATATCGATATCGTGATCTGGGGCCAGAGTATCGGCTCTGGCGTTGCAGCCTTTGCCACGGCCACCTATCTTGGAAGACAGAAGAACGGGCAGGAGAGGCCGGCCATCTCACGTCTCATCTTAGAGACACCATTTGTGAGCATTAAGAGTATGCTTGCAGCTTTGTATCCTGACTGGTGGGTTCCATATCGACATCTCTGGCCGTTCCTGCGTAGCTGGTGGGATAACGAAGAAGCTCTGCGGAAAATCGCATCAGCTGAGAAACCACCCAAGATTCTGATGTTGATCGCGACTCGAGATGAGATTGTTCCTGCGGTACAGGCTGATCAACTAGAAAAGCTTTGCCATGATTTACGGCTCGATATGGAGAGGAAGGATGTGCTTGGTGCATTGCATGTGCAAGCGAGCACGCTGGAGACGGGCAAGAATGTTATCGTAGAATTCTTGAAGGACAAGAGCTGAGCACCCCTTAATCCCAAGCTTCAAGATACTTCTGGATACCATCCGCCGTGGGTCGGTTACATATACTCATTTACAAGCTTTCCCGGTCCATGGTTATCTATCTTGTGAGAAGCGGCAGGTCTCATAGCCAACGCTACAGCTTCTCACATTAGCTGCACGTAACTCCGCGAAACTATCAGTCCTCGATGAGAAAACGACATCACTCGCATCGACGTCGTCTGTCATGACCGCCTTGACGCCAGCAGTCGGACCAAACTTATAACACCGTTCGCATGATCATGAGCAGCGACACAGTACGCTGTCATAAAGACTATCACCAAGCATCAATTCCCGCATCCTTTTATGACTGGGAGTTGTATGAGATGGAGCGAAAACAAGCATTTGAACCAACAGCACTGCCTTCTTAGTCCAGGCGACATACTCACCACGCCTGCTACCAAAGTCCTTCCATCCTTCAAACATACATCTATAGCATATGTAGTATCAGGACAGAGGTTGACAGAATCTTGATCGCAGGTAGATATGAATCATATTGTACAAGGAAACTGTTGTAGTATATAAGATCCCCCAGACGAATGAAGCCCACGCTTGAATATACAGCATATATAGCACAAACAACGAGCACCGTCCTCCCTTACCATGTCTCAAAGATGAGAAGCACAAGTGACCGACCAGGCTTTTCCTCAAACACCTTCTCACCAAGCAAAGCATTTACTTCCCTTCCTCAGCTGGGGTAGCCTGCTGATTAAGCTCCCCCTTCTCAGCCTGCTCAGCCTCATTCAAGCCCTCATAGTCCTTCTTCCCCTCACCGTTAAGCGCCAGCGACTCAGAAAAGGGCACAGGCATAGCAGGCCAATACTCATCCCCATTCATCTTCTTCTCCTCCGCCCTCGCCTCCCACCATCATCATCACCACTCCTCCTCGAAACACTACCTCTGCTCTCGCGTCTCCTAAGCTCATGCGTAGACCCATCCTCCGTCTCCGCGACCGACATACCCCTCACCCTCCCCTCACCCCCTTCACCGCCCTTACCAAACCGTTCCAGCACCCGTCTTTCCTCCTCTTGCTCCGCGAAACTCGCCTTCAAGCACCGCCTATGCATCGCAATCTTCGACAGCGGCAGAAGCAAGACTTCCCAGACAAAAAGGATAGGCAGAGCCTGATACAACCTTCCACACGCTCCACCCGAGAAGATCTGAATCAGGACCTGCCAAGTCTCGTGAGCCGGAAAAGCATAGCCGATCTTATAGAACCCATTCGACAGCTCAAAGGGGAAGATAGTTGACGTAACGTTCAAGATGACCCATGTAAGCACGAAAAACGGGATGAACTTCAGTGAGATGAAAGCGGTCGCGCAGTCCATGATCAAGAAGTTGATGTGCATGTACAGCCAGAAGATGAGCCATGTGCAGAAGAACCTCCCTGCGTTTGTCGCCCAAGTCTCCTTGAACGCCCAGATTGCGATTGTGAAGGACAAAGAGGCGAGGAAGGTGAAGGTTAGGGAGAGGATGAGGCGGAGGACGCCGTTGTCTGCGATGGGGAGGTGGGCGTAGACGCGGAATTGGGAGGATATGCCGTTGATGGCCATGAGGCAGAAGAACTGCATTATTATGGGCAGAACCATTATGACGGTGTTGTAGAGGACGCGGTCGCCTTGGGAGGTTGGTTGGATGTTGATGGATGATGACTGCCAGGGAGTCAGGAAGACTTGGATGGCGTTGTTGTCTTTTTGGTTCAAGGCTTGGAGTGCGCCGGTGCCGTTGATATGGTTGTAGTCTATGCGCATGACTTGGATCAGCTTCTCCAGTGAGGATTCGAGATAGCCGTCTGAGGGCGCGGAGTAGCGCGCTTCGTTCCATACGTAGGTTATTACGTCGGAGGTGTTGTAGAAGGCAGCCATGGTGTTGCCTCCTAGCGCCGTAGAAAGGCGGGAGGAAGCGTTTGCATGTGTGTATATTCCAGCCCAGTATTTGCCGCTGTAGACGGCGTTATAGATATCAGAGGGCTCAGGGTAATCGGCTACAGTCTTGGTCTGGACGCCAGGAAAGTTATCGCCTGCGAGTGATGAGGAGGCAGCGAGCATGCTCTTCCCAATCACGTCGCCGTCGTAGTCAATCATTAGGACATTGAGATTGGAGACCCTGTGTGATGTGTTGTGGACGGAACCAAAGAGATAGCATATGTTGACGAAGAAAACAAGTTGTAGGATGATTGAGCTTGCCACAACTGCAATGCCAAAGGGCTTCTTCTTGCCATTCCAGAAGGCATCCTTGCGATGGATTCGCTGGGGCGCACGGGGGAATATCTTCTCCATGACATTCATGATGAATTATGTATTAAGGCGAACGAGGGTGAGACTGAGGAAGGAGAAGGAGAGGGCAGTAACAGATCTACCAGAGACCGAAAAGGATGAGACGGAAACATGGACATACTACCTGCGACATATTTATCTGCAGCGATTATCATGCTGCTGAGGAGTCTTACCACCTGCATGCTTCCATAAACAGAATGTCCGTAGTTTATCGGAGTTTTGGCTGGTGGTGAGACACGTGCAGTTTCGGTCTGGTCAGAAAGTGTTTCAACCACGAAAAGGATAGGCGGAAGAGCTAAGCCAAGCAAAGCAGATTCCATATTCAGCTTAGTGCTTGACTGTATCTGGTAAGACACTAACTGTAGATGGCACATAACTGGCTGATCATAGCCTACACATATATTTTCGGTAACCACATATCGCCGATAGCGAGCATACAGTAATCACAGTACTGTGCTGTACGACCCGACAAAGGCTCAGAATGCACCATGGTGTAGTGACCCGAAAACATCGTTATCTGTCCGAAGACTAGCCATCGTCTTGTGGTATAAAGAATGACATGCACGTAGCGCGGCATTTCATGCTCCAGATGTGAAGCGCATGTTTGACCATACGAAGCTTATAGTTCTGGCAGCAGGACAAAGTCCTATATTTATCCCTCTTCAGCTACCACTCTGACAAGGCCGCTCCGGGATATGCAGGACAGCCGCCATAGTCTAAACATATCAACTGAAAATGAATCTGTACTCGTTCCTCATTCTTTCCAATATAACAAATCTGCCATCCCATCCCCTTCCCCGCCTCGCATGTGCTTTTGGAGGACAGATGATCAAAACAGAAAATCATACAACGCCCCAGCTTGCATACTTGCAAGCTGCTGTATCAGTGCGAAACTCCCCAAACTCCCACGCTGGACGTCTGACATTCAAAACATAAACAAAGAGCTAATCTGACAGCTCAGTAGTAGGCCAAAAGAAATTGAAAACATAATATCAGTCAAAATTATGAGACTTTGCCTTTCGAGGGCGAAGATATCCTTGGATTGTCCAGCGAATTGGGACGTGAGTGCTGCTTCACAATGAACGTGCCGCCATTAACGGCAACAGACACCGGAGAGCCCGATCTTTCTGGCGCTGTCGACCTTAAAGGTTTCGGCTTAGCCTTCTCCATTGGGTTGGCTTCTTCATCGGCTTCTTCAGGGATTGGCGCGCAATACTCCTTCAACACTTTCTTGAGAGCTGGTCGACGAATGGGTTTGCTCAGGAAATAGTTCATGCCTGACTCCAGACAGTCCTTGACATTGCTTTCCTCGGCGAATGCAGTAAGGGCTACGATAGGAGCTTGGTAACCAAGATCACGAATCAAGCGAGTCGATTGTAGACCGTCAAGGTTGGGCATCTGTACATCCATGAAGATGAGGTTGTAGGGTTGGTGACCTGGGGTGCTCATGCTCTCCTTGACCAAGTCCAGCGCCTCTTGACCATCCTTGGCGACGGTCACGTCATAAATATCTTCCAGCTTCAGCATTCGTAATACAACCTCCTGATTGACCTTGTTGTCCTCTGCGACAAGAACGCGGATCTTGCCAGTACTGCCGGCATCCTTGGAGATCTTGTCCATGGCTGCGGTCTGAGAGCCCGGTGACTCCATGGGCTGATTCGAGGTGAAGAAGGGCTGGCTCAATCCAACAAGTCGCGGTTGCGAGTCGTGCTGATACTGCGATCCGGAGTCGCGGTTGGTGGTGACCTGTGCACCTGGAGAAGGAGCTCTCGAACTCGGATGAGAAGCTATTGATCTGCGCGACTCATCATCGGACATGTAGCGGCTGCGACGGTTTGGTGAGCGAGTGCCATCTCGCGTGATGTCGTCGCCTGCGATCACCGAACTCGCTGTGCTATCTGACCGAGTGAAAATATGTCGGAGAGGGATGCGCATGGTGAAAGTACTGCCAACGCCAAGCTCACTCTGCACACCGACAGTGCCGCGCATCAGACCAGCTAATTGAGAACAGATACTCAGGCCAAGTCCTGTTCCTCCATACTTTTTACTGAGACCAAGATCGCCCTGAACAAAGGGCTCGAAAATGCGTTGCTGCAGGTTCTCTGCGATACCTGGACCAGTATCTCTGCACTCAAACTCGAAGAGCAGACCCCGTCCTGCTGGAGGTGTTCCGGCCTTCTCGCTGGCCATGATGTGTGCAATCGCTTTAGTATTCTCGTGTGTAGGGTTTATTTCGTTTGCAGTGTCGTATCGAATGTTAGGGGGAAATGCGATCGATGCATCTGAATTTTTATGTCGACTTGACCTCTGCTTGGATATCTTCGAGGTGAATGAGGTCTTGCGGCTGTTGACGTCGGCTTGCTCTCCAACGCATCGGATAGTCAACACGACGCTTCCTCCAGGCGGTGTGAACTTCAGACTGTTGGAAACAAGGTTGATGACAACTTGCAAGATTCGATGTTGGTCTCCCCAGAGGACCATGTCCTTGACACGGCCGGTGCCGAAGGGACCGAAATCTCTGGGATCGTCTTCGCCAGGCATTATAATTCCGTTACTTTCAGTGCCTTGAAAGTCGACACGAAGATTTATTTGGCCTTCCCTGGCTTGCTTCTCAAAGATAGCGAGCACTTGAGAGCTGATCTCGCGAAGTCTGAACTCCTTCTCATCCAGAGACAGTTGCTGACCAACTTGATTCTTGCTGAAGGTGAGCAAATCGGTCAGGAGGTTGAGCAAGAGGTCACCACTCTTGTAGATGATGCCAAGCGACCTCTTCAGCTTGACGGGGTCGTCCTCCTGCATACACACAGCGCACATGCCCATGATACCGTTCAGTGGCGTCTTGAGTTCATGGGAGATGTTTGCGATGAACAGCGTCTTGCTCTCGTTGGCAGCCTCGGCGGCCTTCTTGCTCAATTCCAACTCTGCGGTTCGCTGCTTGACCCTCTCTTCCAGTCGTTCGTATTGCATCATGAGCTCGTCCGACATCTCGTTGAATGTGCGAGTGAGATCTGTCAGCTCATCCTGGATGCAATGGTTCCTGTCCTTGACCTTGCCAGGTATGCGGAATTGCCTCCTTCGCAATTCTTCCCTACGCTCCCTGCGGTCTTGCAGTCCTTGTTTCCTTCGGCTGTTCCATCCCTTGACATTGGGAAAGAATCCTTCTTTCCGGGCAAGGGCGACATCGTGTTCATCCTCATTGGCGCCGTCGGTGTATGGGCTTTCAACGTCGTCCATATTCAGCGATTCGCGACTGTCATTGGTTTCGGAGAATCCAGCAGGGACGACCGACTTGCGCGTGGCCTCTCTCAGCCTGCGAATGGGTGCACTCGCGAAGTGAGCGAGAGGCCAAGCAAACAAGATCATACCACCAAGAGTGCCAAAGACGCAAGCAAGGAGGACCTTCCGGAGATGGATGATGGGCTCCCAGACTTCGCCGCGTGTCTGTTCAACGACGACGACCCAGTCGACTAGCAACGTGTCAGGCATTGCGTAGCCTATAGACACCTTGTGCCCGGCCTCGTTCACTGCCTTCAGGTCACTGCCAGCGTTGTTGACCGAGTGTTGATCTTGCATGATGGCATCTGCAATGGCGGGAGCACTAGCCAAAGTGAATGGAGAAGGATACAACACTCCAGCGTCAGTAGGATGTCGATCTTTGTCAGCCGCGGCGAGTGGCCACACGTAATGCACGGAAACATTGGCCGGATCAGCTGTGCCATCAGAGTTGTAGAGAACTCCATTGTCGAAGAGGTTGGTGGTGTTTGTGGGACCGATGAGGAGCGTCCTGCCCGTGTCTCCAAGTCCTTCTTGGGATGCAGTGACATCCCCAATCAGGCGTGCGTCACATACAACTGTCAGCCATCCGAGGACGTCGATTGCCGACGTGTTGTTGATGATGGGCAGGGTGAGAGAGATGAGAGAAAAACTCGTGTTGATGTGGTACGGGCCAAGCATGAGCGTCGAGTTCGGGGCAGTAAGTAGTTCGCCGTTGTAAATTGCCTCGGCTTCGCTGTAGGACTCGTTGATGTACTTGGATGTGTAGGTTAGATTTGGGTACAAGGCAGGCGGATAGCCATAATCGACGTCTCCCAGATTCACGGTGGATCCGTTGGGAGACAGGTAGGGTAGGGTAATGGTAGGGATATTGGCTCCGGTTGCATTCAACACGCTGTATTTGCCCGCCGGGCCAGAGTCATTCTTGGGGAAGACTTGAGTCTGCAGCAGGAGCGCCTGGCCAAGACCGCCAGTGTTTCCACCGCCGATTGCAGCAGCCATGTCGCTCTGCGCAGTGACCCAGTTCGAGGCCGTGTTGTTGTTGTTGATGTTGTAGCGTCGGAGAGCATTTTGGATCAAGACGCGGCTGGAGATGAACTGGGCGCTGTTCTCCATGAGATTCAGATTCGACGCCAGCTGGGCTGACTTGAGCGAAGCAGTCAGTGAGAGGCGCGTCGAGCGAATGCTGAGGACGAAATTGTGATTGGTGTACTGTGACGGCTGTCAGTGACTGCTTATTTGGACATGATTATAAGCGTGCGATGCTATGTATGCTTGCAGTGCATTGTATGTTTGCAACACATCATGGTGCAAGTAAAGTACAATGCAATTCGCTGTGCATCAACACTGTTTGGCTATTTACTCACCCATGTTGCCAGCGCAATGATGGCGAGTCCAATGCCGGAGGAGAGCAGAACCAGGCCGGCGAGCTGCTCTCTGATGGGGATCCTCATCTTGTCTGTTTGAAACGCGGTCGATGAGCCTTCGAGGTGGAAAGGTGCCAATCTGCAGCGCTGTGGCCTTGTATCTTATTGAAGCAGCGGTAAAGCAGGTCCGACTCAACAGAATCCACACCGTGCGATAGCCTTGCTGCTAGTGAATGAATCGTAGCCCTTTCCTCAGGTCGGAGCCAGCCTGTATCAGCGACGGACGCTGTGTCCAAAGTAGTCGCCGCTTACGGGCGTGAAGCCCATGAGTACCTCAGCTCAGGTCGCAGCGGAAGGGCCGGCGAAGGTGAGATGGAAGACGCTGACAGGATTGTTGCGTTGGGTCGTGGATGGCTACGGCTGTGGATCAAATGAATGGATGCGCGATGCAAGATTAGTGCATGGGTCGACAATGGGCGAGGGCGAAGCGAAACAGTTGGCGCTGTTGGCTGGCGGAGCGATCACGAATTGCTGCAGCTGCTGCAGGTGCTCAAACTGCGACTGCGACTCCGGATGAGGGCGGTGGATCAAGGCCGTCGATCTTGCGCGTGCAAGCAAAAAGAATGTGGGGTGATGGACGAGGGTTGGAGACTTTCCAGATGGCGAATCCTCCTCGATCAGCGCCCGTCCAATAATGCAAAAGTCGTTGCGCCGGTGAGAAACAAGCAAACAGCTGGTAGCGTCGCTGGTTTACGAGTGAAGAAAGACGACGAACGCCGTCGGACAAGATTGGCAGTAGTTCGAAGCAGTCTCAGAAGCCTCACGAAGCCAAAATGCAGGGGATTCGCACCGCTGGGGACATCAAACGCATAGACACGACGACACGACACACGGGGCACAGAGGGCACGAAAGTCAACAACCCAGTAACTTCTGTCTTAGCTGCGCTTGTACTGTGGAGTAGCGTCGACTAAGCTGCAAGCGTAAAGTACACGAGAGGTTGCGGCTCACGGACATTCCAGACTCCCGCTGCCGTCGCCAAGATGGCCGGCGCTTAGGACTGGCTAGACTGCATCTGTACGAGCAGCAGCGGTACGACTGTACGAGACACACGAGGATCGAGTACTCGTCTTCAAAGCGCAAGAAAATCTTGATCTAAGTGGGCACTCTGCACACTTGCCTCTTTTGCATATGCACAGCACTCTCTAGTTAGCGATGCAACCACAGTGTCCAAGTTTTAGCCTTCTCCCCTGATTATGCGTCTTGCATCTTCCGGGGCTGAGCTGCTGGAAGACAAGTCTGCTATTTGCTTGGCTGCTTTGCAGTGTCGGGTACCTTTTTCCATCGATCGACCACATCCAAGCCTCCGCAAAGTCAAACCCAATGAGCGCCCAGGATAGCCCGGCCTTAGTTGCCCATCGTCAACGGCCCCTTCAATAACAGTGAGCAGAGTAGGCTAATGCTTTACGACAAAGGTGTACGACTACGGCCTACGCTGACAGCCAATTTACTTTTCGATGTGTATCGCCCTATCGCTTGGCTTGGCCTCCTGCGGCCAGCACCAGCAGTCTGCTGCTCAGCCCTGGGATTACCCCCTTTGCTCGGCTCGGTACTCGATAGAAGAAGTTGACAGACCCTGATCTTAAACGTATGAGGAACTTGATCTGCATCCCTCTGCCTGTTGACTTTTGACCGTCACCTTCGGTCACTGCCCGGATTTTCAGGGTCGTACCTTTCTGCGCCACGAGGCTGCGGCTCCTACAGCTGCAAAGTCACTGCGGCCACTTGGCATATCTTAAGAAAAGACATTGTCCTGTTGAAGCAAGCAAGATAGACGCAATCCTCTGCGATCGACACGGTTGGAGCGAGTGGCAGCACATGCTGTTGGCACCCGGAGAGACGCTCGGGACGCGTGGCGACTAGCATCATAAATTGGCCAAGGCGGGGATCAATTGTTCGCGACTCCCATCGACCAACTCTGATAGATGATGAATTGGTGATCATGCCCCCTTGGTCAATACTCCAAATTGGACCTTATCTGGGGGACAAACACGATCTGAGATTCGATCTTGATGGGAGCGAGCCGCAATAATGCTTGAAGCGTATAATAATTGTCGAGACACTCCCAATTTGGCGTGCTCTCGTATTCATAGCTAGTGGCCTGCCTCTCTCAAATAACAACTCCAAGACTCTTTCTTGACTCTTTCTGCCGACACTATGACCGTCCTTGGTGGATGTAGCAATCGGTCCTAAGCGCTGCAATCGACCAGGGTATGCCAGGCATATAACGGCCGTCTCATTAGACGAGACGAAACTCGAGAAGATGACTCAAGCCCCCTAAACAAGGCGCACGCCCTCCCGCCAGCCGCGACTGAAATGAGCTTCTGTATAAAATGGTTCTTCCAACACGTCACTCTGTCATATCGCTGACGGCCAACCTGGCCAAACCATCCTGGGGATATAATTACTTACGGCGTCTCCGACGGTGAGGCGATTCGTCCTAGCACCTGTATTACATTCCAACGACAACCTGCGATCAGCTTGCAATCCTCGGTCATCTATGGAAGAGAAATAAAGACGTAATAATGCCCGTGGTGTTAAATGATCATGCTAGCTATGATGGCATAGCGTATTTCTCTGCGCTTTTCGTCATGAAAATTATGATCCAGCCCGGCTTTTTACAACACGGCAGTAGCTTATGACTTCACTCCTGTCAAAACCTCTCGTGTCATTTCATGGCCTCCATCCAATGTCGCAATCTGACATACCCACCCTTCAACCGACATCCATTCATAGCGATGACATATGACTCGCAAAGCCGATAACGGATGTTCGTGATGGAATCAGGCCCGAAGCTATCTTGCCGTCACAATCTCAGAGTGCCATGTCTCGGCTTACATTTGAACATGAGTGAGTCGTGACTCGCATGGCTTCGTGTCATGGTCGAATGGGTAGGCACTATATCGCTCATGTTTCAATCCTCCCGTGACACTGGATGTAAGTGCTTTCATAATGACTCGATGCCCGCATAGCCTCGCAAGCTAGGTGTGGTATTTCAGCAAGTGATGACCAACTAACATCACGTCACTAAATACATCTTCTTCTTGCTGCCATTTCCAGCAGATCAGAATGACGAGCAAGACTTGCGCGATAGGAGTCTGTACCCCATGCACGACCTTCATAGCACATCCCAGCACCAGCGCAGAGTCACTTCTGCTGGTTCCTCTCTTACCAATCATCTAAATGCCGATGGGTCGAATTACCTCCTACGTCCGAACAGCCACCTACCGCCTATCAGAAACCAAGCAACCGCCCGACATCAACAGTCATACGCCCTGAAACCGTACGCCCGAGGCCGTTCCGCATGTGAGACCACATCTTTGGCTCGCCAACAGAAGCAGAAACCCAATGAAACAGAGAAAACGGAGAAAAGAATGCAAATACAGTCTCACATCCACAAACAACATCTATACCTCATTCGACAATCAATATGAGCCCACTCCACATTAACCCACTTTCCATACCAAATCAAAGCAACCTCCCAACAAACTTCTTCGGCCGTTGAAGAGACTCGGCCGTTGAAAATCACGTCCGACAACCACGTGATTATTCTACCCGCTATAAACTATAACGCCATCTAGAAAGCCACTCACTGACTCGTTTGGGAATAATCAAACCCGTAAATGGCTGTCCAATCACTATTGCGTGAATCGAATCATCCTCCACCAGAACTAAGCATGAAGTTTCAAAAAAAGAACAGAAGTGCTCGTATAGAGGGAAATGAGATGAGATGGAGCGTTTACCCCGTTCCTTGCTCTGATTCGCTATACGAGACACATACAAGATTATCCCAAAGTAATAGCATACAGTGGAGTACCGATACGAATCATATCGTAATCGGTCCAGCCAGAATAATAACAACAATTCCTGCCACGCCTCGGTTAAACTCAGGCGCACCGAGTATGCAGTGAGTGAACATGAGGTGTAAGCAATCAAACCGTGTATTATAACAATTGAAAGAAACACAAAGGTATACATATATCTACTCCGTCCTTCCAACAAGAAGGGGGGAGGGGGGGAAAGACAAAAGGCGTGAAAGCATATGCAGTGGAAACGCCAGAGATGCCACCTGACCAGCCCAATGCCAGAAACAAAAACACCCATGTAAAAGTACACTGCCCCCTAGCTGGATGTAGAAAACGCCGATTCGACAGACTTTCTTTCCCAATTCTCTGTAATACAAATGGCCTTCCTCATCGTCATCGTATACCTTTTGAGAGCCAGGTTGAAATATGCTTGCATTTCCATTGCGTGCTTGACTGATTACTAACCTTATGCTTCAAGTGACGAATCTATCGACTCCAACTATACTTGCCCTTGAATATACTTTCCTTGAATACTTTCCTTGCATACAAGTCTCATGCCTTGCTTCATTCCATCCATTCTCTACGGACGTCCAGCCTCAAGCTTATCAACAAACTCACTGACCCTCTCAACATCCTTCATGTTCAAAGCCCAAGTCTGCATGACGCCACCCTCGCCAGCGACAAGAACCCTCGCAATCTTGCTCTGAGCAGCGTACGCATTCTTGACATCTTTACCCAGCAGTCCAAAGTTCAGCAGAACTCTGCCGCCAGGTGACGAACGGAGAAGCACCCAGTGTTTGCCAGTGTTCTTGTCCTTGAGAAGTCGGAGAATGCCCAGGCCCTTGGGTACCCAGGTGTTGGATGCGGCGTCGTCGGTTGCTTT
>CAVLYN010000079.1:0-312836 GCA_963675135.1 Galeopsis tetrahit
GTTTTGGCGTTACGATTTTAGGTGTTGGCATTATTGATTCAAAGCATATTGCTACTAGAAATATAGCAAGAAGCACTAAAGTAAATTTGGTTATCTTTTTCATTTTAATTATTCATTTATCTGTTTATATATATTACACGAAATAATAAAAAAAGAGACTCAAAGTCTCTTTAAAAAAATGAGAACTATTTAAGAAAGAAGACTATTTACATCTACTTTCTCAAACTCGTTCTTACTGTTTTCTGGCTTAAACACATAAGCTTTACCTTCTGTGATTTCAACATCTTTATCACTATAAACCACAGGTACAGAACCTTCTTTTGCATATGATACAAGATCATGTACAGATGGAAGAGAATCCAGATATTCCATGAACGCTGGCATTTTTTCAGCAAGCACACTTTCGTTAGATTGGGCACTTTGTACGTTTCCATACAAGTTTGCATCAATGTAAACTAATTTTCTTTCTTTCACATCAATGTACGCAATATATTTTGTCATATTATCGCCTTTCAATGGGAATACCATTTGCGCACGGCTAGGTTCATACAAACCACCTTCCATAGGTTCTTCACCCATTTGAAGAGTTGCAAGAACATCTTCTGCTGCACTGAAAGAAATTCTGCTATATGCCAATACGTTCCAAACAGCATAGCGCACACCTTTTTCTTGGAGTTCATCCAAATAAAGGTCAATCATCTGGCAAGCACGACCTTCCATATCTTTTGAATTTGTTGGGTCTCCAGAAAAGACGGCAGCTTTATCACCGAAATGACAAACGTTCCAGCAACAAGTGCCTAATACATTCCAATTTTCACCAAAAAAGTTCCAACCATTATCAAACCAAGTATTGCCATAGCTTACTTGTTTCCAATAGCTTGCACTTCTAAAAAACTTAATGTTCTCAGGAATATCAAAAACTGTTCCACGACCATATTCGGCTAATTCTTGATCATTGGTTTGAAGTTTAATATCTTTAGTTCTTTCTTCCAGCTTAACACCTTCTGGAAATGCAATCCCCATACGTTTCGTCAATTCAGAACCAATAGTTTTAAGCATTAATATTTTATCTTCATCAGACAATTTAACCTTATTATTGGCAATGATTTTAGCCTTAGTCCAGTTTCCTTTTGGAGCAATCATTAATTGTTTTCTATCATTGATAGTTTCAATATATTTCTTGAATTTAAGCAATTGAATCGTTGTTAATGTTTCAACAACAGCGACCATTGCCAATACAGCTTTATTTCCAAAAAGCGAATACAATTTATGGAAACGACGAAGCATATCGCAGGGTCTTGCAGATAATGCTTTGAGCATATTTGCATCTTCAGGCAAAATAATAAGAGGCTTCTTTTCTGTTTTTACAACTTCAACAACTTTCTTCAAGTCATTAAGGCTATAAGACTTATTCTTATCCAAATCTTTTAGTGTGATTTGTGGAGACATAGCAGTTCTACCATGAATCAAATTAATAGCAGATTCCACTTCGCTATTGAAGGATTTAACCTCATTGTTGTAAAGAGAATTATAAGATTCTTTGACTCTTTTAAATTGGAAATCTCCCGGATGTAAACGAGCAAGGAATTTCTTCCATAGCGTTTTTCTCATAGCCATATCGCTTTCAAGATTTTTTGTATTTTCCAATACACTTAAAAGAATTCTTCTTTCAGATTTCTTGAAGTTTTTGAATTTAACATTGGTACGCAAAGACATATCTGCATCAGACAACGCAGCAGCAAGACGAAGAATATCTGTTGCATCAGCAATTGACACATTAATACCAAGTTCAATAGATTGCTTAATAATTGCAATACCATTCATTTTAAATCCAAATGATGCTAAATCAACTTTTTCAACTTTAGTGTTTTCTAGCAACCATGCAGCATATTTAGACTGATTATCAGACCAGCGACTAGTATTAGTAACATATCCATTAAAAATTGTTTCTAATGCATTTTCTTTAGCAATAGAGAGTACTTTAAGAGATACTTTTTCGAATAATGGGTCTCGTGGTTTTACTTCTTCTGTGAAGTATTCATTTTTAACACCCAAATACATAAAAATTTGAGCGAACCAATACTCAGCATCAGATTTAGCCAAAACTTCTTCTGGAAAGTTTTTGTACACAACAAATGCATCCATATTACGGTTTTTGCCTGTAAGTTCATCTAATGCAGGTTTAACCGACTTCCAAAAAGCTTTAAGTTCAAAAGCAGAATAGGATTGAAGGTTTTTAATTGCACTTTCAGATAAGGCATAACCATAGCTCACGAAATTTGCAATCAATGTACCTACCAAGGCAACATCTGCTTTAATACTTATATCAGCAGGAGCTTTAACTTGAATAAGGTTGTTTGAGATTAGAATTTCGTTTTTCATAGATATATGCCTTTTTTAATTTTCAGGAGTTTGATATGCGGAAGCCTCAGTTAAGAGGCTTGTAATGAATCACGTAGAATTTAGTGTAAGGAAAGCGATTGAGTGAAAGTTATCAGAAATTTAAGTTTAAGAAGGAACTCTTTCTTGGCCTTACAAGACACATAGTAACCTTATCTGACATCCTTGTCAAGAGGTTTTTCTAAAAATATTAAATAATTTTAGAATCTACATAGGTAACTGTAAAAAGACCATCGTAACGACCAGTATATTGAGATTTAAGCTCTTTCATAATGAGACCTTTGGATGCTTTTTGATTACCATGCTTTACAAGCAATTCATCAACAATATTTTGAACTTCTTCATTGCTCAATCCTTTTGCAAGAAACTCTTCAATGATTTTTTCTTCTGCTACTGTTTTATCAATACCAGCTTGAATAGCATCGGACATTGTTACTTCACCCTCTGCAATTTTAGTATAAATTGTTTTTGCAAATGAACGCAAGTCAACACGGACTTCAAGCAAAATATTTTGAACTACTTTTTCTTGCTCTGCACCTTCTAGTTCAGCTACTTTTTGATAGTCAAGACGAGAAATAACCAAGGACAAAAGGTTCTTTTTAAGAACATCTTTATCTTTCATTGCTTGATTTTTTTCTTTTTTAATTTTAAGGTAAGTATTCATTTTTATTTCCTATTTTAATTTCGAATGAGTATATTACATCAATTGCCTATCAAAATCAAGTTTTAAAAATCCGAAACTTCAAACGTTATACCGGGAGGAATTTCTTTGGCAAAATTTTTAATCTCCAACACTTTATTTATTTTCGTAACGACACCTGAACAAGATTTTTCTTCCACTTGAATACTAAATTCGCTTTCATTATTACCGATTTCAGTATTTTTTATAATTTTACTTTTGAATGCGCAAGTTTTTAAATCTTTTACATAGAAAGTAAAATTTTTGCCTAACATATCTTTTTCAATGCCACTTCCAGAAAATATTTCGGTAGCATTGGCAATTGTTATATTCATAATACATAATGCAAGTATTATATTTTTATAAATTTTTCGCATCATGCCCTTCTATTTTAATCATTCTTGAACAACTTCCAATTTGCTACCAGCTACAACAGGTTTGGATAGATCGCCTAATTTGATAATCCCTTTAACTTCTGTTACGTTTACACCAACATAACCTTTACATACTTTACGTGAAAGATTAATCTGCATGTCTCTATTAACAATTGCTGTTGCTGGATGCTCTGCATCAACTGTTGCGCCTTGTGCAAGATTCACAAGTTCGCCCAAATATCTACAATCAGAATTTACTATTTTAAGAACTACATTTTTATTGCTTGTCGTGTCTATTTGAGACTCATTCTGAGCTTCCTCAGCATAAGAGACATTTATTCCCAACATTAAAATCACTGGCATTAACACAATCACAGATTTGCGCATTTTTACACCTATGTAATAGTTTATAGAGTTATTATCCTCCTAATAATTTATGATGTCAATGTGCCTTTATTAATGGCGACGAAAGGACGCCTTTTAAGATCAATTATTTTTCATTAAGGTCAAGTCATTAAACTTGGCAATCACATATTTTTGGAAACCATTTTCTATGGCAGATTGCAAAGCTCTATTTTTGTCAGTTACAAGATCCGTATTTTGAATTTTCACCATGCAGGTAATAACAACAATACTAATCAACATTAATTTTAATATATTTCTAATCATGGTTAAATACAAATTATATACCATAATTTTAGCATCAATATAATATTGAAAATGTATAGTTTTTGTAAATTATATTAAATAATATGATTAATTTAATTAATAACTTTCGATAACAAATATTTTTTGCGTTCTGGTTTCCAGCGATACTTGTAATCATTAGCATTCATGCCAATAATTTGATGACATGGAATAAGTAATGCTATTTTATTTTTGGCGCAGGCTGATGCCACTGCTCTTACAGAGGATGGTGAGTTTATTCTATTCGCAAGTTCGGAATATGTAATTATTTCGTTTGATTTTAGTCTAGATATTTCTTTCCAAACTCTTGATTGAAATTCAGTTCCTGAAAATACAACTTCAAAATTATGTTTTGTGTCTGGATGATCTATTTTTGAAAGTAAATAAGAATTTATTCTATGATTAACTTTGAAATCTGGCTCTTGAATTCCAAATATAAAAGAAACATCATTAGTTTCAGATTGTAGACTGTTTGGAAGATCTTCTAAAAATGATACATAATAAATTTTATTTTCTTCATATAATGCAAACATTTCGCCTAATTTTTCGTGTCTTACTATAGTGTATTTCATGATATTTTGGCTTATTGATAGTCCAATCATATCATAAAATACACACTTTTTCAATAATCAATTATTTAACTAGAATAACAAAATCATCAACACTATCATCATTGAAAGAACATACAGATTGTCCCACCCAATACGTATCTTGATTGTCATCGCTCCATTCAGCAACACAACCACTATCAAGTTCATTGCCGATTTTAACCCAAATTTTATTGCTATTTGGATATTTAAACTTAGCTCCAAGGCATAACCAAGAGAAAAGAACCATTTCCACACCGTTGATAACCTTCTTACCTTTAAACATGATTTTTTCTCTCTTTAAACATTTTCAAAATGTTTTTTGCCGTAGGGATAACATTGAAAAATAAAGGCTGTATGCAACCATGTGAACCAATAAAACTCTATACCAACTATTGTTTCTACACATGTGTAACTGACTTCTTTTAAATTGTGGATTTGCATAACAATTGAAACAATACATTAATGGATGAAGAAACAACCCAATAAGAAAATAAATAAAAACTGCGTACATAGTATGACCTCTTATTGGTTCTCTTTTCTTAATTGTCCTAATTGACTTTTAAGTGAATCTACAACTTCTTTATCAGTTTGTTTTACAAACTTTTTCTTAGGCTTGTAAACAATGTCAAATACAAAAAACTTTTCATAAGTTGATGGTTCGTCTAGAAAACTTGTATCTTCTTCAACAAAACCAAGGGTTATTTTTGCAATGTTTCTGACTTTTGAATTACCAATTTCATTAACCAAGGACAAATATAGCTTGTCTGAAAACCCAGAAAAAAGTCCAGAAAATTCAGAACTTAACGTTGTAGGATTAAGTTCTTTTTCTTCCGAATAAATACTCATAAACACACGGTCAAAACTAATTTTAACCTTTTCTTTATCTGTTACGGTATTGGATTTTTCTTTTCGAAAAAAGTCAAGATCAGCTACTGCCGTGATGGCAGTAGTGTTGATCCTTTTTCCTTCTGGTATAGTTTTTAAAATTTCTTTTAAATCGTTCAATTTTGTCATAGTTGAAAACCTCTATTAATGCTGATTTAAATGTAATTGATCTGCCCTATTATTGCGGTTGAATATTTTTCAAGATTCAATTCAACAGTCATACCGATGCTATTCAAAAACCTTTCCAATTCAGCAACTTCTTTTTTACGAAGAAACCCTTTGCTTTTGTCATTGATAGTTTTCATCAGAGTATGAATTTTATGGTTAAAATCAATACCTTTTTGATTTAACTGAAACTTAACATCAGAAAGAACATCACGACGAGCATAGTAAGACTCAGGAGTGATTTCGATCTTCCCCTTGTAGGTTTCGAATTTCAATTCGTTACCACGTTTGTTGTTACAGCAAAAGCAAGTTGCACGACCATTCAATACATGGCTTGTGCCATTGTAAGAATCAGGCCAGATATGGTCATAAGTGATGTGCTGACCATTCTCAAAGTGAGCTTCTTTGCTCAAACTAAATTTCACAATTGGTGAACCACAGATATAGCAGTTCAGTTCTTTTTGAAACAGGGAAGCCATCAAAGCATGAAACAAGATATGTTTACGCTTTTCGACATTAAGTCCGAAGGTTTCAGCGGTAGCTGCATAAAGCTTGTGACTATCAAAGTTGGTAGTCAGAAATTCTAGCTTTTGCCGGTCGGTTTCCATTTTCACATTTCCAATGTAAGTACGTTTTGAGTTAATGGAGTAATCATAATACAAAACAACTGTTTAATCAAGTGTTTTAATGGATATTAGGTGAGTTTTTGAGAGTTTTTTGTTTCTTTAATAAAATTCAATGCTTGTTTTGCGTATTTTCTGTACTTTAATATTAACCAAAAATATAATAAAGAATATATACCTGCAAATATCCAAATATTGGAATAGTCTTGTATTTTGCCATATTGAATTAACTCTAAGGCAGAAACATACATTAGTAATACAGCAGAAAAGAAGAATCCTAAATTTACAGCTTTAATAATTCTCAAACTGACTTTTGATAAAGATTTTAAATCTTTTTCCCCAAGAAAATGGGTATATCCATTTTGGTTATACATATATATTCTTTCATTTGCATCCATTGCTAGTGAAATATTTTTCTTGTCTTGAACGCCAATAGTATCATCTCTTAAATACTTTAACGCATCTTCGTTGATAACATATTTTAAATTCTCCATATTTTAATCAACCTTTTCTTTATTTATTGGCAACGTATTGTTATCTTTTATATGTGTTAATGTTCTGGACAAAAAACGCTTTAAGCATATAGTGTAAAACAATGTAATTGAATACCATACGACTAATAATCCTGATAGCCCTATAGATAAATAAGTATGTCTACTATAACTTCCATTTGAATATTCAGGATTCATTATATCCATTGCACACATTAAAGAGAACATGATTATTATAATCGAATACAGAACCATATGTTTATTTGCTTTCTTATTTTCTTTATTAAATGCATCAACTATTTCAGATTGAGGTTTAACAAAAAGGCGATTTTCGTGTTTTTTGTCAAGCATTACATAAACTGTTTCCTTATTTTCTAATGCTTGTAATAATTTAGATTTTTCGTCTTCTGTTATATAGTCAGATTCCAAATAAGCCTGTGTGTCTTCTGCTGTTGCTAAATTTATATATTCCATTTATTTTTCTATACTATTATTTACATAATATCAAAAAGAAATCCTGCATCAAGCAGGATTTTTAATATTCATTTTATCGGAAGATAGGTTTGACAAATCTATACAAATAGCATGTTGTCTTTTGCTAAAGGTCTTAAATAAATACCAACTAGATACAAACGCCAAAAAACCTTGTCCAAAATCAGATGTTTGAAAAAATGCTTGGCTAAACCATTTATTTTCGTTATAAGATAAATCCAATCCCATCGAAAATAATGAAACCACTATAATTGAAAACAGTATAGTTAATAAAATATTCATTTTTAATAGTTTTACTCTAAATCTGTAAATCAATGTTTCCAGCGAAGCAAATCTTCCATACCCTTCTGCTCCTGATTCATATATTTTACTTCCTTTTCCAAGTTCTTGTGCTAATTCCTTCTTGTGATATATACTTGTGGTTCTAGAATCCAAATATGTATAAATATCAGATTCTGTAATTTCTATCCAGTTTTTCATTATTTATTGATTTTAATATTATTTTGTAAATATTATACACAAGAGAAACTTAATTTTAATACTTGAACTCTATTATCTTTTGCATTTTATCGGTCACTCGTCTAGCAGTTATTGAAAATGCTAATACTGATATTGCAAACATAAGGCATGATAATGGAAGTAATACAAAATATGCGAAACGGTCTGTAACCATGTCTGTATAATTTAAAATGAATGACGCTACTGAGAAAAAAAAGAAAAAAGTAACAAACCTAACACATGCCTTAAATTGCTTATCTGCTTTTTTCCAATCTTCTAGCAATAGCTTTTCTGCTACCATTTTTTCAATGATCGATTGTCCTGTTGCACTCATGATTTTGCCTTGTTTTTTATTTGATATTTATTTTGTAGTTTTCTAGAACGAAATTCAGTCAACACTGTTATAATTAATCCTAGTGTAAGTACACAGTAAACTGTTATTCGCCCAACTGTTATCTCGGAAGATACAAAAAACATTGAAAACGAGCTTATAAATATAAGGATTGCTCCGATAGCATACCCTATCATTAGAGAATGTAAGTTTTCATGTGGGATTTTACCTTTCTTCATTATAAATCTCTTATTTATATTATCTAATATACAATCTATCTGTTTGAAATCAATAATCAAACAATTTAGAGACATTAACCAAAGCATTTAAATCTCTTACTTGTTTATATTCATTAACTATGTCTTTATCCAAAAAACCGTTACTTACAAAATAATTAAGTAATTCGTTTTCAGATGAATCATCAAATTCATCATGAAATTTATTTATTTCTGTATCTAATATATGAGCTTTAGATGATTCTGTAAATCCTATTTGAATTTTATTGACTTTATCTATTATATAAAAATAAGATGTTGTTTTATATGTTCTAGAAATAAATTTTCTTATTTTTGCGTCCATAAACGTTTTTATAAAATTATGGTATTCGCTTTCATAAATATAAAGCGAACTATCCTGTTTCAACATTTTTGATTTTGCAAGTCTTGCATACTCTTTTTTATAATCTTCAAAAGATTTTGTACGTTTCCCAACAAAACATATTTCGTATTCATTCTTTGAATACATATCTGTTGTTAGTTTTTCAAGTTGTTCATTAGTAAAATCTTGAATAAAATAGTCATTATGATCTTCAACTATTTTTGGTGACTCATAGCACATTGAAAATTCTTGCTTATTTTTAGTGCCTCTCCCAAAAGAAACAAAAGCATGCATACCATGTGTATTGTCTGAATCAAGATAAATATATACGACCACCTTGTATGTATTAGAGCGTATCTCTCTTTGCAAATTAATCAAATAACGTTCGACATTATCTTCAAATGCTTTTCGCAGTCTTTCTTCAAGTCTTTTGCTAATATCGCTTCCTGTTTGATTTTGAAATTCCAGTGTAATTTTGTTTTTCATGTAATTTAAACCTTTGATAACATCAATTAGACCTCTTTTAAATTAATAAGCAATTATTTTTTTGTTGTCTATTAGATTTACTTGATTATTAAGTCTTGTTTTAAATTATAAAGTGCTCTATAATGACTCTTAAATCATTTAAGGTGTATTATGGTGATGCTTAAAAAGAACTATTTCCCACTAAAATGTTCAGAAACCATTGAAAACATTAGGATTTTAATAAAAAATGCTCGAATAACTAAAAACATGAGGCAATTAGACCTTGCAGAAAGCATGGGCGTATCTGTTTCGACCATCAAAAAAATAGAAAAGGGAGATACGAAAATAGAAATAGGATTGGTATTAAAAACCATGTGGTTTGTTGGTATAGATAATATTTTCGATGCAATTCCCGTTCAAAAAGAAAACGAAAAAACCAGAGTAAGACATAAAAAATTAAAACCAGAAGATTTTTAAAAAAGAGAAAAATATGAAACTATTATTAATTGATTCTGCTGGCAATATTAAATCTGAAATGACAAGTCTAAGGATTGCGAAAGCAATTTTAAAATCTGATTTAGGTGTTTGGAAAAAAGGCAATTTCAAAGAAAAGATAGATATCGATCTATTTGAAGTGCAAAACGACCATTATATGCATTTTGAAAATAAACATTTAAAAATCTATTTCTTAAAAGGTGACTGTCTATATATTGATACCAATGATGATAGAGAACCATTAAATACAGATTTCTTAGATTTTCTTAATTTCAATCGTTAAAATACATTTAATATTTGACAAATTTTACTATTGTTTGTACGATTATTATAACAATCATTAATTTAGAGTCCTTATGTTAAAAAAATTAAGCATTATCGGTTTTACCATTCTAGGTTCTTGTGCCAGTCTTGCACAAGCACAAGCACAAACAAATGAAGTAATTAAATTAGATACATCAAGATTCTGTTACTACGCAAACCAAGAATTCACTCCGGGAGAAATTTTCCAGTCTACTCCTGATGATCTCCAAGTTTGTGCAAAAGTAAAAGGGCAGCTTGTTTGGTTAACAATTGATGAGCAACGTTCCGTTGCAGTAAAATAATCCTTTAAAAAGATTGACCAGATTTACAATTGATACTATAATATAGGCTCAAATCACTTATGAGACAAAGATTATGCGCCTTATCCTATCAAGCGAATCTGGTGTACTTAAAGCAAGCTTCACAAATCCTCGCATGATTAAGCAAATGCTTCAAACTGGCAATGGAACTTGGTATAAAGTAAAACTAAAAAGCAACAACAATATCGTTTCTCGCTTTAAAGTTGATTCTGTTTGTGAAATGAATATTATGAATGGAGATGTAGAAATTTTTGTTGCTAAAAAAGACATCATGTTTTTTGTAAACGAAAATTTCGAAAACATTGATCCACCTTTGCATTTTCTATAACATTAAATTATTGACTACACGATATTATAATGCTATAATACATACACTAAAAAACCTTTTGAAGAGATTTTAAAATGTTTAATGATCTTAAATTCTTTATGTTTCCACCTGTCAAGACAAAAGAAATCAAAACTTATCGTCTTGTCATTGACTTGACCTACAAGGAAAATGGAATACGAGAAACTGTTGGATTCCAGAGTTTTAATGTATTTGGCTATATTTCTGATGAGGTCAATATTAACTTGTGGAAATATATTCGTTCTGATGGAGAAGTTTTGACAGAAGGTAAAACACTCGATAGCCTTCAATTGTTTTTCTCGGAACTAGAAAAAAACGTTAAAAAATTAGAAAATTAACCAAAAAGGGATTATATCATGGGCATTGAATTAAAAAACGTTACAAAAGGTATTGTCGGACATGTTGCAACGTATGAATTGACAGGATCTACTCCCGGAAGGAAAGGCATTACTGTTCACACAGATGTTGTGTTTGAAATGTCTTCTGCTGGTGTTAAGGCATCAATGAATCTTGATTTTATGCCTGAACAAGAAGACTTCAATGCAGCTAAAGAACGACTTGCACTGTATTTAGAGATTTTTGCGAAAAGCCTTCGTGAAGTTGGTGAACCGACATTATCCATCCCTATTCTTGTTAGTCGCTCACTTCCTAAAATTGGAATGGAAAATGATGACGAATAATTAAAGATATTCTCTATCAAATCGATTGAGGTATTTTTTTATTATTTTCACATAAGATTCCATATTTTCAAGAGATTCCATATCGGCTTTTAGTATTAAATGTCTTTTAGCAGATTTTATTGGTTCAATCAAAAAACCATCAAAATCATAAAGTTTTCTCCGACTTTTAATCCTATTCATGTAATATCGAAAGTACAGGAGAGGAATAGGAACAAAAAACAAATGCATTAATAGATAATTATTTAAAAGAAAGGTTGACAGGACAATAAAATGCTAGTATTATACAATGATACATACAAAGAGAGATTTAGAAATGTTTACTCAATTTAACCACATCGAACGACCTCTACCGCCTATTTAAGGCGGATTAATCTCTCTCATCCTGAGTTTGCTTAAAACGCCTTGAATAGGCGTTTTTTTATACCTTTAAAAACTATAAACAAGCAAACTAATCGAGGATAGACAAAATGAAATTTTCAAACATATTTTTTAACAGCAGCGCATTTGCAAAAGACAACAAAACTTTAGAATTGGTAGACTTAGCTCAAAAAGCTGGATTCTTTCACCAAGATTCTGCGGGTATTTTCTCAACATTATCTTTAGGCTATATTTTAGAACAAAAGATAGAAAAAATAATTCAAGAAGAATTAATCAAAGTTGGTTTCTCACAAGTGCGTTTAAGTTTATTGCAAGACGCTAAATTGTGGAAAGACTCTAATCGTTATGATGCGTATGGTGCTGAATTATTCAAATTAAAGAACAGAAAAGACCGTGAGTTTGTATTGGGCGCTACTTGTGAAGAATCAATCACCACTTTAGTTAAAGACTATTATAACCATTCAAAAATGGATGTTCGTTTGTTCCAGATCGGAAATAAATACCGTGATGAAATGAGAGCAAAAGGCGGATTAATCAGAGGCAAAGAATTCTTAATGTCTGATGCTTACTGCTTTCACCATGACGATGAGCAATTAGATAAAATTTACCAAGATGTAAAAGAAGCATATGTAAAAATATTTAATCGTTTAGGATTGAAATTTATTATATCTTCATCAGAAGTTGGTGAGATGGGTGGTAATTATTCAGAAGAGTTCCGTTGCTTAAGCTCCTTTGGAGAAGACGTTGGCGAAGATGGTCAAAACTATTTAGAAATTGGTCATATATTCAATTTGGGAAACAAATACTCTAAAGCATTTGATTTGTACGACAACACTCGTAAAAACGTTAATATGGCATGTTTTGGCATTGGTGTTTCCAGAGTCATAATGGCATTGTTAGAGCAGCATAGAGACGAGAAAGGATTCTTTGGTGATGAATTATTCAATACGTTTGATTATGTCGTTTCAGTAATCGACTATGAAAAGAATAAGGACATTGCTGATCAAGTTTACTTTGATTTGTTAAGCAAAGGTTTCTCTGTATTGTTAGATGATAGGGATATGAAAGCTGGTAAGAAATTTTATGACAGTGAATTAATTGCGGCTCATAAAAGAATAATTATCAACAACAATTCAAAAGAAAACAAAGAAGGTGAATTGATGAATTTGAAAACTGGTGAAAAATCAATTTACATCATTTAAAAACAAGCCTCTGAAAAGAGGCTTGTTATTTGCTTTTTTTATAAAAATTATTAAAATATTGTTAATCAATATAAAAAAAATGAAAAAGTTTATTAAAAACGAGTTAAGCACTTCAGATATTCAATCTGAAATAAAACATTCTTTCTCATTCTTTGATAACGATTTCATCACAGAAATTAAATATTCTGAACTTTCATTGAAAACGAAAGTTGTTTTTTCAATATATTACAAAGATGTGATTATATTTAGAATATTAAATGTCATGCGAAAATCTGATATAAAACATTTTATTACAAAAAATATAAGAGCACTTTCTTATTACAAAAAACTTAGTACAGATATATTAGACTCTATAAAATATATTATTTTGAGTTTTATGGCTTTTCCTGAAAGAAATGATAAAAATTTATTTTATTATCAAAATATTTATTATATTGAAGAGAATAATCAGCATTTAATCAAGTACAAAACAAACTCTATATCATCTAGTAAAAATCACTGCATAAATTTATTTGAACACAATGGCAAGTTATCTTTAAATTTTTCATTTAATAAACATATAGGAAAAGATTTAAAAGATTTTTGTCATTATTTTGAGTTTAGTAAGATTAAAAACATTCCTTTTGCCGGAATGTTTGATTCTGTTTGTAATAATACTCATTATAAAATAATAATTAAAAATTCAATAACAACAATAGATGTTCAAATAATAAAAAGTGATATTGATAAGATTAATATTGATATTATCAGAACGCATAACAATTCTGAGCGAAGAATCAAAAAAGAAATCAAAACTGACGATCCTTTGAATTTTATATTCTTAGAGCACATTATAGGCGATTATTTGATTAAGGATTTTATTGATAATGAATATCTAAACAATTTAAATATGCATTCCCCTCTATCAAAAGAGAATGTTGAATACATAAAATTAATAAATTATTAGTTATTAAAGTCAGGAGATAAGTCTTCTACCAGAATAGAAAAATCCTTTCTAAATAATACTTGGTGTTGGCTTTCAAGATAAATGCCATCTTCAACGAGATACTTTCTAAGAAAAGCTTTATTCTTGGCTAATGCCTCTCTCCATTCCTTCTGAAAAACCCAAGCATGATATTGCTCAATATTTTTAAACCCAAATGAACAGTGCTTAATGTCATTGACAATAATATTATCAAAAGCAATATCTTCAAAGAAAGTAGGGTTTCTTTTGGGGCATCTAAAGCTATTTGTTGAAATATTCCAGATAGAGTCTTTCTCTTTGGAAGACTGATATACGCCCAAGCCGTTTTTATCCTCTAAGCGCCACACAAAGATTTCTTTGTTCATTTTGATACCATAGCTTCGTAAATATTGCTTAATTATAACTCAGTATTAAAATATATTCAACTAGAGATGGCATATTGCTTTTAAAATTTGTAAGATGGATTATACGTAAAGAAAGAATAAGATGTTGATTAAGTTAATAAAAAATATAGCAAAAATTGTTAAAAATAAAAAGATTGATGGCTTCTCTGTAAATAATAAGTATATAAAATTTGTTAAAAATAATATTCACTATAATTTCAAAAGTACACATCACGAAGTATTGTTATCTAATATCAATAGATTTCAAATAGATCCTTTAAACTTAATATCTAAAATCCAAATAATAGAAAAAGCTTATATTTTTAAAGAATCAAATTTTATAATAGAAGTAGTCATTGGAGACTACAATAATTCAACTTATATATCATTTGCAATTTTTAAAGATAGATCCATTTTGTTTATTGATATAGCACCTCTAGCTGTAGATAATTTGCAGCATTTTATAAATTCATCAATGGAAAGTTATCTCTTTTATAAAAAACAGGAAAAATCAGTTATTGATTCTTTTATAAGAGAAATGCCTGTTCTCATTAATGAAGTTATTGGCAATTTGTTTATTATGGGAAAAAAAATACAAATCACTAATATTCATCATGAAAATAAAGAAGATGGTTATTATGGTCTTGTATCTTCCCTAACAAAACAAAAAGCAAGCAAGAAGTTTTTTATGTACGAAAACAATTTATTTATGCCAACAGAATCAATGCCCTCTAATTATGGAAGAGTTATTAGTTATGGATTAGAATATAACTTTCCAAGTTTAGAACCCTTTATAGAATATTTTATATTTGCATCTCATATGACATTTTTTTATGGTCTTTTTATTCTTAGAGTAAGAAATAATGATTTTAATATAAATATGTATTTATCAAATGTAGAAGATGAACTAAAATTAGAGATTAGAGTTACGCATGAAAATGTAACTACTTCAACAATTAAGAAAATCAATGGAAATAAAATCGGTTTAGAGGTCATAGACAAAGAGGTTCTTGATGTATTTTTAACTTACCTTCTTGATAAAAAGACTTTAGAGAAATACGATATGGTTTCTCCCTTGTCAGATGAAAGCAAACAAATGCTTAAATTACTTCATTACTGATAGCAAAAAAAATAAAATATTGACAATTTTTCATTTACTTGATATTATTTGCTTAATGACTGCTACAGTTCAAGAATTGGCTTGATTCTGATGTTATAGGTGTTAAAGTACCTACCGTTCTCAACTTGGTAAAACTTTATTTCACATCGCTTCTTTAATTGACAACAATCAATCTAGACGCAAAAGCAACGAGAACAGCTTTCCATATACAGTCGAAATTGATTATTAACTTATCAATTGGAGAAATATCATGTTTAAATCTTACGAACATTTCAAAAAAGCAACCAAAATAGTCTTTGACAAATTTAAAGCTGATCGAAACTTAAAGTTATCCGAATTCCGTAATCTATTTGTTGAACAAACTCAACATCATAATATTCAAACTTATGCTGCATCATTTGATAACAAATCAAATTCGGAAAAAGAGCTTATCCAATCTGCACAGATAAATACTGTTTCTGTCATTATTATTGAAAATAAAAAAATCTTAACAAAAGTAGACTTTATCGATAATGAAGTTGGTGTAGCATCCGCACGCGCTTTTTATATTGCATACGCTAAACAATACGCTTTTGAAAATTTTCCAGATCCTGAATTCACATTAAGAATAGCCGAACAAGATTCCTATGGTATTGATAAGGGGTTTTTAGAGCTAAGTCGTAGCAGAACCATGCAAATAGTTTATTCCACTGAATATGGTTTAAAAAACATCAATGAACATAAATATTCAGAAATGGATCAGTTGGGTATTTTAGCACTTGATAGTAATAACTTACCGCGATTATCTTATCACAAAAGAACCAACATAAAGGAACTTGCAAACCAAGATATTCCTGACGCAGAAATTTTGTTTCCATCTAAAATTAGTCGTGGTTTCATTGAAAAAAATTTGGACTTCAGTATAAATGATAATAAAATTATTTTTGGGTCTCCTGAAACTTTTAATAGTGTTGGAGAATTAATAAACAAGAATAATTCTCGTGTAGAAGAACTGTATATTAAAAAAACATTACATGAAAATAAGGTTATGGAGACCGAACAAAAAGAATCAGAACAAAATCCGTTATCAGATTTCAAAGGCAAAAAATTAAATACTCTTGTCGATAGCGAAAGAAAGAAAATTATATTTTATCTTCCTTCAGAAGCTGATTCAATAAATTCTATTGACAATATTAACCTGCTATTAACAATATCATCAATTATCAAAGATCTTATTAAATTTGATAATTTATCAGAAGAAGAATTATCAAAATTGGTGTGGTCTAAATTAGGCTTTAAAAATAAACAATAAGAAAACAATAGCAAGGATTCGCAAACTTGCTATTATTTTTATTTTCGTCTATAATCTGGCAATATTAAATTGAAGGTCTCAACATGAATGAAGAAAGAAAAAAGCTTTTAAGTTGTTTCTCAGAAGGAGATAATGCAATATCTTTT
Organism: Galeopsis tetrahit; assembly: GCA_963675135.1. Classification (NCBI taxonomy): domain Eukaryota; kingdom Viridiplantae; phylum Streptophyta; class Magnoliopsida; order Lamiales; family Lamiaceae; genus Galeopsis; species Galeopsis tetrahit. The sequence goes on from CAVLYN010000079.1 coordinate 16,906, forward strand.
ATTATTTTCTATACGCCTACAAAAGAAAACATTAAATCTAATGGTCACGTTTTTGAAAGCAGTCTGCATTTTCTCGATTTCTATTTTATGCTCAAATCAAAAGAAAATGATTCTGATGAAATTAAAAAAGTAAAAAAAGAAATTAATACCATTTTTATTGATTTAATTAAAAATCCAAATCCAGAAAAAGCAATATATATTGGTAATGAACAATGTACTTGCTGTGGAAAAGAAATCCCTTTTCTTTTTGATGGTGAATTCTATATTGCAAAAGGACAATGCAAAGAACAAATTGGACCTTACTCCTTTGAGCTAGCTGTTCCTAGTGGTGAATTAATTTGTGCTAATGACTTGCGTGATGCTTTTCCAGAAGTTAGTTATTATGTTAATCATCATATTGGTATCAAAAACACTGTTCGTGATTATGCCAAATTTGGTATGTATCATCCATTTGTAGGGAATAGCTGCCCTTCTGTTGTAAAACGTAGAAATGGAACAATTGAGATAGGTGATTTTAGAGGTACAAATTCTATTTGCACAGATTTGTGGTGGGCATCAATTACTGATAAACAAATGTTAGAAAACAATTGTAACCGCAAGAACATTGACTGTGATAAATTCTTAGAACAAAATCCTCATTTTGTTATAAAAGTGAAACCGGGACTTTATCGTTGCACCACCACATCAGGAAATCGTGATGACAATCCTTTATATGCGAAAATGGAATTCATATCATCTGATATTCCAGATAAATTTTTAGATATTAATAAACAGATGTTCGAGGATAGTATTACAGATCCTTATGAGCATTATCTAAACTCAAATTATTTTGAAACTTTCAGAACGTTCACTCATTATATAGCATCTTTGGTTTCTAAAGATACTAATGGTGGTGACTGGATTACTTATAATCAAAATACAAATGATTATCTGAAAAATCTTTATGAGAAATATCCTGATATTGATTCTTATCAACCAAACAAAACATTACTAGATTCAAAAACACTTGAACAAGACTTTAGCAAAACTTGTAACCAATTACCGTTGTATACACCAAATTGTCATAAGTTGAGATATGAAACCTATCAACTAACGGATTCACTCTCTTATGAACAAAACTGTAGTTTTTGGTCGGCTGCTTTTATGTTTTTCAACACTTTGCTAAAATGCAATTTAATCACTATTGAAAGTGATAGAAAAATCATTGAAAGAAATTTAAAAATATGTTCGATAAATCTTGAAGAACGTGGTCTTGTCGATAATGCGGTAGCTTGGATAAACTCTGTTGATATGGATGTTTTCAAGAAGGGTCATCCTAAATTAATAATAAGTAAAATTGCACTTATTGATGCATTTAAAACAGAATATTTGATAAAAAATCCCGAGGACGACTTTGACAAGATTAAAAATATTCTTTTAGAGTCATTTTTTTCTAATAACGATTAACAACATTCACGAAAGGAAATTCAAAATGAAATATCCTGATACATATTTGATTTTACTATTTGGAGATCATGGCGATAGTAATCTTGTTCGTCATTACGAAGGTAAAAAATTCGAAAGTTTTGATGACTATTTTGATTATTTCATAATGAATAACGAAGAATGTGAAGCTGATTATGACTTTGCACATGATATTGACTTTTCACAAACAACAAAGTTATATGATATTGAAAACAAATATCAAGAAAGTGCAGAATTCGCTTTTATCAATATATTTGCATGTGTTATTGATGAAGAATGGATATCACGAATCAATAATCCTTGGAGTAATGGAAAATTAATGGATGAAGGAGAATGGTCTAAGAAAATTTGGGAAATTCTAAACAAAATCAAGTCAGATCAATGTTTAAAAGTATATGAAGCAATTAACTATTGATTTTTAAATGAAAACCTTTTATAATTAGTAAATTTTATAGGATCTGAAAAATGAGCCACATTGATACAATTAACCATTCACATATAGGTTTTCTTGCTGGAATCCCTGTTTATCATCCTTTGGAAAGCGACCGTGAATATGGTCTTACTTCTAGAACAATTGCGGTAGGTGGAGGAAGTGGCGAGCATGAGATATTTTTGATTAACGATATTGATGCTTGTGTAATGTCTTATATTAGCCACTTTTGTTCATATGAAGATTACAAAGATTTAAAATTAGATCGTCAAGTTCTCCCGTATAAATCATTTTGGTCTATTTCAGCTTCATATCATTTTTATAAGCAAATCAAAAAAGAATTGAAGTTTTTGGAAATACATTCTGCTGAGTCTTATATTATATTATCGATTGCTGAATTCTTAATTTACTCTGGTAGTCATTTAGTTCGTCCAGATATTTTAAAGAAAGCACAAGAACTTATTGATTCTCCAACTTTGTATACCATTAATCAGTCACCAGTAGGATACAGAACATCAGGCAAAATTATCGTTGACAATCAAGTTCAATGGGGATATTCGTTCGAAGACGAAAAACGAGATTATTTGAAAAAACCAAACATTTAACAGAGAGGAAACAATTATGAGTCACTTCACCGTCACCGTCATTGGTGAAAATCCAGATGAACAATTAGCTCCATATCACGAATTTTCATCAACTGGCAATGATAATCAGTATGTCAAAAATATAGATCTTACTGATGAGCTTAAAGAATCTTTCAAAAAAACGGAAGATTATGAGCATTTTCCAACCTATCTTGAAGACTATTGCGGTATTAAACCTTTATCTTTCGGTCAAGAGTTAGATTTAAAAGGCATTCACAAATATGGTTATTTTACATTAACCCAAGATGGTGAAGTGACAAGTGTTATTCAAAGAAAAAACCCAAATTCAAAATGGGATTGGTTTGTTCTTGGCGGTCGCTGGAATGATTATTTTAAAATTAAAAACAGCAGTAAATATTCTGATCAGTTAAAAAAAGGTGATATTGACTTTGAAGGCATGGCAAATGATGCAGCCGTACAAGGTGAAAAAGATTTTGATAACTTTTGGTCTATTGTAAAAGATTTTGAAGTTCCTTTGCCTTGGTCTCATTTCTTAAAAACGATACCTAATAATGCAAAAGCACGCGAGGCTTATCATAACCAAGAAGCTGTAAAAGCAATTTCACAAGCACAAATTGAACAAAAAATGGGATATTTCGAAACATACGAAGACTATGGTAATTCTAAAGAAGCCTATATCGAAAAATGCAAACGTAATAGTGTTATAAGTTATGCTTACATTAAAGATAGTCAATGGTATGCGAAAGGTGATATGGGATGGTTTGGTATTTCTAGTAATGAATTCAATGAAGAAGAATGGTCAAAGCAAATGTATGAAACTTTACTTGCGCTTCCTGATGAAACTTTAATTAGTCTTTACGACTGTCATATTTAAAAAATAATAGCCACTTTCGAGTGGCTTTTTTATAATTAATATATTGAATAAACCTTAATACAGCATCATTTTCACTGTATTCACTTCATCATCGTTTAAACTGTTTGAATGTTGAATATCATACTTAAATCTAGTTTCACTATTTAAAAAATGCCTTATCGACAAATCTACTAAAAAATCATTAATTTGGGAAACAATTTTCTTGTAATCATTATTACTTCCTTCAATTGAGATTTCTTCTTTTCCTTCTTTAATTAAAACATCAATATTATTTCCAAATTCTTTAATGACAATAGACGCTTTTTCACGAATCAAATTTAAACTAATCAGTGTTTCCATTTTTTTAGTTTCCTTGTCATAATTGGAAGTTGCCAAAACATGTCCATAACATGAAATATTTATATTCTTTTTTATTGCCCTAAATAAATAATCATTAAAAGGAATTCTTGAAGGTTTATTGCAACCATAGGAACCATGATCCGTAAACAGATGAGGAAAAGAAGGGTTTATCTTTATTGTTTTTGCTTCGAAACTAATTCTAGTGTAGGTTTCATCTATTAATAGTAAAATATGATTATTTAATGATAGTGTTTTACATATTATTCTATATTCATTTTCACATATAACTTGGTAATAAACATCGAAAAAATCATTGTATTTTTTATTAGTTAAGTTAACATAATTAAAGAATATTGGCGCAAAGAATCCTAAATCTTTTTTAGGTAAATTTGTAAGCTCTTCAAAATTTAAAAGTTCATAATAAATAAGACTTTTAATTTCTTTTGTATTCACCTTTAAACTTTTAAATACGTGGGTTTTAATGTAAAAAAGTCTCTGTTCATTAAATCCTATCTTGTATTGAAGAATTTTGTTTTTAAGATCAATTTTTACAGAAATTAAAAAACAATCTTTATTACATTTGTAAAATATGTTTTTATTTTCATCTTGTGAAAATTCGAAATCAAAAGTACCTTCTTTAGCAATCAAAGAAAAATCTTTCTTAATCAAAAATAAACTTTCTAGTAGTTTTTTAAACATATAACACCTGAATTATACAAATAATACCTGCTAATTATTTAAAAGTCAATTAGACATTATAATACAAAAATTGACTCCAAAAATATTTATGATATCTTATATGAGATGATTAGAGATCTCAAATGAAAAAAATCAACTTAGAAAAAAAACAGACCGATTTAGAATTATTAACCGAATTGAATAATAATAAAAAAGATTACTATTTAACTTATGACCATTCTATTAAAAAGGGTACAATTTATAATCCACATGAACATTTTAAAGGAGATAATACTTTCCTAATACCAAAATTTGTTTCTTCTGCATTATTTACCTTTTTTCTAATTTTTTTGATTCCTTATGCTGTGCTCTATATGACAGCAACAATTTATGACACTACAGTAGCACAGCAGATTTCAGATATTAAAAAACTTTTATTATTACCTTTTGGAATTACTGCTGACCAATTTATTTTTGGAGTTGCCATGTTACTTGGTTCTTTTTTCATGGTTGGACCTTTTGTCTTGTTATTAAGTGGAAATAGCACTAAAAGTAATAAAGATGACGATTAAAGTCGTTATAGTTTGACAAGTTTTAAAAATCGAATAACCTATTAGTATCGCTTAGTTGAAAGCGTACTAAATAGGCTCGATGGTAAAACTAATCCAGTATCAACATTTTAAAACAACTTAAATTTAACTTTAACCCTTTAAATAAGTTGACTCCTATTTGTCGAATTAAAACTAATTAACTAATTTAGAGGAATTAAAATGTCAGATATTACAATCACGTCAGAAAACTTCAAGCGCTTTGCAAAGCGACTACAAAAACAACAAGAAGAACAAGGTCTTAAAACCACACTTACCCAATCACAAGAAATTCTTGCAAAGACATTAGGTGCAAGTAGCTATTTCGAAATGAACAAGCTTTTTCAAAAAGAAAATACAGTAAAAGAAGAATTTCGTAATTCACCGGAAGATCTTGTAACACGATTATTTAAAACTTCATTAGGACAATCAATCCCTAATTACAAAGAATTCAATAACGCACAAAAGACCTTACAAACTGCTTTTATATCTGAGCGGACTACTAATGAACAACTTTTAAACAATTTCATTCGAGATATTCTTGATGAAACTTATACTAAGTTCTCTGACGATGGAGAATTAAAAAAGATATTTGAGAAGCATGTCAGCTCTGAAATAGATGCAATACTCGATAAAAATGAATGTAATACAAAAAATATTTCTTGGTGGAATATTGTCCAAATAATGATAGATCTTGATGAGCCTGATTTAGCTAGAAAAGCACAATTCTATGCACAACCAGCTTTATATGATTTATCTCATGTTATAGAAAACTCTAAAAAAATACAAGATCTTTACGATAATCAGTGTATGCAAAATGGAGAAAGAATAATTAATTATTTTCAAAGAGTTATCAGTGGAACGCTAGAAGTTATCTACGAAAATAAAATTGACAGAACTTCAAACGGTTGGTATAATTTGGTTTCTAAACATTAACTATTACGGAGAACCAAATGTTTAATCAACAATCTGTTTTTGAACGGAGTACAGGCGCGGACACTTTGAGTCGAAATGCCTATAACCTTTTGATTGGTGCTGTCTTGCTGTGGGGATTCGCAATCAACTGGTATTTGGTTGCTACTATTCCAGTAGAGAGTCTTCTTTCTATTAATAAATGGGTATTTTTTGGTGGATACTTTGTGTCATGTATCGCCGGTATTGCCATGTTTAGTGCTTCCTCCAATCCGATTGTAAGCTTCATAGGTTATAATTTGGTTGTTGTGCCATTTGGATTGATTCTGAATATCTTTTTGGCAAAGGTTGATCCAACTATTGTACATGCTGCTATTCAGACTACGGCATTCGTTACTTTGGGCATGATGGCGCTTGGAACAATCTTTCCTCAGTTCTTTGCTAAAATCGGGAGTGCATTGTTTTGGTCGCTGTTGCTTGTAATTGTTGTTGAAATTGTTCAGGCTGTATTTTTCAACACACATAGTGGTATCATTGATTGGATTGTTGCACTGATTTTCTGTGGATATATTGGTTATGATTGGGGGCGTGCAAACAGCATTCCTAGAACAGTTGATAACGCCATTGACAGTGCTGCTGCTCTCTACATGGATATTATTAACTTGTTTATTCGAATTGTCGAAATCATGGGTCGTAATAAATAAAAAACAGTATCAAAAAAAAGAGGCTTTCAAGCCTCTTTGTTTATTATCTAAATTTTTTCTTATGCATTTTTCATATGGTAAAATTTCGATTAAACAATATATATTTATATATTAAAACTAACCAAAATATTTTATAATCAATGAGGATTGTAGAAATGGACCTTAATGAATGTGCAGAATTGCTTAAAAAGCATAACTCAGAAGAACCCAAAAGGGAGGATATTGAGCCTGTTGGATGTTTTCTAGCATCTGAACTTGTAAAAGGAATCAGCCCAAAAATTCCTAATACTTTTGATAAAGATACACTTAATATTGTTAACACTAACAATTGATTTCAAAAATGCTGTAGAAACCAATAATTTAAGAGGAAACACGATGAATAAAAAAATCACTTATGCAATTACTCTCTCACTGTTAACACTTTTTTCAAATTTCTCTTATTCGGCATCACAAAAGGACACAATAGAACAACAGATTGCTGTAGAGAAAGAAAAATTATCAGCAGCTTTGGAAGAAGAAAAGTTTTATGTTGAGGTCGTTGGGAAAGCCGAACAAATTAAAATTGAAGAATTCAAGACTTTTAAAGATAATGAGAATAAGTCTAAAGTTGTCATGAGTTACTTCATTGCTAATCACTCTGACACAACAGCTTTATCTGTAAGAAGTTTGATTTTACTTCCTAATGATAACAAGTATAGTGATCACAACTCAACTATAAAAGATATACCAGCAGGCGAAAGAGCTTTTGTGGATAAGGAAAAAATTCACAATCAAATATACCTATCAGGATACAAAGAACCACCAGCAAATGTAAACATTGGTATAAAAACTGTTGTTATGGAAGTAAAAGGAAAGAGATTCGTCATTGAAAATGGTTCCTGCGATGAGTTAGTTGGTGTGCGCAATAAAATTGAAAAAATAAAACGACAAATTTCAAATTTAGAACAAAAATTAGCTAATAAATAACAAAAAAGACCTTGATAGGTCTTTTTTATTATTAAATTATCAATTACCAAGAATAGTTATCAGAGGATTTAAATAAAAAATTATCCTCAGTAAACAATCCATAACCAAAACCAAAGTTTTCGTCATTATAGTCTTTAATGTCTGGTTTATCGTTTATAGAATCTAAACTTCTCAATTCTTTTTTGCTCAAACTTGTAATTATTTTATAGTCAAAATCAGTTGATTTTCCAATAAAATCCAAAACAAGTCTCAAAAAATCTTTCAAGTTTTTGAATTCATAAGCTGGTCTACCTTGATCATCAAGTTCGAGGTCATAAAAAGATTGAGTGAAATAATCTTCTTTATCATCACCAGTAAGCTCAGGTCTTGGAATGACTGATGCATAATTATTAATATCAATTCCAATTACAGATAATTTATCAATTGCTTCTGTTGAAATATAACACTCTAAATATTCAGCACATACATGTGTTATGCCAGTTTCGTTATTTTGAAGACTATACCTGTCAGGATTGAAATCTACTTTTGTTTTTATAACGGAATCTTTATACGCCTTTCGAATCTCTTCAATTCTTAGATTTGTTCTAATGCCAAACATTCTTAAATACGAATGACCATCACCTGACACATCACCAATTGTAATTGCAAATAAATTATCAAACTTAATCATTACACATCCTCTTCAAGTTGTTCTTCTTCAAGTTGTTCTTCTTCAAGCTCAGCAGCTACTCTGGCTTCTTCTGCAGTCATTGCCTTATCAATGCATTCACGGTAGTCAGAACCACTATATACAGCCTCTCTTGATTCAGAACCAATCCAGACGACAATCCAATGGCTACCACCTTTACCCGTCTCCTTTAATTTCCAATCAAAATCTACCCTTGGAGTACGCAACAACACCCAGTCAAGTCTTTGTGTTTCAGTATATGCTTTCATTCGTGTATTCCTTAAATTAGTCGAAGGCTTATTCTATCATAATATCTTGCGAAAAATCAATATAAACTTGCACTTTCGTTTCATATATAATATTATCTGCTACATATTAAGGTTTTTAATCATGAAAATTCAAATAGGAAATAAATTAGATTTTATTCAATCAATAAATTTTAAACATGTTGAAAAAGTAAATCATTGTACAGAAATGCTCTCAATTTCAAAAAATATAATAGTTGATAATTCCAATAGTGATATGGCGCATGTCTGTGCTACCACAATCAGTGAATATGAAGGTCATATTAGAAGCTATAATAAAATATATAGTTTTCTTTTGAAAAATATAGACTTCTTTTTTGACTTTATCGAAAATAATAAAGTTTTGAAACATATCATATTAGAGGAAGATTTAAATGAAAAAACAAAATTAAATCTTATTGACGAACACGATTATTATAGCAGTCTGATTAGTTTCCACCTTTGTAACCATCAAAATATTGTAATAGCACGAATAGACATTCGAATAGAATCCATTATGGAAAACCCTTTTCCATTAAAAGAACAAAATCTTTCAGATTATATAGATTTTGAAATATCAAAATTTGATGACGGAAACACCTACGAGTATACTTTTTTTAGAAATGTAATTAATACAGATGAACATATAGAACAATTCAAACAGTTGCAAAATTATATTTTCCAATCGAATTTTTTTATTCACAGCATGAAAGATAGTAATGATCATCACATATATGAAAAAATTTATTTTTTGAGTCATTCAAGTTTTAAATCAATGAGTGATTTTGACAATCCATTATATTCATCCGGGGAAATGAAGCCATCATTTGAATGGGATTTTATTGATACATTAACCAACATGATTAAAAGAAATTCTAAAATAAAAGACTTTGATAACGAAAATATCAAAAAATTTCTTGATGTAATAAGAATCACTAATAAACTTTTAGAAAAAATGAATAAAAAACAAGAGTATAGTTTATTTTATCCAGAAAATATAAATTCTCGTTATCATCTTTACATAGATAGGTTAAAAGAGCTTCATGTTTGTTTTGATATTAATTTATCAAGTGAAATCAAAAGTATTACAAATAACAAATTGTATAAATATCATTACATGAAAGGAATAATCAATACTGATTTTACACTCCATGACTATCTTTGGAACACAGAGGAAGTGATACAGAACATTGAAATGATTGGTTATTGAAATTTGAATTTACTCAGCATATGCAATATAATTTAATTAATCTTTCTATTTGGTAAAAGCATGATTAAGATAGCAAACAAAGACGAACTTCCACTAATGATAAATAAACGCTCAGGTTTATTGAATTCTAAATATGAAAAAGATATTAAGGATGCAATAAATAGTGACAAATGTTTTAAAGATTCTTTAATCATCATTATTGATAAAAATTTAAATATTGAAAGAACCATACCGAGCTTAATTATTCCAAAATTAAGCTATATTTTTTCATTTATAGAAAATAATAAATTTCTTCAACATATTATAATAGATGATGATAAAAATAAACCTATTTATTTGTGTCTCGAAACAATTAAGGAATTCCCCTCTGAATTATCAATCTTAATTAATAATACAGATGAACAAACCATTGCAAGATTAAACATTCCTTATTTTTTACTTACCGATGTTGTTGATATAAACAAACTTTTAAATGAATTGAAATTTTCTTTAGTTGATGTCAATCAACTTTATTATAAATTTTATAGAAATAAATTAAACGAAAAAAGAAATAGAGACGCATTTATTAAATTGAATAATAAGGTTAGATATTGCAATGCAATTTTGCAATCTCATTACAATTTAAAATACAGAGATTTTAAAAGTATTGAAGATTTATCAAATTTATTTCATGGTCCTTTTGATGTAGATGAAAAATCCCCAAATAGACTTAATTATGATTCGAATTTTCTGGATGCATTTTTATTTATTGTAAACAAAGAGAAAATTTTTAATTACACAACTTATGAAGAAGCAGTCAACTTTTTGAAAAATTTTAGTTTTACAAGAAGAATATTAAAAAAAAATAACAAATATAATTACATTATTGAATGTGATTATTTTAAAAGTTTATCGTTATCATTATCTTTAACTAGATTAATACGTCACGAAAACAATCCAGTGATATTTATAAAAATTACTGCTCAAACAGATGTTAAAAATCTTTCTTCAATATTTTTAAATAGTGTATGTAGAGAAAATGGCGAAAAAGAAACAGCATTAACTCTCAAACATTTTATAGTTAATGAGGAAGAAACTTTAAAACACGTTTCCTTGCTTACATATTGAAAACGTGTTATAATCTCAACCTAATTTAATGGAGAAACAAACATGAATCGTGAAGAACTCGTTGACCTTTTTGAAAAACACAATGATAAATATCTTGAAGAAGAATCAGTTAACTTTACTGTTACTAAACGTCCTGACTTGCATGCTTTCTTGCTTTTGGATAAGCTTCTTCCAGCAGATCGTGACTTAATCTCTGCCTCTGAGCATGATGTCTATTATCTTGACATTGATCTTGAACAACTTGCCGAAGTCATTACAGAAGAACAAGTTATTGAGCTTATAGCTTGTGGCGTAATGTTGAACACTGAATACGATTGTCTAAGTATGTTTTCGTAATTGAAAAATTTGTAATTTGTTTTTGCATATATTAGTATATTAATAGCGCTTATTTGAAAGCGTGCCAGATAGGTATAAATGGCAAAACTATTCACGTATCAATATATGCAAATCCAACTTAAATTAACCTTTAAAATAAGTTGACTCCTATCTGTTGAACTATTCAAATTATTTTAGAGGCAATAATGTCAAATATTAATATCAATTCAGAAAATTTTAAAAAATTTGCAAAACGACTACAAAAGAATTCAAATTCAAATCTCTGCCTAATGGAAGCACAAGAATTACTTGCTAAAACGTTTGGCGCTTCCAATCTACACAATTTATTTAAAATGCTTGATAATGAAGAAGAATCTCTTATTCAGAAAGATTTAAAAATTAACGTTGGGCACATTTATTTTTCATCGTCGTATGCAAAAGTTAATTTTGAGAATAAAAATTCAACATTAATTTACAATCATAAAAATCTTTGTACACATTCTATTATTTTAGGAGACGAAAAACAAAGATCAAAACTGACAAATCACATTTTAAAACAATATGACAAAAGTAGTATTCAAATCTTTAATTCAGATGCAAATTTCAAAGATATAGAAAGTCTTATGCAAAATATCTTACAATCAATAGATAACAACATTAATTTAAAGGATAATAAACTAATACTTTTTAATGATTGTCTTCTAGATAGAAATATTTCTTTATTGTGTGCTCAAATAAGAAGTTTGAATACAGGGTTATTATTTTCTTATACTGATTTAGATTCGTTGAAGAATAAAGCTGATTCATTAGATATTTACGACTCTATCGTATCAAACACTAGCAATCATTTTGTGTTTGAAAATAATGATAATGATAATGAATATGAAAACAACAAAGAACAAAGTTACAAATTAATTTTAGAAGATTTAAAATACACATTATATACAAATAATATGCCATCAAAAATTAATATTGAAATCTAATTTAATACATCAACAGTTTAATCATTGATAATTCATGTTCATTTAATGGACCTTCATTATCAATGTTTAATTCAGGTTTTGCTTCTTGAAAACGATTTCTTTGTTCACCATCTTGTTTAAAACATTCTACATTAATACTCTTTTCAGTTCAAAACATTATAATATAAATTTTTCTTTATCCTGCTTTAAGCTGAAATAAAACCCCATCATTTATGGTGGGAATGAATTTCAGCCATGTCATAGTTTTCTTTAATGTATTGCTTGCAATTAATTATACAATCAGCTATTATATAAAAGCAAGCTAAATATCAAGGAAAACAACATCAATGTCTTACGGAAGCACAAAAAAAGAAAAGATTAAAACTAAACGAATTACTTCTTCTAATATTACTAACAAAATGAAGAAATTACGTTTGGTTGATCATTTTGCTTTCGTCAAACATCATAAAAATAGAATATCAAGACATATTTTTCAACACAAAGAACTGTTGCTTACGGCTGAAAGCCGTAAAGCACTTGTTGCCCATGCCAAGTTATTCAACACCGAAGAACTTTATTCATGGGAAGTCCAAACGATTTTCAAACAAACTTTAGATTTCTACGAAAATTGGTTAGATAAATTAACCCAAAATAATAAATTCTTTGTCCAAAATAAATATCTTATTACGTATTATAAAAAGAATGTGACCAGCAAAGCTGGTCATATTATATATAATAAAGGAGATTTGAAATCAACTGAATTAACCGAAAAAACAACCAATCTCACGCAACTCATGAATTGGTTGATCTATGTTGAAGGATCTAAACTCGATTCAGTTGTAAAGAAAATACCAGAAGATATTTTAAAACAAGATACTGTTTTAAAATTCAATAAAAGATTGAATACACTGCGTAATGGCAAACATTGGAATAGAGTCAAAGCATTGATACTTAACAAGCGCGAACGCTTGTTAAGTAAAATGAAAGAACCTATCATTTATTCCAGTGGTTCTTATGCTAAAAAGCCTATTTACCAAGAGACGTTACATTCTTATCTTCATGTGAATGAAGATAAGAAAAAGCATCAGCATTGGTATAATTTCAGGATTGGTAAAGATGTAATAAAACTTCCATTAGCTTATAATAAAGATTTCCATGGAAAATCAGATCTATCTGATTTTGATATTGCTAAAATCCATAATGTTAAATTGAATTCTAAAGGAAACGTCAATATAGGTTTAACTTATAAAGATGAAAAGAAATACTTCAAACCATTAGACAAATCTGATCAAATTGACGGAAATAAACTGTGTGGCATAGATTTAAACGTTGCTACTAATTTTTGTACAGTCGCTTTCCATGATACGGAAGTAGCCATAGATTATAATCGTGCATACATTACAAAAGTTGTAGAACAACTTTTGTCTTATGAAAAAACTGGCTACAATTTAAAATCAAGAAAGCAGAACAAAACATTACAGAAGCTATTATCTGGCATTGAATTTTATTTTAAACACTTAATTTCAACTATTTTGGAAGATTTAATCGCCAAAGGCATAACCGATATTGTGTTAGAAGATTTGAATCTCACACAATGTAAAGCCTCTTTTATTAAAGATGAAGTTTTGAATATGAAATATTCAAAACTCATTAGATTACTGCGTTTATCGAGTATCAAAACATGGTTTCAGGAACAAGCCAATAATAAAGGCATCAGAGTACATTTAACCACACCATCGTATACGTCTCAAACATGCTCTAAATGCCAATATGTTGATAGTAACAATCGTAAAGGCAGAGAGTTTGAATGTTTAAATTGTGGTCATAAACAAGATGCCGATAAAAATGCATCAAGAAATATCTATTCAAGAATCTTCGTGGATGTTCTGCGAACTAGTTTTCATAAGATAGAATTGGGACAATATGTCCCAATTCTAATGAAAAGAGAAAACGTGCGTATAAAGCTGACTAGTTTATGCGAAGCTGATAATGAATGTCAGCGTCTGAGAAAGTTTTCACGTTCAGAAACCCCGTCCTTCAGGGCGGGGTAATTCATACACAAGAAAGCAGTTTAAGCAGTCGTCAAGTTAGTACTGAACTTCCGGTCAGTAGCATATTCACAGGACATTTCCTTGAATACAAAAAACTATTAAAATATTGAAAGGTTATAAGATGAGTAATTTAATAATACATAATAAAAAAGAATTTTCTGAAATTTTCATGACGGAATTAAAGATAAAGCGTTATTCAAATTTGGAAACTAAAGAAACATTGAACAGATTCCATAAGGATATGTCTTCTTATGATAACAATGATGCATTCAGACAAACTTATAATTACTTAGTTAAAGATTTAGAATCACAACTTCAATTAATAAATATAAAAATAAATATAACTTTTGAAAATTTAAAAACAATAATTTCATTCATTGAGAATAGTGATGTATTAGAAGAAATGTGTTTTGAAGAAGACCACGATAATTTATATATAAAATATGTCAAAGAAAAAAACACCATTACAATATCAAATGGTTATGGAGTGATTGTTTCCTCTTTTAATTTAAACTTTGATGACATAGGCAACGACTTAATCACAATAGATGAACTTTCTCTTTTTAGTAGCTTTTTAATTGGAGATGTAACTAATTACCTTTATAGTAATTTTAAAAATAAATACAGTGGCTATGACCATCAATTAAATTTGAAACAAAATTTAGAAAAAATAAACGTTATCAATGCCATGTTTTGCCCCTCCCCATTATGCATTAATAATATTGAAATCGAAAAGCTTAGTTTTAAAGTTAAAGATATTCGAACATTAGAGGATTTACATAATCCTTATAAATATAATGGCTATGATTTATTAAATGAAACAGAATTCAAGAGTTTCATATTTAATCATTACAAAGGTATTTGGAATATTTTAAACATTAATAATGAATTGGATTTTGAAAATATTTATTCTTTATTTAAAGATCTGAAAACAATAGTTTACGCACATGGGTTTTCATTATTAATGAGACCATCTATTATTAATTGGAAACCAGAGATAAGATTCTATCTCAATCCAAATGATGAAAGTGTTCCAAAAGGTTTTTATTTTTCGATAGTTAAAAACGATCATGATGTTCTAAATAAAACTATATATTTTCATAAAGATCATTATTCGTATGCAACCGAAGCAACTACGTATACAGTAAGTGATATAATTTCTGATGATTTCGTTAATTACTTGCGATTATTAGATTACTAATCTAATAATCTATAAGTTTTGAAAATTTTAATAATTCAGATAACTGTTCATTGGTAAGATTTTCATTAATGTCATAATTCAATATTTCTTTATTCAATAAACCAATTTCAGAAAAAGATTTAAGTATGGTTAGTTTAGATATATCATTTATTGAATATTTATTAGATATTTCATGCGTGCCATTTGAATCATGAAAATCTAAAAAATCTAATTCAATATATTCAATACTCCATTTTATTGCATTTTCACATAAAGAATAACAAGTTATAACAGTATAACCGCGATTATGAGTGTTATACCCAAACTCTAAAAATATTTGTTCGGTAAGATTATTTACTTTTTTGAAATGATCGAAAATTTCTTTTTGGGTATAAGAAATTTTATTTTGAAAATAAAAATAAAAAAGAAACAGAAAAGATTTCAAAATAATATTCAGAAAATAATTTTTGTATTTACTTTTTGTGCATCTTCCAGATAATATTCGATTTGGAACTTCACAATCAATATGTAAATCCTCTTTATTTTTGAAAATTTTGGATGCATTAAAACAATCTTCAGGCTGCTGAACTGAATCAAAATTTATATTATCTATTTGAATTTTTAATAGAGAGCCATCTTGCCATATATAACCTGAAATACCTTTACCAAATGAGATCTTATAAGAGATAAGTATGCATTCTATATTATGATCATGAGTCATTATAAATTCAAATTTTATTGTTAATTTTATTTTTTCAACATTTAATAAATCAGCAACATTTTGAAGAAAAGGTTTAAATTCTTCAATTGATTTAATCTCTATATATTCCATAATTGGTGTGAAATATTTTTTTATTTTCATCTTTTTAAAAAGTGTTAATTTAAGCCTTGGTTTATTACCACCGTTTACATGTGTATGAAATTTTATTTTGGGTTTAATTATTAATGGCATATTCAATACTCCGACATTTTAGATAATTGTAATACTTCATCAATTAATTCTTTATAATTGCTATCATCAATGTCCAATTCCAATACAATTTGGTTTAATATTTTAGTTTCAACAAATGCTTTAAGTATTGTTTTAACTGAGTAATCACTTACTGAATACAAGCTGGAATGGTTATATACTTCATCTTTTACAAAGGAGGAATTATTTTCCCACATTATACGGTCTTGAAATATACAAAAATTTGTAGAGACAAAATAATGCATTCGAGTATTTTGAATTTTATAAATTTTAAATATTTTTTTACAGATGTCATTTGTAATCAGATAGTTTTTTTTAATTTCTAATGGCATTTTTTTTATATGATGCTTCATTAAGAAAAAAACTATAACCATGGTAGGTTTAGACAAGAGATATAGCAAAAAATCTTTTGTTCTATTAGGTGATATTTTATCTAATAACAACGCATTAGGTGCTTCCAAACTAAAATAAACATTTGAAAAATTGTTTTTATCAAAAGCAATATCCATATTTTTTGAAATCAAATTTTCATTCTTAAACTCAAAATTATCTATTGTAAAGTCTAAAGAGAATATACTTCTTTCACTATCTTTTAAAAATAAAGACCCATTTAAAAAAGTATTAACATTAATATAGTAATTAACACTTAATGTTATTTTATTTTCTGGTAGTACATAAACATATAAATAAATTATTAAGTCAACTTTTTTGACGCCTATAAAATCAAAAACATTTTCTAAAAATAATGTTAAATGCTCCAATGATTTAGACTCTATGACTTTCTTAACTTTTAATAATTCTTCATTAAAGTCAACTGTTTTTATATATTCATTAATCAAATCTTCATAATTTTTATGCTTTCGGATTCTTGCAATCACTTCTGTTTTTATTTTTAGATTATTTTTCATTTTCAATACTCAATCATCTTAGATACTTCGGCTAAACCAATGAATTCTTCTTTTGATATAGTTCCATTTTCAATAACAAAGTCTATAAACATAGGACTTAGAAATTCTGAATTTACAAACCCTTCAATTATACCTAGTTTAGTATTCTCCATTTCTTTATATCTTTGCTTACCATCATAATGTGTTGCGTATTCATCTCCAATCCTTTGAGCATAAATTCTGTATATATATGAAACTTTATTAGGATATAAGTTATATATAGTAGAGAATTCATATTTACCATACGGGTCAACTAATACAGGTGATTCTAGCATTAATGATATAAGATTATTTGTTTCTTTATAATGTTCAAAAACATTATCCGAACATCTTTTCATTAACATTTTTTCTGATATGTAAAATGATGAGTTAAGACTAAATTGATTAATAAATCTTACAAAACAATTAGAATATTTCTCTCCAATATGTTTTTTATTCCATGCATCTAATGATAAAAAACAGTCATCTTCTTTTAAAAGATTAAAATAAAAAGACAACTTATCTATTATTTGCTCATTCTTATTTTTTGAGTCATCAAGTTCTATTTTAATTTTATACGTATGTTGTCCTGAAAATTTAATAAAACTGGATAACTTATTAGTGCATACAAAAAAATCAATGTTTACTTCATTAACCTCTTTTTGGTCATTAAAAAAAACATCGAAACTGACCATAATATTAATTTCTTTTTGTTTGAAGTCTTTAAAATTTTCATTAAGTAAGGCTCTATGAGACTTTTTGTTTCAATCTTTATATAATTCAAGGATTGCTCAAAATCTTTTTGTATTTTATTCCTTTTCAGTCCAAGCTGAAATTTATCAAACCAGCTAAAACTATTACGAGATAAAAATGTTATTAGTTGAAAATCAACGTCAGTATTTATTTTCACGAGATTAAACCTACATGTCCACAAATTAGGTATATTTTAAATTTTAAAAAATTAGTATTATAGTGTTTGGACATTAAAAATAAAACCTAATTAAGAGGTTTTAAAATACATGATTTTAATGGTTAAGTCAAATATGAACGCTTTTAATTGAAAAAATTGATCTAAATACTGAACGTGTACTCTTCGTATCAAACAATTTTAAATATTAATATGATGCCATGTGTGATATTTTAAATATCTCTTTCAAGTCATCGTCGCTAATATCTTCTTGGATATCAAGCTCTTTAACTATAGAATTTAATATTTCACATTCAATTAACGAATATAAAATATTTTTAATAGTGTGTGTAGAAAAAAGTTCTGAATAAGTATAAATAAGATGACTATTGGCGTTTTGTATACTATTTGTACTCCACATAACTTTGTCACAATATATTCTATATTCTGTAAATAAATCCAATTCTAAATTGAGGACATTAGATTCATTGCAACTTTCAGCTAGCCTTTGAATTACATATTGATTATGACGATGATTTTCTGTTATCGTTTTGGGATATCTTTTGGGGGATTTGCGCCTTAATATAATTATTTTTATTATATTAAACATTTTATTTAAATATTTATTTTTTGATATAACCATTGAAAACCTATCATCAAAAGAAAACCTTATATATAAATCAAGTCCCTTTATATATTCTAAAAACCTATTAAATGAGTCAGACATTTCCTCTGGCTTTGGTATTTTCCCATCTACGATATTCGTACAGCAATATCCAATAGTTTTATTTCTTTCCCTATGTAAACTTCTTTCAATACCATCACCAAAATTAAATTTGTAAACAGCACTTATCGAGCTTACTTTTCCAGCAGTTGAATAATCCAAATAGACAAAAATTGTTATGTTTAAATTATAAGAATCAAATCCTTTACAAAAACCCTCAAAAAGAAAATTCATTCTCTCTTCGGACATTTTTTGGATTAGAATTGCAGTGCCTAACCAATCATTTTTGATTTTTGTAAAACTAGCTTTTGTGAATAATCGATTTTTTAGATTTAAGTCTTTTGTGCATAATGAAAATTTTAGATTGGTTTTTATTTTGATAGGTGTATTCATCATTTTTTATATTATTATGTGGTCTTTGGTTTTAATAGAGCGTTTATTAAATTTATTTAAAAAATTTTATTGTATTTAATATAAAATAGTATTGGAATAGACCATAAGTTCTTTTAATTCAGCAGTGCTAATTGATAAAATATCATATTCCTGTATTATATCATCAACCATTTTACAATCACATAATGCTTTAAAAATATCTTTAACATCATTTTTAATTAAATAATTTTTTGACCATTTCTCACTAATGTTGATTTTGTCATCTATTTTTGTGGAAAACTCCCAAACTGCATTATCACCTAGTGATTGATAATAAAAGATTCTAATGCCGTATTTTTTCTTGTCATGTAACAGTCCAGTTTTCACAAGTATAAATAAAACTTTTTTAAAAATTATGTAATGTTCTTGAATATTACCACTACAACAATTAACTAGTTTATTGTTGTATTTTTTATTACGATTTTCTTCAACTATAAAGCGACACTTCAATATGAACTTGATAAAAAAATTGTGATACCTTTTGCCCCTATGTATAGTTTCCATTAAAATTTTAATGGATATATCTTTTTTAACAAAATTTTCAAAAACACCATCTATTAAAGAACTCGTATCCAATGTTTTAAAATTATAATCATTTTCAGATAATTTAATTTCTAAAAGTCTAGTATCGCCACAAAAATACCCATTAGGTACATTCTTGTTCTTTTGTGTCATAACTCTTATTAAAACTTTTTCTAAAATATTATTATTCAAAGTAAATTGAACAACTAAAATTAATTTTGATTTTTTATAATTATATTTTTCACATAAATCAATTAAATGCTCTTTGAGATATTCATCTATTTTTTCTTTAACGTATTGTAATACCTCACTCCATTGCTTCTTGATTTTATATTCATTAACTAAATCCAGAGGTGTTCGAATTTTACTTTCTTTATATGCGAAGAAATAATGAAAACCAGTAGGCATAATTTTAATGTTCTTGCTCATCGTTAAAAACCTTTAAACATCATAAAATATTATCATTTATTCCTATCTTTTGAAAGTAAAACTTTAGCTTGCCAAAATCGTTATACTTTGATATAATCATCCCATACAAATCAAGAGTAATAAAACAAAATGAACATTTTTCCTAAAATTGAAACCCTTCAAGATATTCTGTCTCATATCCAAGGAATGGAGTATATCGGCGTTTTGAGTGCAAAAAACGGTTCTACCGTACTTTGCTATCAAATTTCCAACTCCATGTCTTTTGCCACTTCTTTGGAAAAAGAATGCCGTGGTATCACCTTTGATGATAAAGGGAACATTATCGTTCGTTCCATGCATAAGTTCTTCAACGTAAACGAACGTGAAGAATCCAAAATCGAGAACATTGACTGGACTCAGGTTCATGCTGTTTACGATAAAATGGATGGCTCCATGATCAACACTGGTTTCTTGAACGGCGAGCTTTTCACTAAAAGCAAAAAATCTTTCACTTCTCCTGTTGCTGTGATGGCATTGAACTATATTTCTGAACATCAGAACTACTATGATTTTGCATTGGCATGTTTTGAAAAAGGTCTTACTCCTACTTTCGAATACACTTCTCCAACTCATCGTATTGTTTTGGATTACAAAGTAGAAGCTTTGACCGTTCTTCAAATCCGTGAAATGGTTTCTGGTCGTTATTTGACTGTTGATGAAATGAAAGAATTGACTGCTCAATTTGGTGTTGTGCTTAACTTGCCAATTTGGTTTGGCGAAGATTTCAGCATTCAAAAAGCTATCGAAACTTTGGATTCTGCAAACGAAATGGAAGGTTATGTTATCCAGTTCAAAGATGGCAACATGGTCAAAATCAAAAGCAAGTGGTATGTGAACCTTCATCATGCCGTAACTTTTGTTCGTGAACGTGATATTGCTGAATTGGTATTGGATGAAGCAATCGATGACTTTATTGCATTTTTGCGCACTAACCGCCCGACTGCTGATATGAGCCGTGTGATTGAAATCAATGATATGGTTACTGGCGAAATTGAAAAAATGCAAGCTGATGTTGATAAGTTGGTGGCTGAACATAGTCATCTTACTTTTAAAGAAATGTTTGCGACTCTTCAAGGTCATCCATTGCAAGGTTTTGTGCTTAAAAAGGCACGCGGTCAAGTTAACGATTATGTTCGTCATTATCGTCAAAAAAGATTGCCAGAATGGTCTTTGAAAGCAATTGATATGGGTGAGATTACTGATTACCATACCAACCTTGATGATCCTAACAAAGATACTAAATAATTAGACAATAAACTAAACCACCTTCACAGGTGGTTTTTGTTTTCAACAGAATCACAATTTTTACATAAATTATTTGCATAGACAAAATCAAAATAATTCCAACATCTATCACATTTATTTAAATTGTGATGTCTAAGTTCCAAGTTATTACCTTTAAAAACATAAACGCCTAGCATTAAAGATAATGCTTTATTTTCGTCATCATTTAAATCCATATCACAATAGAGATCCCTTTCATTGTTTTTAGATAATAACTTTTTGCTTCTTTGTTCTTCAAACAATTTATTGCAAGTTAATTTAAGATCTAACAATTCATTGAATCTATCACTATTAACTTCAACGCTAACAGAAGGGTAGAACTCTTCCATCAATACACTTTCTAAATTATACAAATGAGACTTATTATAATACTCTTCCATACTATAAGGTAAATAAGGTGTAAGCAGCATCATTAACGTGTGTTGAACGTAATGAAGCACATTTTGTGTCAGAACTCTTCTATCATCAGTTTTTGCATAGCAATACAATCTATCTTTTTGCGAATCAAGATAAACAACACTTAGCAAATCACAAAAACTATGCAACTGACTTAATGCTTCATTAAATCTGTATTTATCAGCCAATAACAAAACATTATCTTTAAGTTCATGAGTTTTGAACAATACGAATTTATCCAATAAATCCAGTTGTTCCATTTTCATTTCACTAGGTTTAAATCCATCAAGATTCTGTAGCATAAACCTAAATGTGTTTCTAAATTTCTTATAACGCTCTAATGAGGTCATCATTGTTTCTTTAGAATATGTTAACTCTTTATGATAGTCTTGACTTAATGCCCACACACGTAATACATCGGGGCTATATTCCTTTAATAAATCATCCATAGCCACATAATTACCTAATGATTTAGAAAACTTTCTTCCTTTATCATCAACAACGAAACCATGTGTAAAAACTTCTTTATAAGGTGAAGATTCATTTAATGCCATTGACGTAAGTAAAGATGATTGAAACCATCCTCTATGTTGGTCTGTTCCTTCAAGATACAAGTCTGATTGTGTTGTTCCAAATTGCTCATTAACAACGGTAGTGTGAGTCATTCCACTATCAAACCAAACGTCAAGGGTTTGAGCTTTAAAATCAGAATTTGTATACAGCAGATAGCCCTTCATCTTTTACTTTTTCCATCCATTCTTTATATGTAGAAGTTGATTCTTCACTATTATCATGAGGTAACGGCACACCCCAAACTCTATTTCTTGATACACACCAGCTTGTTCTACCATCGAGCATTGATTTGAGTCTATTCTTTCCATTATCTGGATAGAATTTAACATCTTCGGTAGCTTCCATTGCTTGGTTTTTAACATCTGATAAATCCATAAACCATTCTTTTGATGTTTTTGAGAATAAGGGAGTTTTATGCCTCCAGCAATGAGGATACTCATGTTCAAAAAATTTATGCTCAAATACTAAGCCATCTTCTTGCAACTTATTCACAACAAATTTAGAGGCGTCTTTAAGAGTCATACCTTTTAGTTCAGGGAACTCTTGTGCATCATATTTGCCATATTCATTTACATAACTTTTAGTTTCTAACTGATGTTTTTCACCAAGATAAAAATCATCTAAACCAAAAGATGGAGCAACATGTACAAACCCTGTACCTGACTGTTCAACGAAATCTGCATGATAAAGATTTACGAGTTTTTTACGATAAGGGCTTTCAAGTTTAAATTCGTCAAAACTAAAGTCTTCAACAAAGTTCCAATTCAATGGAACATCTTGAAGCTTAAGATGAACATAATATTTGTTATTTTTATTATCATAGTATTTTGCATATTCAAAACGACTATTATAAGCAACAGCTTGGTTTGCTGGTAATGTATAAGGTGTTGTTGTCCATACAAGAAAGTAAGTATCTTGGTTTAATTTGAATTCAACTGTAAGGCTATCTGATAATTTTGTGGCATATTCCAATTCAGCCTCAGCCAATGATGATTGGCAATCTTTGCACCAGTATACTGGACGGAATTTTTGATATAAATAGCCTTTTTCCAACAACGACAAGACCGCTTTCATTTCTCCAGCTTCTCTTTCAAAATCCGTTGTTTTATATGATTTTGAAAAATCCGCAAAAACACCAAAACCTCTAAGTTGATTTAATTGATTTACAACTTGTTCAGAGGAATATTGATAACATGCTTTTACAAAGCTTTCTTTGTCTTTTTTATCTGTTGTTTTAAGTTTTTCAACAGCTAGTTCAACTGGTAGACCATGACAATCAGAACCGTTATGTAACGGGGCATAATAGCCATTCAGTCTTTTGAATTTCAATAAGGTATCTTTCAACACTTTATTGGTAAAATGCCCAAGATGGAGATCGCCATTTGCATAGGGAGGACCATCATGCAATAAAAATCTTGGTTTATCATTTTGTAAACGGAAGAATTCTTGCAATTCATTACCATTCCACTTTTCTAAGTATTTCGTTTTGTCGAGGTGTTTTTCAGCTAAATCAAAGCTTACTTTTGTCATGTTTAATGTGTATTTCATTTTATTTCTCCTAAGTATTAAATTTTGGGCATAAAAAAAAGGCACTTGGTTGACCGAGTGCCTTTTGAGTAACAATAATCTATCCTGTCAGCTCGTAGGCAACATGTAGATTATAATAATGTTCATTGATTTTGTGAGGGATTGCATTTTATTTTGCTCCTGTATACTCAAACCATACCGTAAGTCTATCTTTTTGTCAATCACTATTTAAAAAAATAAGAACTTGACTTATTATTTAAAATCCCTTACCATTGTAACTGTATTTCTGAATGCATGCTAAATAGGCTCGTTGGCGAAATCTTATTGATATCAGTGTTTACGCAAAAAATCTAAAACAATTCATTTTTCTTAAAATAAATTGCCTCCTATTTGTCAAAAATTAAACTATTTTGAGGAATCATAAATGACTGGTATCTTATTAACCAATGAAAATTTTAAAAAGTTTTCTAAAAACCTTAACAAAATCAAAACTGAAATAACGCTTTCCCAAGCACAAGAAGAACTCGCTAACATTTTTGGTTTTAAAAATTTATTTCATTTTAAACAAACACTATCTAATCCTGATTTGTATATCACAATAGAAAATTTTAAATATTTTTCGTCACGTTTGATAATTGATTTAGAAAGTTCTAAAATTGATAACTGTTTTGCAAAAATTATAGGTTATAAAGACTATAATGCTTTTCATTTAACAATGTGCGCTAATACTTTTTTAACGAATTTAAGTGATAATATAATCAATATAAAAAACTTTGATAAATGTGTTTTTGAAAATTTAAAAGACGAATTTAAGTGTATTATTATCATTAATGATGATAATGAGAAAAAAATAAATATAACGATAAAAATGGGTTCAGATATAATTTTCACTCAAGGTCATGAAATAATGAATGTTATGAACTACACTGAGAAAAAAGATTTCCTTACACTTGACATTGATACGCAGGAGAAAATAATTTCATCTTTTTCTATTTTTATAAACAAAAATAAGGATTTTGTTAACTCCATTATACCAATCTTGAAAAAAATAATTTTAACACAAAACAAAATTACAAAGGTATTTAGAGTCTTTTTGATCAAACGAAAAGGCATTGAATGTATTGATAGTGATCATTATAAAGCCTATTATTATATTATGCCTTATGAACGACTAAATCGAAAAATTTCTATGTTATTACCATTCAATAATGAATATATAAAGTCTGATTGTCTAGCACCTTTTGGCTCTCGATTTATATATCACTCTTTGGAAGATGCACATAGACTAATAGATAAAGTCTCAAAAATAATGAAAATGAATATAAATGCACTTTGTATTACTGAAATATATGAACCTTTATTTTGTAATAAAACTGAAAAATTATCTTGCAGATACTTTACTACAAATGAAAATAAAACATTAAAAGAACATTCATTTAGAAAATTAATACTTGACAAATAACAATAATCTGTTACTATTTAGCCAGTCTCACTGAAGACTGGCTAAATAGGCTTTGTTGGCAAAATCGTATCGATAATCAGTGTTTTAAATAGATTTATTTTAAACTCGTTGTTTCTTAAAATAACTCGCCTCCTATTTGTCGAAATAAACTATTATTTTGAGAACCTAACCATGACTGGATTAATTGTAACTGATACAAACTTCAAACGTTTTGCCAAAAACCTTAAAAAATTGAAACCTGAACTATCTGTTGTCTCTGCGCAAGAAGAACTTGCCAAAACATTTGGTTTCAAAAATCTTTTCAACTTCAAACAAAGCATTTCAAAAAAAGAATTTTCCATATCAAACGAAAATTTTAAATTACTATCGTCTCGATTAGAAATCGACTTGGAAAGTTCTAAAGGTAGATGATACGTTCGCGGGTATTCTTGGGTACAAGAACTATGAAACATTTTATTTAACTGCATGGGCTGATGATTTTGTTAATGGATTGATGTCTTCTTTCCCTAAAGACGCAACTGTTGTTGACAAATGTTTATTTTCGCGAGGAAATAATGCCATGATGCTAAATTTTCAAGGAAAGAAAAACACTCGCAACAATATTATTTTTTATTTCAACAATATGTTTGTTGATGAAAACGATAAAGTATATCTAGAAAATATTGAAAGAAAATCTATTTTTGATAATCTAGATGATCAAGCATTTAAGGACGAAGTAGAGCCACATATAAATAAATTTTTAACAAAAGAAAAAGACTTCATAACAAAAGTAACTCCTTTCCTAAGAAAAAAGGTATTTAAAAATGGCTTGGAAGGTGCTAAACTTATTTTTTTTAAATAGAGAAAACACAATAAAAATAGATGACAATTATTACGAAAAATCTTATTATCTAATTCCAAATAGCAAGTTTTCAAATCAATGAACAAAAAATAAAAGGATATTCTTTGGCTGAAAAAATTAATTCTCTATCACGCTCTCACACTTATCCAACATTAGAGAAAGCGAAGGAGAAAATAGCTTTTTTTCCACGTTCATACACTTATTATACATTAGAGAAAGCCAAGGAAAAATTAATGTCATATTCGAATATAAAAAATTCAGAAATATCTGAAATTTGTATTGTAGAATTAAGAGAACAACTTTTTACTGATAAAGAAAATATTAGCGTCCTACGTTATTTTTTATTATGTAATGGAATCTTAGTAGAAAAAGATATAAAAGAAGAAGTCTTATATTAAAAAAAGAAAAATAGAGAAGCCTGCATAAGCAGGCTTTTTTCTTATATTAACAATGACAATATAGAACCAGTAGAACCTCCAAAAACAGAAGCAGGAATTACCAGATAGCCATCATTTAAATATTCTTCGGATGACTTCTCTGAATAATATAAGTAACTTTGCACCTCAAATAATCCCAATTGACTAACACTTTTAAGATTATTATTTATTTTCACTTCCATCACCTTTTCTCTTGCAAGAAAATCACTTTCATTAAGTGCTGCGTAAGCAAGTATTAAATTATCTTCATTTCTTGGCATTTTCTTGAACATATCTCTAGCACTAGAATCTTCTACAGGTATAAAGTTAACGCCAAAGACATTTGGCATACACCAACTTTTAGACAGCGAGAACAATAGATATACTTGACCTTGATTATAGAGTTCTAATAAATAGGGAATGTCTGTTTTCTTTGCGTATACAGCATCAACTATTAAAAGCCTTGAATTATCACTTTTAAGCCATTTTGATATACTTTGTGTTTCATTATGAGATAGTTGATGACCAAATGGTTTTAAAGGGTAATTTAATAGCATTATATCAGCATCTATTAAATCTTTAAACTTCTCTTCAAAAGTTAATGTTTGATATTCAGAAACAGATTTAACGCTGTTTATATTGGCTTGATAAAAAGGGTAGACATCTTTGGGAATTAGCCAATTTTTGTCTTTGTATCTTTCAGCAAGCATTTGCAATGTATTTCTAACACCAGTTGAAACACCAATGTTCTTTTTGTAAACTTGGTCAATACTATAATGATTCAACCAGTCTTCAACTAAATGACATCTATGAACATTTCCATTAACATGTCCCTTTATAGTTTCTACAGAATTATCAAAATTAAAGTATTTGTATAAATTAGTATTTCCTAAGTCTATAAGTTTTGGATTCTTTTTTAATTGAGTATTTCTATATTCTAAAAACTCTTGATAGTTCATTATTTAGCCTCTAATACACTGTTTTTGTCTTCTAAACTGGCATAACAGTTTTTATCTGCCATGTAATTCCAGCTTCTTGCTTTACCGTTGATACGTTCCCAACCGACGCTGGGTTCTGTGTAAGCTGCTATGTCTAATGTTTGACCATCTTTTACTTCTTGATAAATAGGACTTCCCCAAGCAAGTTCACCAATCTTTTTAAGTTCTTTTTCTTTTGCATAATTAAGAACTTCATTCAAGGAGACTTGATGGTCAATACAGTATTGATTTTCTTTTGTTTTTGAATAAAGAGATTCATTAGTTGCAGCAACATAAAGTTCTTTAAAGCAGATCTGCTCAACATTATATTTAAAAGCAAAGTTTATATATCTTTGAATTTCCCCAAAACTATCAACACCACCTTTCTGAATAACACAAATTAGTCTAACTTTTGGTTTATCATTAGTTGGCATATCTTTAATAGCTTCTAATATATCTAAGTAACCAGTATTTATGCCCATTATATTCGTAAGTTTATCTTGTTCAGAGTGATGACAGGATAAAGACAGAATAGATAGTCCAGATTCTTTCAATTGTTTTACGTTTTCTTTAATATTATTATTTTTTAATAAAAATATTCCATTTGTAAATAATACATTCTTGTCAAAGTGTTTACTTGAAATTGTTAGTACTTCTTTTATTTTTTCTAATCCTAAAATTCCCGGTTCACCACCACCTGTAATAACAAATCTTTGTGCGCCAGCATATTTAGCAGTTTCACACCAATAATCAAGTTTATCGAAGTCTTTAATGAGTTTCTTTTGTTCTGATGATATTGAACTTTCACTGAAACAAAATTTACAACTGGCTTCGCAAGCCATTGCAACTGGTAAAAACGATAATGACATTGGTACTAATGATTGATAGTCTTTATACTCTTTGATATTTAAAGTAAATGCTTGTGCTGTTAAATCTTCAACCGTAATTGAAGTCCATTCGCCATTTAAATAAACGTTCACAGAATCTACTTCGATGAAGTTTTGATTGATATACCAACCTAACCCATTTCTCTCGTTTTTATGGACATTGTTTTCAATTTTTGTATTAATTTTGATAATTTTGTTTTGAGAATAAATAGTATTATTCTCATGATTAATTTTGTTTAGAAGCTTATTTGCTTTATTCAAGCCAATATTAAGCTCATCTTCTTTCAGAAGATAAAATACATCTGGATATGTACTTTTGGCTAATCCAGATTTTGAGTAAATTCTTTTGTAACGGTCATATCCTGACAACCAATTGGACATAACCGTTATATAACTATATTCCATAATATTTAAAACCTTTTAAATATATTATATCAGATATAATAATGATGACAAAAATAAATGCCATATGAATGGCATCTATTAGTCTAAATAGTCTTGCCTATTATCACTAACAAAAGTCAAGCCATTTTCTTTTGCGAGATCTTTTGCGTAATCAACTGCTTCATAATAGTTATCAAAACTTTGTCTTGACGCAACACTATAGTCATTTAACTCATAATCCAAAGCAGCTAAAATCTCAACAATTTTTAATTGCGACTTATCGCCTCTAGGATAGATAATGTGATATAGACTATTCTCACACTTTTCAGGATGATGAGGATATTTACTATTTTCGTCTTTTTTCATTTTTTTATTCCTTATTCTGACACGTTAAAAATTAACTGTTAACATTAAACATAGTGCCTATAAATTGCCAGTTATCTCTATTTCTAAAAACTTCTGGCGTATCATTATCTTTAAGCATTTTTTCAAAATCTTTTTCCACTTCCACAAAACTAGCATCACTTACTTTAAACTGATCGCCTACTGGAAAAATACCGCCTCCATAGATACAGAGAACTTCATTATCAAGTCTTTTGACAAACCTTATATAACCTTCTTCATCTAGGCATATTTTGGCTTTGCCATCTATGTCATACTTGTTCGAACGGTATTGTTTAAATACTCCTTTATTATCTTCATTACGTAATTTTTTAAATTCTGGTGTTTTCGAACCGTTAAATGTATAGCCATAACATGTAGATATATACAAACTTCCCATATTTTCACCTCTTAAATAATATTTCTGTATATTAATCCAAATTTGCTTTCAATGCAAGCAATCTCGCATTTGATATTTCCAATCATTAAACAAAACCACACAATGTTTAAAATACGTCTTGACAATCTCATCAAAATTTCTAAACTATTTGTATCGCCTAGTTGAAGGCGAGCCAAATAGACTTAGACGGCGCAATTTACACCAAATATCAATTTTAAATCATACATACGCACAACTTAATTTATAAATCTTTTAAATAAGTTGGCTTCTATTTGTCAAATTATCAAATAACTAAACTAATTTAAAAGAGAAAAAATTATGTCAAATATCGAAATAACTGCAGACAATATTAAAAAGTTTGCAAAAAGGCTTCAAAAGAACACAAAAGAAAAAGGTTTTGAGCTTTCTCTATCCGAATCTCAGGAACTACTTGCAAGAACTCTTGGTAGTAATAATTATAATGCTTTGATCAAAAACATAGAAACATCCAAAAATTCAGTTAGTAAAAAAAGTGAAATTGAAAACCCAAACAATTTGTATTCAATTTTCATCAATCAAATAAAAGAAATAGTCAATCATCCTGATAATGGAATTAATCTTTGTTTCTTAGAGTGTAAGAATGCAGAAAAACATAATTATTCATTGGTTTTTGAATCTTCATTTGGAGACCATTATTCATTTAATTTCTGTAAAGATGAAAAATTTTTATCCTTATTCACGCCAACAAATAATTTTTATAGTGATAATGAAACGCAAACATTGCGTGATGATTTCCACTATCATATTATGAAATTCGGAATTTCATTTAAGGATGCTCTAAAAATTTCAGATTTGTTAATAAGTCCCAGTTACAACTCTCTTCATAACAGATTTGAATCAATAAAGTTTACAAAAAATTTGTTTGATTTCATTGGCTCTCATAAAAAAAGGCACATAATCAAGTTTGAAAAGTCAATCCACAAGGAATTCGCAATTATTGATGGAGATTATTATACATATTATCTTGATGACGTTTCTGAATATTATATTAATAATGTTATTTTTAGGCGTGGAGCCACTGAAAAATTGTTGTTAAAAGATGGCACTTATGACTCCAATTACATAAATGTAAGCGATTTCGATTTTAGTATCGATACTTTATCCCGCCAAAAAGATGAAAATCTCGTAAAAATTAAATTTTTTTATAATTTTGAAGCACCGCAAAAAGTCTTAATACATAATGAATGGAAAGATATTGGTTTTTAATAACTTGACAATTATCAAATGATCAATTACTATTTAAGCATGCAGAGTTGACTGCATGCCAAATAGACTTAGACGGCGTAACCAACCAGTATCAACATTAGCTCACTGCTTAAATTTCAAATCCAACTTACTTAACCTTTAAATAAGTTGACTTCTATTTGTCGAATTATCAACTTAATTTAGAGGCTAAACATGTCGATCACAATAACACCTGAAAACTTTAAAAAAATATGCAAAACGCCAACAGAAAAGTCTTTCACAATTCTTTGATGAGCATAACCGCGTTCCATCACTTAATGAATCGCAAGAAATTCTTGCTAAAACATTAGGTTTTTCCAACTATCACGAATACATACAAAAAATCAATGAGCCAAAAACCAGTATTATAAAATCTTTCATTGATGAGTTGGATGCAATCGTACATAAAGAAAATAGCAGCATTAAGCAGTGTTATATAAATAAAGGCTACGATCCTCATCAGGAACATACTATTGCAATCAATATATCAGTACATTCTGACGAGTATTTTATTTTTCAATTACCAAATAAAAATATCAAAAATAAGGAATTTATAGCAAAAGACCTTGCTAGAGAAAAAATCCCAACAGAAGACGCAACTGCTATTTTAGACCTTTTCGAAAAGTATTTTTTTAATCTTGAATATGAAGGACTAGTCTTTGCTCTTCAAGCTATCAAAGAACTCGATTTAGAAAACACAAGAGGTTTAACTGTTAAGAACATTATTAATGAAAAAGATTACAAATTCAACTTGAATGGACAAACTTTTAATAGACAATATTGTATTATTTCTGATTCTGAATTTAAAAACGCTTTTGCAAAAGCAAAAAAACAAAATACAATTAACATGTTAAGCGTTGACATGAAATCACTTGAATGTTTTGATGGAATTAACAATTTAAGTGAAGAAAACATATTAAAGTTAATAGTAAATACTTTAAATGTTTTTGTAGAAAGATATACAGATCCTTATTTAGATTTTTATGAAAATAATAAAGCAATTTTTGTAAAAACAGTATGGTTCTATGATGGCAAAAAACTCTTAAAAGCCTCTGGTTTTGATATCTTAAAACACCTTTAATCGCTTTCTTGCAGTGTGGTCCAGTATTTCTTGATATAATAGACTATACCTGTTATAATCAGGAAATACTGATACATGACATAATCAAATTATAGGTCTGAAAATGAGCGAGACAAAAAGATTCATTACAATTACTTCGGAAGAAGCTATACAACGCTTTGGTTCACACTATCTTGTTGGTGTTGGAGAACACGAAGAGGATTTTAATCTCAGTATTGAACAAAAACTAGGCTCTAAATCTAATTTTGAAAGAGAAGTTGATACGCTTGAAGAAGCCATTGAACTTCATGGCGAGATCTTAAAACAACATTGTAAAAATGCAATTGGTCGTTATAAAAAATCTTCAAAAGCATTAAAGGCGAAGTTCTTTACTTTCTACACAAACAAAATTGGCTTAAAAAATCTCGCCAAAGTCAAATCGATGAATATTTGAAGATTGTGGAAGAAGCGAGAAAAATTTTATCTACTGGTAAAAAGCCCATTCTAAAACCAATTGCAATAAATTTTTCAATTCCTGAGATTTACCCGCAGGTTGGTCAAGTTTTTTATGTTGTAGAAAATGAACTGACAAAGGACTTTTTTAAGATTGATAAATATACATTAGAAGAAAATTCCTTAAACATTTCTTCTAACAATTCAGAAACTGAAACAATAAGCATTAATTCTGTTTGCAAAAAAGAAAACTCTGATAAAACTCAATATATTCAAAATGGTTCAATACTTAATTTTAATGGAGAATTTTATAAATTAGGTTATGACTCGAAATCATTCTTAAAGTTAGATGATGCTCAGAAATATGCAGAAAAAAGATTGCTTGAAGTTATAGAAACAGCAAAATCAATGATTACAACGAATAATCAGTTGATTTAACAATGTCGCGAATTACTTTTGAAGATAAGTGTATAGCGTTTAGAAAACTCATCTTAACAGATGAATTCTACTCGCTATGCTCAGAAACTCAAAGTAGCTCAGAATATGCAGATAAACATGCACTCATAACTGACACTCCTATATTTCCAGAACTCGAAAGTAAGGGTTTAACTTACATTAGAAAAATCAAAGAAAACGATGAAGTTAGAAACACATTTAAATACAGAAGAAATCCAGTCTATGAAAATCAAAATTATTTAGAGTTATTAGAACTTCTTAAATTATGTTTTGAACCTAGCAAGATTTACTATACCGCAAGAATTGTTCAAGAAACAGAAAATGATTATGTTATTTCTTATAGAACAACTGTTGATATTATGGAAGATGAAAAGCATTATGAAGAAATTGTTTTTCTTTTCTCTGGCAATCAACCTCTTTGGAAAGATAAAATTTTCCTTAATTCTTTAATCAATATTGGAAAAAGTGTGCTTAACATTGAAATCAATGAAGAAGAATTAAATTTTAATATTTTTCAAGAAATGGCAAAACAAATTAAAATCGCACGCTACTAATAATTATATCTATACTTTAATCGTTGACGACTGATAGTCTTTGTATTATAATAATCCCATTAAACATCATTCATAAGGCATAAAACCATGAGCAAAGACATTGTTGTCATAGACGAAAATACTGACGTTATTTCTGTTGAAAAGGAAGTCGTAATTATTGATAACGAAACTGGATTTCATAAAGGTTTGCCAAAATGGCCACAGCTTATTATTGTGGGGAATAAAGTCAGTGAAGAACTAGCAAAGGAAATCATTTTCCGTACTGATGATTTCCTTGTTGATCCATATGAGCATTCTGGCGGTAATAACCGAGAATTCAATGCTTTTTATCGTAAAAAAGCCAATCTTGAATCTTTGAATGAAATTCGCAGTCATGAAGGGCGCTCTTGGACGATGCCTAATTATGACAAGGTTGAATACTTACACGAAATCCTTGGCATTATTAAACTTCAATACGTTTATAATCATTGGAGTTCTTCTTGCTTTATTGGTGGTCCTGCTGGATTCTGCAGTCCTACTGGTGACATTTTCTTCTGTCATAACGTTGGTAAATATCCAGAAGTCAAAGATGTATATGAAGATTTTGAAGCCATTGCAAAAGCATTTCCTTCCTTGAACATGAAAGCTGCATTGTATGATGGTGAAGAATGCGAAGATGAGACTAAATTCGTAGTTGGATTTATTATTAAAGATGGTCAAGTTTTCATGACCAGCACTGATATGGATCTTAAAAATCATACGCTTGATGCCGATTTTGATGCCATTATTGATGCACGCATGGCTGACTTGTCAGGAATGTCTGAATTGGGACTTCCAACTGAGTGGTATGAAGAATTCTCTGCACGAGTTAAAAAAGCAGTTGAACAGACTCATCGTGAATTCATTGAAAAAATTGAAAACTAATTAGGTGCAAAATGAACGATACAAATGTAATCAGCAAAGAAGAAGCTTTTCAACATGAACTTCCAAAATGGACCAGAATTATCATTCTTGGTGATGATGTGAGTGTTGAAACCGCAAAAGAGATCATCTTTAAAACTGATGAATTTTTGGTGGATGCTTATGGCAGCATGAGCGGCAACAATAAAGAATTTACGCAAGATTATCTTGATGAATCTGGTCTTTCCTCTTTATATAAAGACGGTAAAGTCGATTACCTTGCCAGTGAAGCAGTGAAAGCAGAATTGGGTTTTATTCCACTTGCGCATTTCCATAACTACTGGGCGTCTTGCAATTTTGTTGCTGGACCACATGGGTTTTGCACTCCAGAAGGAAAAATCTGCTTTGCTGGTCATATGGACAAACACCCAACAATTGAAGAACTTTATAATGACCTTGAACCATTAGCAAAAGCATTTCCTGAATTGAAAATGAATGTTGAAATCTATGACAAAGAAGATGACATTAAATTTTTAATGGGTTTTGAAGTTAAAAATAGTGAAGTGACGATAACTAAAAAAAACATGGATCTTATTAACAAAATCGATATGGGTCTATTTGATACTGCTGAAATCCATAGAAATAATTTGAACGTCGATTATTCAGAATTTGGTCTGCCAGTAGAATGGTACGAAGAGTTTGCTTCGAGAGTTAAAGATGCAGTAGAAAAACATAAGTAAATCAAATACCACAAGGATGTGGTATTTCAATAAGCTAAGGTTTTCATAACCTCAATAACTTCATCATAATTATCTTCTGTGACTTCTTGTTCTAATACAACAGGGTCAACACATTTGCATCTGGCAAATTCATTTAATAATTCCCATGACTTATTGTAATCTAAAGGGTATGTATTAAAATTATCAAACACACCTTTACGATAATCAAAATGACTTAATGTCCATGTAACGTCCTTATAGATAATAAAATTAAGTGTCAAAACCTTATTAAATATAAAGTCTTTTGTTATAAAATTCTCATCATGTAAATACTTGTAGTATGTACAAACCTCTCTTTCTATTTTTCTAGAATCTGATGATAGTAATGATTGATTATTTTCGCTACTATAGTCTCTAAGTTTTAAGAAGTCATCAGGAAAATAGATTCCAGAATATATATGTAGATAAATATCTTTAGCTGATATTTTATTCATGATTTTAATATACTTATTGAAAATTCTTTCTAAATCTTCTCTTTTGTTAATGGCATTTTCATTAGGTTTATAATTAAACAACAAATTAGTAAAGCTTCCATCAAGTAATTTAAATAAAAAATTTCCAGACTGATAATGAGTAAGTGGAATATCAAAAAAGAATGTAAACTCTTGAGCAGCAAGTTGTGATTCTTTTAAAGTACTAAACGTAATCCTAACATCAAATTCGAATACATTAGTTGTTGTCGCGACATTTATTAAGAAATTTTGTAGCACTGAGTTTAATTTCTTGATTACTAACTTGTTGAAAGACTGTATGTCTGATCTTGCATTCCCTAATGAAGATATGAAATTAATTTTTATCATATCTGGCGTTATAGTTTTTTTGTATTTTTTTCTAAATAGATTAATCTTAAAATTTCTGTAATTCTCAAACATACCTTCAAGAGTAGAGACGATACTCATTTGTGAATTCCTCAATTTTTATTAAACAATTATTAGCATTAGTATATTAGTTTTAATTTTAACGTCAACTTAAATATTATAGTAACAACGTTTTCCACTTGATTTATAAAAAAAATTAATATACTATCTAAACTATTAATATAAGGTGAGTGAATGATTTACGATACGCTATCGTTTGATGTGACTACAATAGATATGACTCCATCAGAAGAGACTATGCTTGCATATCCTGATGACACCAAATATCTTAAAGGCAAGCAGCTTATCAAAATCACAGTTCAGTTAAACGCTAAAGACGTTAATTGGAATTATGTTGATCCCTACACCTTCTTCTTCAAATCTTTAGATGATACTCCTTATTGGGAAACCAAACCCTCACCTTATTCGGCTTTTGAACCCTTCACATGCAGTTGTGGCAGTGGTGGATGCGCAGGCATTTGGGATGGTATTCATGTTAAGGTTCGAGGGCATAGCGTTGAATGGCGTGCGAAAAAGGAATATGGTTACAAATTCCTTGAAAAGAACTATTATAATTTCTCAAAGACCCAATATATTGAAGCATTGACGAATTTATATAAAACCATTCAAAAATTGTCTTTGGCGCTAGGTGATAACTTCATCGTTGATGCTGGATATCATGAAGAAAGTATGACAACTGGCAAAAGATTCTTAGAATTTATTGACAGTGAAGTTAAACCAGCAAACAAATTTTGGTGAAAGAGGATATTAATATGGGAGGTTCAGTTAAAGTTATTATAAGAAAAGAAGATGGAACAATTAATGCCATGACTAGATGGACTAATAGTTTGTCGTGGCTAATACATACACCAGATTGCTTTGTAAGCACTGAAAATGATGCTTTTAATCGTTATATGCGGTCTTTTAATGATATGAAGGCAGATTATGACAAACATAAGCACGATGGTCAATTTGAACTCAATATGACTGACGTTTATTTTTACGAAGGTTGTGATACCTTGGCACCAGTAGAGTATGGTATTGTTGTCATGGATTACAAAACCAAAACTTTAATTTCATCACAGGGATACACTGGACCAAAAGCATATATGTTTACACGGAAAATATTCACTGATGATAAACAAGTAGTTTATTTGCCAGATTGTTCTTTTGGCACGTATGATGAAGATGAACTTAAATATTATTTATCAAAAGGTGATATTCTTTCATTTAATTATAGATTAAGCCGCAAACAAAATGAAACAACAGTTTCATTGCTTGGCGTCACTACTATTGAACAGTTTTCAAATAAAATCAATTCCTTTTTTCAATCTTTAACTCAAGAATTCGATGTTGAAGAAGAATTCGATGGAGGAATGTTGGAATTGACTTTTAATAGACATAGTTTCAATGTTTTCTTTTATCATGACGTTTTAGAAGCAAAAGCAAAAATGGAAGAAATTGGTTTTATCATTCCTGAGAAAGATCTTAAACAATGGAATCCAGAAGATGATGAAGAGCTTTAATGCTCTTCATTTTTTAAAACACTTGTATTTGTTTACTCCTTTCCCTTTTAAAATCTGACCTACAAGATAATTTGTATGATGAAACATATTATGTACATACTTAGACTTTGGGTCTATTTTTCTATTTTTCTTCGCTCTTTTTTCTATCATTAAATTAGCCACTGTTTCAGCAAATAATTCTTGTGCAAACGATTTTCGAGATAAATTTTTTCTTTTTCTTTCTAATATATTTAATGATGGTGCCGAATATTTATAATAATCACTATATCGTTTATAATGCAAAACTTTTCTGTTAAGAAATGCGAGTTTACAATCTTTGCGAATGAAAGACTCTAATGTTGTACTTAGTTTATTTCCATATCCCATATCATTATAGGTATCATTAACAAAATGACCAAACTCGTGAAATAATGTTTTTTTATCTTTATTTTTTGATGATTTAATATCATAATTATAATAGAAATTAATAACATTCTCACAATGCCAGTAAGATCCCGCTGGACCGCTATTTGTAAATATATCTTCTTTGCATAAACCATACAAATCCCCATATACAAAATCATAATGTTCATCAAACGAAAAATGAATAGCATTTGCTTTTTTTTCTAAAGAAGAATTATTTATCTTGATTTTCCTTAATGCTTCATTCATTATTTTAATTGAATGTCTAAGATTATAAATAGCTTTCATATAATAGTGATAAGTCTCGTCAAAATTATCAGTATGAAAGTTTATTTTTAATTTCGAGTTGCCTATAAAAGTATGAAAACCTTCGTCTTTAACTCTAGATTTAATACAGGCAATATAAAAATCAAATTTGTCTATGTTGTACAGTTTTATTAAATTCTCAAAACTGTTATTACGGTTAATTTTACATGTCAGCCAATCATTAAAGTATTGATAATCCAGTAAGTAATGATGCAATTTTTGAATTCCATTTTCTATTCTCTTTTTCTCATTATAATCATAAGCATCTATTTCTGCTTTTGTAACATCATCAGGAAGCATAATCCCAACTTCAAGCATTATTTTTGCCAATGGTTTAATAACTTCAGATGGACATTCACTTATTAATTTAAGTTTTTTATTTCTATAAATGAATAACTCATTTTTAATTTCGTGAATTTGTAAAATTTTATATTTCAAAATTAAATGTTCTTTTAATTTATACGGAATATCGACTACATCATATTTGTTTTTGTAATTGTAAATCATTTGCATCAAATTATTAAAATTGGGTTCACAATTATATGTTTCATAGAGTACTTCATCTATTTCACAATTAGATGTCTCATAGAACTCTTCATCTATGATCCCATCTAGTTCTTTTAGTTCCTTAAAGTCTGGAAACTTAATATCATTTGTTTCTGAAAAAATATCAAACATTGCAATACCTTACCTTTAATGAGATTAATTACTGTTACTTCTTAAACTGTCTGTATTTATTAACACCTTTACCTTTTAATATACTTCTAACTAAATAGTTTGTATGAGGAAACATTGCATCCATTTTTTTTGCTTTTCTATCCATTGGCATTGTTTTACTTTTCTTTACTTCTGACATCATGACATCACAAACTATTTCAGCAAATAGTTCATTCGAATACGTATCATCATAAATTCTAGGGTTCTTTTTACCTAAAATGTTTAGTGGTGGTGATACATGTTTATAATACTTTCTATACCTATAATATCTAAGTGAACGTCTCTGTTTAAACGCTAATTTATAGTCTTTGATTAATAATGACGTTAAAATTTTTAGAGTTTTTTGGTAACTAGTATCATCTATCAATGTTTCATTTATAAAATGTCCAAATTCGTGAAATAAAGACGAAGAATCATTTTTCTTATCTGAGTTACAATAATAGTTATAGTAAAACGTAATTTCTTTACCAAGTGAGCCAAAATGACAATATGACGCTGCTGAACCGCCACTGTTGGAGTATGAATTTTCAAACCTAGAATCCATAAAATCATTGGAAAGATTAAAATTTTCTTCAAAAACATAATGTATGGATTTGGATTTAGGTTTTAAATCGTAATTATTTAGTCTTATTTTATCTATCTTTTTGTCAACGTCTTTCTTGAATAATTTTAAATTTCTAATTCCTGCCATATATCTTTTATAAGTATTATCATAGTCGTTTGTTTGAAACTTTAGTGTAAGTATATGAGTATTTAATTGATATTGGAAACCATCATTATATAAACGAGACTTTATACAAGCGCCATAAAATCCTAACTTGTCAGTATTATACAAATTAATTAAATTATCAAAATCTTTATTTTTGTTTACTTTCCCGTTTAACCAGTTATTAAAATATTGATAATCCAATAAACAATTATATGTTTTCCTACCATAGTTTCTAGCTCTAATTATTTCGTTATATTCGTAAGCTTCTATTTCATCTTCAGTAATATCAATAGGTATTGATATTCCAATTTCAAGCATTAATTTTTCTAACGGTTTTATTAATTCAAAACCATCTCCTATTATCAACTCTTGATTTTCATTTCTATAGTAAAAAGGTATTTTTTTAGTATTATGAATTTGCAAAATTTTATATTTAAGAATGAAATCTTCTTTTAATTTCGCAGGAATATCCACTACACCATATTTTCTTTTATAATCTAAAAGTAGCTTAATAACTTTATCAAAAGAATTACTACCTAAATCCAAGTCTTTTGAAATAAGCTTTGTTCCTAGGCGAGGATATTTTTTCATATCTAAAAAACTTAGCTTTTTCCTTGTTGTAGTAAAAGAGTTATTTTCTTTTTTGTTATTTAGCATTTAATTAACCTTTAGTTCTTTAAACTTTTATATCAGAATTTAAAAAAATAAGCAATAAAAAGAGCCATTAAGGCTCTTTATATTAAAATGCACTTTTTCAAATAACAACGTACATTACTTTAATTTTTGATTCATCTGTATCGCTTGGGACATCTTCATATGATTCATAAATAGCGTCATCAACATAAACTTCACGTTTCAAGATTTTGCTTTTAATGAGTTCAACAGTGATGATAGCATTCATAAAAACGCTTCCAGCTTGGCTGATGTCGAAAATTTCTTGTGGAGTAAAGCGCAAACCAACAGGGGTATACCCTTCATTGAGTTCCAAAATTTCAAAATATTTTTTGATGCGCAAAAGGCAAGTACTCATTCTGTTATATTTACGTCTTTCTTCATAAAATTTATCATATTCCACATCAGTAAAAAACTGACGCTTAATTTTGTTAAAGGTTGTTTCTTGATAGGTAACAAAACCTTTTTCGTAAATTTCATTAATTTTCTGAGAAATCATTTTGTACACCTTTAAATAGATTGATTGCGTGAATTATAAATCATTTTAGTGTTTCAGTCAACAAAAAAGAGCCTCAAAGGCTCTTTAATAATCACTCATCTGTCATATAATCTGACAGATAAATAAACTCATACGTTTCTTCTATTTGGATATTACTCATGTATGGGTATTCGACCGTCAAAATCACCTCTCCATCATAAGACACATTCATTTGTGTACCAACTTGCTCAAAGGTTAATAACTCCCTATCTACGACTCCTGATAATTTAATCATATTTGAGTATTCACCTTTGATAGTGTCATGACCGTCACCAATTGCATATCCTATGGTGTTATAACCACCTACAAGGTTTACTTCATCATTACCTTTCTTGCCAATGAGGTAGCTTCCATTCTCTGCTCCATATAGAATATCGTCTCCATCCGTTCCTTGAATAGCATTAAGCTCATCATAGACTTGTGAGAGGTAGATATATTGATTATAATTGGTTAACGCTATGGTTGCATTATAAGGATCACTTATTGAGAATATAAGCTCATCATTATATTTAACATCTACAGCTTCATCTCCATTTTTAACATAGGACAGCAATAAATTATCAACAGTTCCATTAATATTGATTTGATAATACAAGCCAGTTGAATTAATTGTTTTATATCCATCACCAACAGTATAATTAATAGTGTTTTGACCACCAACCAAGTTGATTATATCTGTACCTTTTTTAGGATTGATGATACTTGGTCCACTTGAGTTGCCATTGATTATTTCGTCAGCATCAGTTCCGTTAATAGTTGACAGACCTTGAAGGATCTCGTACCCATTAACAATTGAATAATCACTAAATTGTAATCCAGATGCGTTAGGTTGTTTCAATGTGAATATAAGTTCCCCATTGTATTTAACATTAAGGCTGTTATTATCGCCTAATTCGTAAGTTATTAGTGTTTTATCTATTGATGAATCAAAAGCAACCACAACATAGCTAAATGTTGGGTTTATAACTGTTTTGTATCCATCACCAGCTTTGTAATTGATTCTATTAGAACCACCTACAATATTAATCAAGTCAGTTCCTTTCCCCGGATTAAATATGCTGTTGGTTGTATTTCCAATTAAGTTGTCATCACCATCAGTTCCATTGATGCTATATAAAGACGCTTCTATATCTGAATTATTCATTGTTATAGATTCTCCGTTATTTGTAATGTTAACAAGCAAAGACACATTGATGTAGTTATTAATTTTAATTATTGCCACATTGTTGTATAAGATTGTTAACTCTGACTCGCTTCCAAATTGATTTTTTACAATATCGAACTTAAGTAGGCTTTTATCAATATTTGAAAACTTAATATTCAAGAAGACAAAATTATTACCACTTGTTTTAATAGTTGTTAAACCACTACCAATTGAATAATTCAACACGTTGTTATTACCATTACCAATTGTGAACTCGTATATATCATTGCCAGCAGAAGAATTAATTGTGTAAGCTACATTCTCTGATAGCGTCTGGTAATCGTTTCCAGCAGTCCCTGAATACACGTTTGAAGGCGGATTTGTTGGGTTGGTAGGATTCGTCGGCGTTGTCGGATTACTAGGATCTGTTGGGTTCGTTGGTCCGGTTGGTGGATTTGGATTTTCAGGAACATATTCTAATGGAGGTAAATCGCTTCTTATTACATTGTCCTCTAATAAAACATAATCTCCGTTTTCAATAACCAGCAAACTGATCGCGAACTTACTGTAATTATTTAAGGTTAATATTACATTGCCTTTGTTTTTAATATCTAAAAACTCAATATTAGTTGCTAAATCTTTTCTGTAATTATATGATAAATCGCTCTTTAAAACACCATTAAGTTTTATTTTGATTCCTGTGTAAGCACCCGTATTAAATGTAGCTCTACCATTATTAACTATATAATTAAATAAGTTTTGGTCTTCATGTTCGCCTGTAAAATTATAGGTAACAAATGATTCGCTACCAAAGATTATGTATGGAATGTTTTTATTTAAATTAATGATTCCTGATTCTCCTGAACCAGTAATGTCGCCTTCATTTACAACTAATTCAGGTATATATTTTTCACTTTGATTATCATAATTAGCAACATGATATTGTATTTCACTATTTTTCAAGATTGCATACAAAGAATTGTCGTCTAAATATTTATCTAAGATGTTAAGTTCATTAAATCCATAAGTTTTATTATTTATTTTTATTTCTTCTGGTCTATTTAACAGTTCTATTCCATTTATATAATATTTATTATCTTGTTTATAATATTTAATATTATTCAAAGTATTTATTTTTATATTATTGGCAACTGATAATACATTATTATTTACTAGTTTCACCTTTGAAAAATCCACCACTAAAGAACCAATATTTTTTATATTTGTATTAAAAACACCACTCACAAGGTTTAAGTCGCTTATATTATTCGCATTAAGAATTATCTCATCTTGTATATTTGAGTTTATATAGGTTAATGAAGAATTATCAAATGATATATTAAATTCATTTTCGATATTAATATGGATATTTGTAATATTTTGAGCATTAAATTCAAAATCATCTTTGGATATTTTAATGCTATTGACCTGAGAATCAATATTCAATTTAGCTGATATATTGGCATTAATATTTAGATTTGAAACATTCGAATTTGGATATGCTAAAAGTTCAAAATCTAGCCCCTCAAAATTAATACCACTTATTGTAGAATTAATTGCAGTTATAGAAACGCTTGTAAAATCATTTATCTCATCTGTAATTATGCTATCAGTCAAATTAAGAATTGATTTCTGTATT
Organism: Galeopsis tetrahit; assembly: GCA_963675135.1. Classification (NCBI taxonomy): domain Eukaryota; kingdom Viridiplantae; phylum Streptophyta; class Magnoliopsida; order Lamiales; family Lamiaceae; genus Galeopsis; species Galeopsis tetrahit. The sequence continues at coordinate 60,672 of CAVLYN010000079.1, forward strand.
AATGGAATACTTTGTCTATACTTAAAGCCATTACTGTTTTGTAAGGTTAATGTTTTTATAGAACCATCAATTTCAATTGCTGATTGACCATCACTCATTAACGTTAAATTGTCAGCAACTCCATTTAATTTTAATTTATTCGTTTTAAATGTCCCACTTAAATAAACATTATTGATTTCACTATCTAATGCAACGCCATTTAAATTAAGTAAGGTATTTGAATTATCACTTTCAACTTTTAATTTGTTAATTTTACTCACTTCTGAACTGTATTCAGTTCTTATTTCTATTGCATTTCCATAACCAGTATCGGAAGTCGATATTATATGCAAATCATCTAAATTAGAATTAGATATTAAGATATCTGATGAACTATTTATTTCAGTAAATGGTGATATTGCATTCTGAATATTTAAATATCCATTAGTATTTACATTTATATTAGATGAGGAAACTTCGTTTATTTGCAAATCAGATTTAATTACTACATTTAAATTATCTATATCTATATTTTTAATAGTTGCGCCAGTATTGATTTCTGATGTAGAGTTCACAACTAAATTGGATATTACACTTTTAGTAACCACTCCTGACTGAATTTCAAAGTCATTATTTGTATTTATTGTTAAGTCAGATATATCATTAGATATAATTATTGTATTTAAATTTTCTTCCTCAATATTAATTGTATTAACGTTTGTGTTTATTTTAGAAAATTCAATTATAGAACCATATCCATTTAATGAAACTTCATATGGAGATGTTCCTAGTTTTAATGTGTTAGAGTTACCATTGATATTTATATTTTGAACTGGTAATGGTTCTGAATTATTTTTATACCCGGCACTATAAATCCTATTTTCATAGCCTGTTGAAGAATCTACAATATCATTTTCAGCAAGGTAAAGCACACTATCCGTTCCTGTCATCGTTATTTTAGAATTACCACCAGAATGAATATCTATTTTATCCTTAACTGTAATTTCGTTATTCCCCACTCCATAAATTAATCCATAACCTGAACTCTGCTTTGACAAATCAGCAAAATCTCCACTCGACAAGAAAACGGTATTGGAAGAACTCCCGTAGTAATGATTTTTTCCTAATTTTGAACTAAAATTACTGTAGAAAGAATCTAATGTATCATTATTTTGTAAATCTGGTAAATTATATTCATTTTGGGGTATGGATTTTGCAAGAGCTAAAGCATCATTTCCACCTACAAATATAACGTCAAATCCACCATCAGCTATAAATATATCATTCCCAGTTGCAAATATTTTAATACTATAACTTAAAGTTTCTTCTGCATCGGAGTTAGCTAATATTGTGTTTTTAGCATTTGAGCTATAGATATTTGAATAGCCTAATGCTATAACAGTATTTTCATTATCAGTAGAATCTTTATTTGTTTTGTAATTGTGATTTGTAAAAATTTCTCCTGAACCTATAAGCAAATCATTTCCAGAACCACCATTCAACATGATTGGAGCATTTCCATAGGAAGGTCCATTTGCAAATAAAAGATTATTTCCAGAGAACTCCACTGCTGAATATTTTCCAATTAAGACATCATTTCCATTAGGATGTGAACCAGCAGGAGCAACAATATCAGTTCCAGCAAATCCATAGTCGTTTGTTTGCCCTATCACTGAATCACCAATCAATACATCTGAACCATTAGTTCCAGAAGCTCCTAAGCCATTATAAGTGATTGAGTCGGGATAGTAATAATTAACAGGATCTCCTGAGAAATCAGAGTTATAATAAGCTTCCACTTGAACATCGTTGATTGCTCTGTTTAAATAATATTCATTATCCCAAACCCATTCATAATTACCTTTTGAAACCTCTTTCCAGTTATAGTTTTTTGTTTCGTATTTGTAATAAGGATTGAAAAACTTTCCTTTATCATCATCTGCAACTTGTGTATTTCCTGAATAATTTGATGCGAGGAAGTTGTTAATTTTTTCGTTGACGATATCTTTTGTATATGGATTTACTATTGAATCTAATATTGTAAGTATCTTTGCATTTGCATCAGCAGGCAAAACATTACTTATTGAAACTTTTTTTACTTTGCTGTCTACATAATCAATTAATTCTTGCTCATCATCTTCAGGTAAAGTATTATATATAGGCTCATCTTCCGCAGTTTCAATTGTTGCATTTACGGAAAACATTCTAGAATTAACTTTTAAGGCACTTGAACCATTTGCCTTATATGCTAGTATTTGTTTCTTTATATATTCCGCATGGTGTTCAGTAATTATGCTATCAGGTGTGTTTACCAAATCTTTTGCATTTAACGATCTATATTTTTTATTGGTGGCTTTTTCATACACATCAATAAATTTTTTATCAAATATAAGTGATGCGCCAGTATTAGATAAGAATGCCTCTTCAAAATTATCAATTAATTTCATTATATCTTGATGCTTATATAGTTTCCCTTCAATTATAATGTCTGCATAGCCTATAAAAGAAACAAGTTTACCATTAAATAATAATTCAATTTTTGTAGCATTAAAAATAGCATTTTTGGTAGTTGGTACTTTTTTTACAAGAATATCTTCTAATTTAGCTATTGATAAATCAATTATTAAATTACTTTCTATATTTTGATTATTAAAATTATCAACTATTAAGCTTTGAGTTTTGTTTCCGAAAACTATTTTGTTTCCTATTAATGGTGAAAGAGAACCGTTATCATTGGTTTTGAAAGTGAAGTTTACTCTTTTATCACCTTTTAATAATTGAACAATACAATTATCATGAGCAATATTTATAATATCGTATTCAATAGAACTATAAATTGTTGTGTTAGGCAAAAGTGAATAACCACTAATAAATTTATACCCCTTAAATTGCTTAATTGGTATTACTTTTCCAATTTCATCATCGTACTTATCGGTATTAACATATATTATTTGTTTAGGATCTACTTTTGGAGAAGATTGTTGTTCAATAAAAACATATTTATTATCTTTAATAGAATTTCCATTAATTGTTATATTTGTTCCATTAATATTTAAAAACTCAATTTCAATTCTACTTGGCAAATTATTTATTAATTTGTTTTCAAGGACATACATATAAATAGGATTAAATGATGCTCGGTCTATTAAAAAATCAACTGAATAATTTTCAATATTATACTTTTCGTTTTTAGTGATTTTTTCAAATATGCCTTTATTATAATTAGATGGAACTATTATTCTATATGGTAAGTTTTCAATTAATGCATACATTAATCCACGATTTTCGTTACTATCTAATAATGAATTTACATCAAAATTCAGACTTTGAAGGATTTCTATTTTTAAATCTGTATTATTTTTAAAAAATGATTCTTGAGTTAAAAATTTTGCTATTTTATTATCATTTTTTGAATAAGGAATCCCGAAAGCTGCCATAATTCTTTCGGATAAGGTTTCTAGTGCTGTTTCAAAATCATTTTTCTCAAGTACTGATTGCATTATCATTCTATTTATAATATAAATTTTAGCTTCATCATCTCTTAATGCTTGACCCAATGCATCTCTTATTAAAATCACATTATTCATAAAAATGTTAATTATTGATATAAAACCTATTGAATGCAATAGCAATGACATTGAATGGTTTCCAGTAAGTCCTCCCGGATTTGAAGTAGCTGTCGGAAGCCTTTTGCCTAAATGTTGAAAAACTGATATTACAGTACCTCTATTTTTAAAGAATTCTGCTATATCACTTGTAGTAACACTTAATCCCCTAATAGAAAAGAAATTATTTATTTTACTTGCATAGGGTGTTTTATCTCCTAAAAAAAATCCATCTAACACACTAAATCCAACAGCATTAAATGTGGATACTTCTCCTATTTTTCCTATCCGATCTTTATTCAGGTTGTAAAAACTTCTTGCTGCTAAATATCCGCCGAGAGAATGACCTGAAACATAAATATTTTTAGTTTTTTCATCATTAACTTCGTTCTCTAAAAAATCCGCAGCGTATCCTTCTTGGGCTAAGAATGGAATATATAATTTATCTGTAAAGGTTAATCTAAAATCAGTTGTAAGGTCGCCATTATTTGAAAACCAATGAGCAGATTCTGTACCTCTGTAAGATATAAAAACATCATCTTTTTTGTATTTTGTGTTTGGAATGTCTTTAATTAAAGTACATGATATTGCAGAAAAACCATTTAAATATCTATATATTTCTTGTTTTTTTATAACGAAATGTTCTCTAAAAAAATCTAGAGATGATAGCGATTTTTTATATTCGGTGTTGCCTTCTTCATTATTGCTCTTATCTATTAATATTCGCAAGAAATTAGTATTAAATAACCCTATATTTGCGATATCAGTCAAGCTTTTTCCAATTAAATTTGCAGACCCATTTGTTCCATCTATATCAACATATGAGACATATGAAAGCAAAGATTGCACATATTCTTCTTTATAGTTTAAAATCATTATTAACCTTTATTTTATTTTATTTATTATTCCATCATTAGCAAACGAACCCACATCAAATTTATATTGTGGATTTTGATTATAAGATTCTGAACAATATGAACCACCCGGACCTCCTAATCCTCCTGTTGAATAAACTTGATAAGATTTTTCATATAATAATGTATTATTCTTAATATCTTCAAACCTAATAATGACATTTGTTTTTTGCCTATCATCTAATGTCAGTTTGTATCTCGACTTTACTTTTTCATTATTATTTTTATTTATGAATATACATTCCATATTTATGGTGTCTGATAAACAAGAATTATTTTTATTATATTTTTTTGTTACTGTATAAAAGTCATTTTCATTCTTCTTGTTAAAACCTATTTCAAAAAAATCATATTCTTTTTGGTTTAGAGAAAAACACTTATTTTCTTCACATGTTTGCGGACCTATATACTCATAATAAATACTTTTTATATCTCCCTGTTTTTTAAGTTTTGAATATTCCTGCATGGCAGGAATATTAGATTTTAAATAATTAAGCTTTGGGTCACAATTACCCGACTCTGAAATTGCCGAACATCCTGATAAGCTTAATATACCAGATAATACTATCAATTTTTTTAACATTTCTTATTTCTCATGTTATCCAAACTATTTTACACTAAATATTCAATTCTTCTAACTTTAAAATATAATTATTATAATTCGCTATTCTACTTAATACTGATATAATGAAAAAAACACTTAATTATGATTAAAAATAAATTAATAAAACCTTTGTTGATTGCTATTATTGGAATAAATATTGTTGGATTTGCTTATGCTGAAGATTTAGCAGAATCAGAAAATAATGCTTACTATAATAAAAACGACCCTAATGCTTCTAATCCTGCCCATAAAAACTCAATGTTAGATCCAAGTCTTAAAAATCTAAATTCAAAAAAAGATTATTCGACTAATTCTACTATTAATAATCTCAATACTGAAAATAATAATGAAGAAAGTCCACCTTTTAAGTCATTAGCAGAAGAATCGACGCCAATAGATAATAAAATTTATATTTCAAATGATATGCGTTTGTATATACTTCCAAATATGAAAAATAATGAAGTAATAGTGAAAAAAGATTTAGATGATGCGACATTTGAGGTAATAAATGGAAACAAAGAGCCTATAAAAGTAATATTTGAAGACCCTTCACAAGATATTTCTTTGTACAGGTGGAGTGCATTTGGACATATTATATACCGATATAAAAATAATGAATTTGCTTCTGAAGGTAATGTCGTATTTGTTTTAGGTGAAAAACAATTTACATCTGCAAACATAATCAATCGTTTAGCTTTACTTGGTATTAAAAGTCAAGAAGATTTCTTTATTAACAATAAAGGACAGATTACTCCACCTATCATTTTTAACAAGCTTTTTGTAGATACTTATCTTATTAAACATTATGAAAAGTATGAACCACTAATTGTGAATGGAGTGATTAATATAAGTTATAAACAAGCAAGTGATATGATAAATGATTTTTATAAATATCAAAATGAAAACAATGATAATGTCGATATTATATCAATCGTTGAAAACTTAAAAACAAAGATGAATGCAGATGATTATTTAAAAACTTATAATCTTGCGAAAAAGACATTTAATATAGTAGAGGCTAAATAATGATTAAGAAAATACTAGTTACTTTAATATGCACATACATACCACTTAGTCATGCAGAAACCATTTTAGGTGATAACGCTTCTTGCTTACCTGAAAAAAACTATATTGTAGTTAATCCTAAAGAAGCAATAGAATTTAACAAAAAAATGCAAACAGGGGATGTAAGTGTTTACAAATCAATAAAAGCTCCTGACTCTTCCATTAATGAAGTACGCTCAAATAAGAATGATTGTGAACCTGATATTTATTGCGAAGGTTTTGATGCAAAATCTTATTCATTTGTTGAATACGAATTAGACACTCCTACCAAAAAAGGCATATACACTGCTAGCAAATATAAAGTCTCACCCGAGGTTCGTGTTTGTGATGATACACTTGACGTTAATAATGGTTATTGTTTTAAATTCTCAAAAAATGCAGAAAATAAAATAAATGCTCAATATCAATTCTTTCAAAATTTCATGGAAGACGGTACTGCTTTAGAAAGACTATATAACGTAGAAACTAAACAAGATGTATACAATTTCTCAATGCAAAATTATAAGGATGCGCGAAAAGGAAGGACTGTATGTCAAACTTATTATAAATATGGATTGGATGATGATAAATATGACTATAGAATAATTAGAATGGGTATGATTCGTCAGTGAAATCATGAGCCAATTGTTGGCTCTTTTTTATTCTTCTTTATAATTTATAATCATTAATTATCTCCATTTTTATATGGAAAAGATAATGCATTAAATTTATATAATGGATTGTTTTTTGCCCCTTTACAATATGAAAATCCTGGGCCACCTATCGCACCAGTTGAATAAATCTGATATGAAATTTTATACAAAGTTTCATTAGTTTTAATGTTTTTGAATTCAATTAGAGTTTTCTTATTATCCATATCATTTTCTAATTTGAACTTATACAGAGATGAAATATTATTATTTTCATTTTTTTTAGCTATAAAACATTTATTATCTTTATCAAAAAATCTTGATTTTAAACATTCACTTGTCTTATCGTTAACAATTTTGATTGTATAAATCCCATTTCTTAGATTATCGTCAAAATTCTTTTCTATAAAATCAAAATGTTCACCTGTATATCCTGTACAAAAAGTATCATTGCAATATTTTGCAGGAAGTGTTTCATAATATATACTCTTTATTTCGTTATTGGCATAATCAGTTTTATACTTTTCCATCAATTCTATATTGGTATATTCATAATTTTTTTCTGGATCGCATTGATTTGCTTGGCTGATTGTCTCACAAGCACTTAGACTTGCTACTATTGATAATAGTAATATTGGTTTAAACATTTATTATTCCTAATGTTAATTTCAACATTATACATCAAAAACAATAAATATTAACAGATTTGTTATATTTTTACATCTAAATTGATTTTATTAATATGGGAATGATAGTGCATTAAAATCATAATCTGGATTATTATTTTTGGATTGTGGGCAAAAAGAAACCCCCATGCCACCAATCGCACCTGTATTATAATTTTGATAAGAAAATTCATATAATAACTCATTATTAGAAATATCAACAAAACTTATTTTTACTCTTTGTTGTTCAGAAGTATCAAATATTCTTTTGTATTTAGAATGTACTAAACCATCTTTATTCTTTGTTATTGAATAACAATTTTCTTCTAGATTACAATCCTCTATTTTTTTGATAGTGTATATTCCTGAATTTTCACCAGAAAAATTTCTTTCATATTTTTTTATATTTTCATTATCATATTTTATGCATTTTTGTAAAAAACAAGATTTAGGATTACTATATTCTGAATAGAAACTAATTATTTTCCTATCTTTTTTTTCTTTTTCATATTTTTTCATTAATTCAACATTTGAATATGTATAGTTTTTTTCTGGATCGCATTGCTTTGCTTGGTTTATAGTCTCACAAGCGCTTAAACTTGCGACTATTGATAATAGTAATATTGGTTTAAACATTTACTGAGCCATATTTTTATAAAACGCACTGTTGTCAGAAAAAATACCAATTACAAAATTATTCATATGAAATTTGTAATCTGGATTATTTACATAGGTATTTTTACAAAATGAGAAACCGGGACCGCCAATTGCACCAGTAGAATAAACTTGGTATGAAACTTTATATAAGTTTTCATTATCAAAATTTCTTGTTAATTTAACTTCCGTTCTTTTATCTATATTACTCTTAGTAAAAGTGTATTCAGAATTTATAACATCATTAACATTTTTTATTGCTATAAAACATTTTTTATCTGGATTATTTACATTTAATGGATGAGGTCTAAAACATCTTTCATCTTTTAAATTATCTGATTCAATTATAGTATAAATCCCTTTTCTGTATTTATCATTAAATTCTTTTTCAATAAAATTGAATTTTTTTGAATCAAATGATGAGCAGGCATCATCATTACAGTACTTTACTGGATCTTTTCGAAAAAGAACACTTGTTTTAACATTGTTTTTAATTTTATTTTCGTATTCTTGCATTGCTATAGGATTTGATATAACATAATTTTTTTCAGGATCACATTGATTTGCTTGGCTGATTGTTTCACAAGCACTTAGACTTGCCACTATTGATAATAGTAATATTGGTTTAAACATTTATTATTCCTAATGTTAATTTCAACATTATACATCAAAAAACAATAAATATTAATAAAGTCATTATATTTTATCTATATTGGTTTTATTGAGAATTATGGAAATGCATAAGGATTGAATTTGAATTCAGGATGATTAATATAGGCTTGTGGGCAAATCCCACCACCCGGACCTCCTATTGCATTAGTTGAATACACTTGATAAGAAACTTTAAATAAATTAGTTTTATTTTTAATATTTGAAAATTCTTGTTTGATAACACCTTGACTTTCACTTAGTGTCCATTCATATGTAGAAATTACATTGTTATTTAAATTTTTAATTGCTTTATAACAGTAAAGTTTTTTATCTGGCGAAGAATATTCGTAAGATTTGAAACAGTCGTCAGAGGAAAAATCTTTTGTAGCAATTATTGTGTATACTCCTTTTCTTTCCTCATCATTAAAATACATTTCAATAAAATCATAATTCTTAACATCAAATCCTACACATATATCATCTTTACATGAATTATTTGTCTTATCATTATGATAATAACTCCTTATCTTACCCTCCGATTTTAATTTTTGATAATCTTGAATGGCTTGTGTGTTTGAAATGATATAATTTTTATCAGGATCACATTGCTTGGCTTGATTTATTGATTCACAAGCACCTAAACTTAACATAACTGATAATAACGCTAGTTTCTTAAACATTCATTACTCCTAAGATAATCATCTACTCTTCTCCATTATTATAAGGAAAAGATAATGCATTGAATTTATATAAAGGATTGTTTTTTTGTCCTTTACAATATGTAAAACCCGGACCTCCTATAGCCCCTGTTGAGTAAAGCTGATATGATATTTTATATAACGTTTCATTAGTTTCAATGTTTTTGAACTCAATTAAAGTTCTTCTTTCAGTCATATCATTTTCAAATTTAAATTTATATTTAGATTTAATCTTATTTTCTTCATTCTTTTCTGATATAAAACATTTTTTATTTTCAGAATAAAAATCATTTGAAAAACAATATTCTTTACTATATTGCTTTTCAATAGATCTTATCGTATAAATACCATTCCTTAAATTGTCATTAAAATTTTTCTCTATAAAATCAAAATATTTACCATTATAGCTAATACAATTCACACTATTGCAATATTTTACCGGCAAGGTTTCATAAAATATACTTTTTATTCCCCCTTTGGCATATTCAGTTTTATAATTATTCATTAGTTCTGGATTTGTGTACTCATAATTTTTTTCAGGATCACATTGCTTGGCTTGATTTATTGATTCACAAGCACCTAAACTTAACACAACTGATAATAACGCCAGTTTCTTAAACATTGAATATTTCCCGAGTTCTATTATCACATTGTATACTACAAAATATAGATAACATTTGATTCCTTTAATTCATTCTGTTAAAATAGCTCTCTCATATATAAGGTCGGCAGAATGATAGAAATTAAAGAAGTATCTGACAGTCATGATTGTGAAACTTGTGGTGGTTCTTGGGAACAAGGATTTGAAGTCACCATTGATGGTAAGCCATTTGGTGATTACAAAGCCGTTGCCCATTGTTATGATAGCGTTAGATTTGATCTGGCTGATGTGTTGCAAGATATTATGAAACATTTAGGGCATGAGGTTGTCGTTATTGAAGAACAATAAAAAATCTTATTTTTTATTGAATTCATTTCAAATTGACAGAATTATAAACAATTGATATCATAATCAGAAATAAGTATTCATACAGCCATGATTAACAAAATTATTGAAACACTAGCAGATTTTTTCATTCCGTATAACTTTTTGTACAAATACAAACCTGATCAGTATATTCTTGACGAGTTAAATCGTTTTGCATTACATAGAAACAACTATGATGATACTATTACAATTGATCCCGATATATTAGAAAAAATAGTAACAATAATTTTTAATGAAGTGAAAAACGAATATGTCCGTAAACACTGGTTTGAAAAGTCTAATACATTAATTTACAATTTTCAGCGTGGCGTATGCAAAAGAAATTTTGCTAAATACATACATTAGTGATGAGGAATTATTATGTTTTATGAATTAATTAACCCACTGAGTTACAAAAATAGGTTCAAAGATCGTCCAGACAGCTTTATGTTCAAAGAACTCCATTTCTTGGCTGCTATTAGGAATAATACAGGAATGCAGCTAGAAAGAGAAAAACTAGAACAAATCGTGAAAACCATTTTTGAAGAAGTGAAAGCAGAATTTCCTCGTAAACTTTGGTTTAAAGAAACCAATACTCGTGTGAGTGATTTTCAATATGGGAAGTGTACAAGGAACTATTTATCTGAAATTAGTTAATTTCAACCGCCTTTATAGCCTATTATTTTAAATACTCCTATTGCCATATAAGCCAATGGAACAACAATTATTGCGCCTATAATCATGAAAGGTAATCCTACTGCAAATTGAAGTCCCTCTTGAAAGTTATGTATCGCTATCCATTGATCTTTCTCATTAACACCTTCCATAGCAATTTCGTATCGATATGTTTTTACATCAGCTTTTTTATCAACTTCGGCACATGGTTGTGATTTTACAGTAAAGTTTGTTCCACCAGTGGTAAACGATGAGATATTTTTATCAGGGTATCTAACTTTTTCACTTTTACTAATAATTTCTTGAATTCTTTTATTATCCTCATTGAAAGCAGTTATACATGATTGATAGTCAGAATAAATATCACTTGTTTTAGTAACATCTGATGTATTTCTATAGTTGGCACTATAAACTCTTATACTTCCACCATTCAAAGTTTTTTTCTCAAAAATTTTACTATCATCTTGCCTTGAAACCAATGTAAATCCATTAGTCTTCATTATTTTATCCGAAGTGTAAGCTTTTTGCTCAAAAATTTCTGGTCCTTCTTTTGGTGTTTGAGCACATCCCATCAATGATGCGCTTAAAATTGAAGCAATCAATGTGTATGATATAATCTTTTTCATTTTTATCCTTTAGTTAAATTATTAGCAGCGAGCAAAAGTGCAGTACACAAGTAAGCTAATTAATCCTATCGGAATAATTATTATAGCTACAACAAACATTACAGGCAACATAACAACAAACATCAATCCTTGCCCTATGTTACTTAATACTTCACTTTTTTCTTTGTGTGTAAGCCCTTCAACATGAATTTTATATTGGTATGACTTAACTTGTGTTTGAGCATTTACTGTTTCTGCGCATGGTTCAGATCTGAATTTAAATCTACTTGCTCCATAAGAGAAAGAGGTATTGTTATCATCATATTTCTTGAATTCATTAGACTTCTCAAAAGTTTCTTGCATTTTCTTATTATCTTCGTTAAAAGATATTAAACAATTTTGATAATCTGCATAGTTATCACTAACTTTATCTATTGTAGAAGAATCTTTATCATTAGTAATTACTGATACTTTGCCACCGTTCAAACTCATTTTTTCAAAAGTTTTTTCCTTGTCTTTTTCGGATATCAAGGTATAACCATTTTTAATCATATCTTTGTCAGAACTATATACTTTCTGTTCAAACATTTCTGGACCTTCTGGTGGTTTACTGCTTGCACAGCCCATTAAAGATGCACTCAGCATTGAAGCAATTAGTGTATATGATATAAGCTTTTTCATTAATTAGTCCGTAATATTTTAAATAGGTTAACATTTCAAAATTAACTTGTATTTTATAGCTTAAAAATATAGAATACTTCGATTAAGGTTAATCACATGACGAAATCAATCAAAGAAAAAACACGACAGCAGAAAATTCGAGAGCATGTTCTAAACGGCTCTCCTGTACCCACTGAATTGCTGAAAATAAAAATATCTTATGATACGAAAAACTTCAATAAGTATTCATCATCCTTTCGTAGTAGTTCATTTATTTCACGGAATAATTATAAAGAAAAATTGACAGCAGAACAAATATCTTTAGTAGAAACTATTTATAATGCTAATTGGCTTAAAAGAAACTTAAACACAAATTTAAAGGAAATAATTCGTTGCAAAATATCATATATTGCCAACAACTTGAAAATTTATGACTTAAAATTTCAAGTGATATTTTTAGTTGAAAAAATCAATAATTTAGAGTTGGATTTTAATTGCATATTAAAAATTTTAATGAAAGACTCCAGAAACAACTTTATTGGGTTTTTATATTTTGAAGGTCTTTCATACAATAACTATAACATCCCTGACCTTATAAAAATACAAGGTTCTAGTAATGTTGAATTTATTAAAAATCCATCACCCATATTGGATATAATGTTTGCAAATTTAAAAAATACAAATTTTTCAATGCAATTTAATAGGTATTACAAATTTAGAAACGTTAAAAATCAAGAATTAAAGAATGAAATAAAAAAGATACATAAAACTGTTTTGGACGTTTCCAAGTATATTAAAAATATAAACAAATTTAGTTTTAATATTACAATTAATAAAAATATCCGTTATAGTCAAGTTCATTATTTCTCTAGCACAGAACGCACAATATGGTATTTAAATATTCAATCACAATGTTATGAATTAGATATTATAAGACACTTTGTTGAACTAGGTGAATTAGATATAGGAGTTCCAGAAGAACATTTACTCATTGAAAATATTGATTACATTAGATCAATGATTAAACTATTAAAATATTGACCTTTACTTTTAAACCAATAGCCTCTATAATCGCAAGACTATTGGTATTTAAAATGACGAAATCAATCAAAGAAAAAAGAAGACAGCAGATTATCAAAGATTGCCATGCCTTAAATAAGCCTGTGCCTGTCGAATGTATTAAATTAAAAATTTCATACAATCCATATTCCAGCTTGAATGCTAATCAAAAAGTAGTAAATAAAATACTTCCTAGCGGGGAACCTTATTTTCAAAATAGCTCAAAATTCATGCGAGAGTATTTAGGAGTAGCATTTAGGGATAAAATAATTCCACTAATGCACAACATTGCAAACAGCATGAAAGTCTACAATTTTAAATTTAATATCAGTTATTATGGTAGTGATGAAAATGGTTATATTAGTTTCGCCACCAATTTAATAAACAAACATGGAAATCCTATTGGAAGTATCTATCTAGATAATGAAGTCACAACTGTTTTTAGATATAGTGCCCAATATTCAAATGAACCCGATCTACCAACAAAAGGAACATTAACTCACTATGCTGACGCTTTGAGTGAACTATTTACTGAACAGTTAAGCCTAAAGAGGATATTAAATGTAAATCCATCTAGCAAGCGAATGAGAAATGGAATTAAAATACCTAACAAAAAACATCAGGATTTAATAGAAAACATCCATAAATACAGAATAAGCTTTTACAAGGAAGTATTACATAGAAAAGATAGGCTAAATATACATGTGATTTATTCGGACAAAGCTACTTGGCACATTTCTAGCAGAGGGTCAAAATATCAAAACAAAGATATTAAATTATTAGAATCTTTTGACGAGATCGAATTTATCAAATCATTAATTAATATTGATGAAGTTCAAAGTAGCCTAGAAATTGAAGATTTATTAATGAGTAATATTGAATGCATAAAAGAAACCATCAAAATGGAAAATTATTGAATGCTAAATATAACTATAGAACACGAAAATCACAAAACAGAAAGGATATTTTCTCTTGTAAGTCACATCGCAGATGAAAACGAAGTTTATAAAATATCTTCACAAGGTATTCTTTCGAGGAAGGTCGTTCTTGAAAAACACTATGACGAAGATTATGATCTTTATGTAGATTGTGGTAGTTTAATGTATCTTCACACGGAATTATTAAGATACAGCAACCGAGCAATTAAAATAAACAACTCTGATTATGTGACTTTGGGTAAAGATGGAAATAGTAAGGATTTATTACTAGCCATTAGAAACCAAATATTTTCAGATGACGTTATATATAATGAAGGCAGTTCTAATTTAGATAAAGAAGCATGCACACTAATTAAAAATATTTATAACATCATTAAAGTAACTGACAAAGATCCAAAATACAGAATTGTTCAAGATGCACACTTTAAAATATATAAAATATCATATGAAAATAAAGATTTAACAATTTCTGTATGCTACGAATTTCAATGTTTTAATCTATTTAATGATTCATGGTTTATTGATGAGGATTTATCAAATCCAAAAAATAAAGTATGGACATATGCATCAAGATACATGAGTAGAATCCTTAAAGATGACGTTTCTGTAAGCAATCTTGAAGAACTACAATATTATGCACAAATATACCAAACACAAAACTATTGAGGTGTTATGTGAATATATTAGAAAAATATAAAAATGATATAGAAAACCTAATAAATCATTCGTTTGCAGACCGTGTATTAGACAACACGAAGGTAAACAGCGCTGGCAGCATAATTATCAATGGTAATCACATCTCAACAATGTGGCTCACTATGGACGACATATCAGTTGATGATTTTAATATCATGTCCTTTTCTGAATGTGTTTTTGAAAACGTCAATCTTTTAGTTCATACCGAAGGCTTTAATTATAGAGACATAGACAAAGAAAAATTCAATAGTATGTTTAGATTCGAAAAACCAGAAGTAGAATATGACAACTTTGTAACGGTTGAAAACATTACAAAAATCATATTCGGAGATGCTATTCTTCATAATACAACAGATAAATTTTATTTATCTACAAATGGAAAAGTTGAAATAGGTCATTCACAGCTTGTTGAACTACATAATGGATACCTTGAAGATTATTTCTTCCTTAAATATTCAGGAGATAAAGACATATGGAATGATAATTGTTTAAGAATTTCACTCCAAGAAAAAATTAAAATTATGGCAAATATTGAATATGATTTGAATGATATTCAACCAGATAACTTAAAGGAAATAGGAAGACAAGTTCAAACTATTATTTATTGAAGTTTAAACCAACACAATTTATATTTTAATATTCAATTAGTTTCAGCATAAAATACTTCCTAGTTAATTGATTTGAATTCAATTATTCCGTTAAACAATCACAAAAGCAACCATGTTTGCATAATTATTCATAGTGTTCAGTATTATGCTTTTAGTTAGACTCGACAATTAAAATCTTTTTGACATTCAACAACTAATGATATATGATCTTCTGTCCCAATGGTGATGGTGATATTAATGACAAAATCAGTAAAAGAAAAAACAAGATTAGCAAATATAAAATATTGCAAAGACAATAATATTCCTGTTTCTTCTGATTTATTGAAAATAAAAATTTCTTATAATAATGAATTCAATAAAAAGTCAATTTTCTTTAAAAACATGAAGGAAACTTTGGAGAACAAAGCATGGATAAAAGAATACTTTTCTATTTGTTTTGATAACATCAAAGAAAAAATCATACCTATTGCAAGAAGGTTAGATATTTACGATTTCAAAGTATCTCTCGATTTTTGTTATACTTTGCCTGATTTTGGTGACAAAATTGAACTTTGTACCAAATTATCTCTTTATAGCCATAAATATTATATTGGTATAATTGCTCTTAATAACAGAGTCGTTCACACTCGCAGCACAAGACCTGTTGAGTTGACTTTTGGGCAATTAATAACCCCTGATGTAATTGCACCACTCGTTGATGATTATAAGAGCAATTGGACTCAGTTTCCATATGTTATTAGATTCAATTCTTACTTCAATGCTGATTTTTCTAAAATGTTCCCAACAAGCGAATTTTCAAAATTAATGTCAAGTTTCAAAGCGCTTGAAAAACACTATTTCCAAAAATTAAAGGTTGATGGATATTTAAGTGTTTCATACACTATAAGTGATGATATAGATATTGATATTTTTGATAAAAGCATTGGAGCTATGATATTGAATAATTTTCAAATTCCTAAAACTTGTTATCTCAAAAACCCTAAAAGATTTGATAAAATCTCTTTTTTGAAAATACTTTTATACTTAGGTCTTATTAAAACCCAAATCTCAGAAACAGATTTGATTATCGAAAACATTGAAGAAATTGAAACTTTAATAGAATTAAGCAATTATTAATTATATTTGATTTTTCTAATAATAAAGATATCATATCGTTAAATTCAGGTTCACAAAATGACAATTTCAAAAAAAGAAAAAGCAAGGCTACAACAAATAAACGAACATGTTTCTAACGGTACTTTTGTGCCTGCTGATTTACTCAATGTTAAGTTAACTTTCAAACCGTCACAAACAAAACAAGCTCTGATTAAAAGATTAAGTACAAAAAGGTTGCCTAAAAATTATAAAGTTCCTAATACGCCTTACTCTCGCATAAAAGACAAAAACACAGTACACCATAAAAGTGTTAGTAGGCTACTTGACAGAAAATGGTTGAAAGGTCATATGGATAGTTATTTTAGACCCAATATTAAAAATCTAATCGTTGACATTGCAAATAATATTGGCATTTATGATCTAAGAGTTAATGTATTCTTTTTTATGTTCGATATTAAAGACGCTTGCTTTGCGATCACTCTTTACACAAAGGAATACAAATATATTGGCGATCTATTATTTATGCGAAATGGTATTGATGTTATATCAGAAATGCAAAAAATAAATTTTGACGATCCAACTCAAATGCTGCCTAGCTCCCTTATAACATTAGATACTGATAAATTTTCTTTCAGATTAAGAATCGATTACAGAGAATGTGATAAATACTTAAGCACACACTCTCAAAGTAAATTAACAAGTTCTATTTCATGTGCTATGGATTTGCTAGATATATACTGTCCTAATATTTCCATAAGAAACAAAAGGTATCCTTTTCAAATGGATTTTTATGTTACAGATAATGTGACTTGCCATATGAACCATTATTATAAAATAAGTTATCATAATGGAAATAAAATTGATATATCTAATTTCGACAAAAATAAGGAAATTGAATTTATTAAATCCCTTATATCATTAAAAATAATAACAATTGATGTTGACGAAGAAGAATTGACAACTGAAAATATCACACACATTAGACAACTATGTAAATTAATGAATTATTAAGGTTAGACATGACAAAATCAATAAAAGAAAAAACGAGATTAGCTAAAATAAAAGAACATAAAGCTAACAATATACCTATAACTTCTGATTTATTAAAAGTAAAATTAACTTTCAGTCAAATATCAAATTATAAAAAATTCTATAATCAAAATATCCAGAAAACCCTACTTAAAAAGAATTGGGCAAGAGATAGATTATGTGATGTATTAAAAAAGGGTCTTAGTAATAAATTACTTCACATTGCTCAACATTTGGATATATATGATCTAACCGTTCGTCTTGTACTCTCTGTCGATGAAAAATATACAATTTCCGTTTCCAATAACGAAAGTCAGCTTTATCTTATTCTTGTGCTTGAAGATTCAAAAAGAAAAGTTCTTGGAACGATAAATATTAACCAAAACAATAAAAACACAATAATATCAAAAGTTTTGTTTAACAGTAAAACTTCAATACCAACTAATATTTTTGACTCCATTGTGAAAAGTTTTGATAATGAAGAATTTATGTATTCTTATAATTTATTAATTCATAATAGCAATGCTGAATACTATTCTTCCAAATACAAACATACTGAACTTACAAAGATTATAGAGAATGTAAAATATTTAAAAAATATTTATTTGCCATTTTTAGGTGTTGATACTAAATTAGCTTTTAAATATTCAATTAAAGACAATATAGAATGCTCAGTATATAGTTCAGATAGTATTTTACAATTAACAAGGAAAAATAAAAAAAATCAAGAAAGAAGAAAACCTTTTATATTTAAAGACATGAGATTTTATGACAAAATAGCTTTCATTAAAACTCTAATTGAATTAAAAATAATTAATATAGAGATTCCTGATGAATTTTTCAATATCGAAAATATTGAGGAAATAGAAAATTCAGTGAGGATAAATCTCTATTAAAGTATATAGACTAAAACATTGTTTTTTGATGGATTTTAGGCTATATTACATACTCAAATTGGAGTAAAATTTAAATGACAAAATCTGTAAAAGAAAAACAACGCCAACAATCAATTAAACGCCATGAAAAGTTCGGTGTTGGCTTAGTCGCAGATCTGTTAAAAGTAAAAATTATTTATAAATCTTATGACTCAAAAATACATCATGACAGTTATATTTCCAAGTTACTTTTAAGAGACCAAATCCATTCATTCCTAAAAAATAAAATTAAAGATTGTCTTTTACCGATTGCCAAGACAATAAATGTTTATGATTTCAAAGTTATAATCAGCGTTTTTATTTATACAAATGAATTCAATAATCAGACAACTACATTATCTATGCAATTATCTGATAAAAATGACATTTCAATTGGTATCTTTAGCTTTAATGGTAATCAAATCTCTAATAATTTTATTAATATGAATGTTGCAGATTATATTATTAATGGTGAAAAAATAAGATTAAACAAAAGAAGTCTTGAAATCGCTCATCTTAAAAACCTTATGATAGCTTTTGATGAACAATCAAATCAAATTGAGCTTTCTATTTTTAATAATTATAAAACCAATAACATCATTATTGAAAAACTTCGCAAAGATTTCAAACAAAATGAAAAAGATTACTGGCATAGTAAAAAAATATTAAAAACACCTTCATTAGAAATAGTAATTGGTAAGTCTATTAAATATTTTATCTATTCTCGTTTTCCAACAAGACCAAAACGTCCTAACAAAGATTTAAAATTAGCAACTTCCTATAATGACATTGATTATATTTTATTTTTAATTGACTCCAATCTTTTAGAGTTCAATATTGATGAAATTCAATTGACTATGGATAATATTGAAGAAATAAAAAATATTATAAAAATTATGCATTATTGAGTATTAAAATGACAAAATCAATCACTGAAAAATACAGATTAAATCAAATAAAAGAACATGAGTTAAATGGAACAAGATTGACTGCTGATTTATTAAAAATTCGCCTTATATATGAAAGCAAATATAGAAAAAGAGCAAAATCTCGTTTTAGATCTAGGTTAGTTAAACCATCATTGGTTCGCTCTGTGTATCACGATTTTTTTAAGGAACATATTGCAGTGCTTATGCTTGACATTGCCAAAAATATTAAAATGTATGATTTTAAAATTAATATTCAAGTTTCAAATTTGAAATTTATATCCAGAAATTCAACAAAGGGCGTTTCTCTTAATATTTCCTTATCAAATTTTAAGAATCATTATTTAGGTAATCTACATTGCTCAGAAAATAGTATGCGTATTCTGAAAAAATTTAACGAAATTAAAACAGAAGATGATGTTAAAAACATTATGATTGAAATATTAAGCTCTTTAAACAATTCAATGAAATTGCGCTTGGATTTAAACCCACGAAGAAAATATAATGTCAAAATGATTAATGACTTTATCAATAGATTTAATAATGACAATAAAAAATACAAGAATCTAGAAAAAGAAATACGAAAAAGGAATGAATATGGAGAAGAGTACGCTGATAATTACGATTTAAATATCATTGTGGATAATGATTACAATTTTTGTATAAACTATGTTTCAGAAACGGGATATAAAGGAACACCCGTCAATGGCTTAAATTGCTATAACGATATAACTTATTTTAAAACAGTTGTTCAATCTATATATCCTAATCTAGATATTCCTGATGAATATTACGTTGTTGATAATATCGAAGAGATCAAAACAATGGCTAAAATGGCTGGCTATTAAGTCTTGTCATTTATTTTAGAACCTGATATCATTAAAACCCTAACTATAGATTAATTAAATTGGAAAATTTATTTAAAAATAGAGTAAAAAAACTAATGCAGAATGCGCTTAAACCAGAGTGCTATGATGTAATGGAGCTTTCTGCTCGTGATTATGTTTTGGTACAAAATGATGATTATCTTGAATTAACACATATTTTTATTTATGAAAATATAGAAAACATTAACTATAATTTTTATTTCAATCAACTTGTACATCCTGACTTCTGTTCTGTAATGCCAGAAGCAAAACTTTTTAACTACAATATTTTTAATGAAGGTTCTAAAAAATCAATTTTTAAGTATTATGATACACAACTAGAATTGGACAATTTTTACACCCTTAAAAAAGTCTTTAAACTAATATTTGGGGATTTAATCTGGAAAACATTCATGTATAAAAACTTTAAAGAAGAAGATTGTTTTTCTATTACAGAATTTAATAGCTTTCGAATAGACCTAATTCCTCCTAGAAATCACATGGATCAAAAAGTTATATATACAGTTTTTTCACATGACAAGCCGATTCTTGAAGATAGCTTATTTAAGAAATCGCTTATTGACAGAATAAAATTTTTATCCTCAATTGAGTTAGAAGAATCAGATATTACCTTAGACAATCTTTCTATAATAGGTGAAAACGTAAGATCAATTATATATTGAGACTTCTCTAAAAAATATAGAGCAACAAGCTCAATCTATTTTACACCGCAATCAACAAAATCTTTACTTTTAAGTCAATATTAGGTATAATTGTCTATCTCCCCATTAAGGCTGAACAAAATGATTAACCATAAAAATTCATCTCCAAATAGTAAAAAATCAAAATCAATTACTGATTCAGAATTCATTTTTTCTCTTGCTGATGGTATTGAAATAAAATTTACTACAAAAGATTTGAAATATTTTAAATCACCAGTTTTGAACAATGTTATTGATTTCGATGCATGGGACAATTTGGTTAAAAACTCTATTACTCCTTATCAGTCCAATACGATTAAATATGAACTCGAAAGTTTGATTAATAATTATAATGAATATATGTATCATAGTGATATTACTAGATGCTATCATTCATCGGTTGAGGCTGATGAACATGAACAAACCATTAAATCTATTCAATTCACGTTTAAAGATAAATTTTACTCCGTTATTGAAAAACTCAAAAAAGATAAATTAATCTCGCATCCCTATTTTTCAAAAGATGCCAATGATACGAAGTCTTCTTGGACAGTTTCTGATAATAGTCTTATTCAAGAAACTCGGTCTTTTAAATTAACTATTTCTGCTGAACAAAAAGATGAGTTCTTTACTTATATTGCTGACCATTTTAAAACAAATTTTGCAATCACTGAAAAAAAGGTTAACGAACACCTTGCATGCATTGATTTCCTTTACAGTATGGAATTTGTTCAAACACACGTTGCAGAAAAGGTAGAACAGTTTTTGAAAAAAGAACCATCTGGCGATAGTTTGAAAGAATTGATTTCTTTCTTAATTAAAGACGCTTCATTTTTTGATTTCTTTGGAACCGAAAATTCCGAAATCAAAGCAATTCGTTAATTATTTTGATGGAGAATATGTTTCAAAAAAGAGTTAGTTTATTTTTAGATTTTATTTTCGTTTCTAATCTAGAAAATAAACTAACTCTTTCTGATTGTGGTGAAATAGATCCTGCAATGAATAAGGAAGAAGTTCCATATTATTTGTTAAAAACAGATAATACAGTAGATTACAAAAACGAACTTTGTTTTTATTCATATGGCGACTCAAGCAATTCAGATTTTTCATTGTTTTACCATGCTCCCTTCACTTTTTTCGAACATTACAACAAAAGTTTTAAAACCAGATTTGATAATTACAATATAGAGCAGGAAAATTATATCTTGTTTCGCTCTTTAGTTTATCTTATGTTTGGAAATGAAAATTTAATAGATACTTTTAAAATATATAGAGAATACAGCAATTCTTTCTTAACTTATTATCACTCTTCGATCTCTATACCACACAACGATAGCAAAGAATATAAAGAATTCTATATCAGTTATCAAGGAAGCCTGAATTTGTGGAATGATGTTATGTTTCTAGAGTCTATTGAACAAATTGCAAATGAAACTATTGGCATTAACATTGATACCAAAAACCTTAATTTTGATAATTTTTATTATATTGCAAAACAAATAAGAATGATGAGATATTAATTAAATTATTTTGTGGACAGGATGTATTTACTATAGTATAATTACCATTCCAAACACACATAGGAATATCGAAATGAAACAAGTAGATCCCAACGCACTCTTTGACTATGCAGTAGCTTTTTGCAAAGAAAGTGAATCTAAAGATCGTGGCTCTGATTATCCTACTTTCCGAGAAGCAGCAAAAAAATTCAAAGTTCGTATCTCTGATATTCAAGATGTTGTAGAAACTTTCCATAACGATAACCAAGATGGACGCTACATGGATGCAATGGTTGGTGTACGTTGTGGCGCTGGTATTGCTGTTTTTAATCGTGTTGGTGATTACAAAGTAGAAGCGTACATTTAATTAATAGAAAGAGCCTTTCGAGGCTCTTTACTCTTCTAGTGAAACAGCTATTGAATAGTTGTATTTATTAAACTCTTTACTTACCATTTTCTTTTTAACTAATTCTTCTCTATAATGTACAGTTCTTGAACAAGGGCTATCATTAATTTTGTATTTATCATCTCCATATACAAGCATTACGAAACTATTAGTAACTTCTTGGGATTTAGACTCTACTTTCATTTTTTCTATTTGCGCATGATCTACTTTATAATCCGCCTCACATGCTAAAAGATTGTCATATTCTTTACTCATCTTTTTAACATACTCAATATTGTCTTTTCTAGAAACTTTAAAAACAACATCTCCATCAGCTTTATCTATTCTTTGATATGTCATTTCCCATGTTTTAGGATTTACATCATAAAATCTAAATAATTTATCATCGCTTCTGATAAATTTAGAGTTCAGTTTTAAATCTATGAACGTGGGGCTTTTTACGTTTTTCTGAGTATATGTATTTTCAACTATTGTTTCTACATGCAGTTTCTTTCCAAATTTAACTTCTTTTTCTTCAGGTGAAGTCATGCATCCACATAGTGTTAAAGAAAAAATTGAAAATGCAATCAAGGTAGGGATGGTTTTCATCATAAAAGACTTATATTATAAGAAGATTGTATCACTTATCCTCAACATCTCATGAATAAGTAATAGAATTTAAAAGATTAATCACTCAGCTTCAATTTTTATAAATTCAGAACCGTCTTTGTAAAACAAATCAAAATCAGGCTGGAATTCAAAATCTTCAAAAACCTCTCCATCACAATGAAAAACAGGTACTTTAAAACTTCTATGCCCTAAAAATACAAGTTTTTCAAGTTCAAGAGGCGGAACGAAATGTTTGTCTGGAATAATTGGATAGTAAGCCTGACGTACTAACAGTGCTTTCAAGTCTTCTTCTGAAATCACTGACTCCGAATAGTTCGCAAAATCTTTAATTACAGTTTCTTTATCAATTTCACTGGCGCTTGCTTTCCAGTCAGTGATGAAGTCGGCTGCAATATCGTCCATTTGAAGAACACCGTTTTCATCACTTGAATAGCAACTTTCGACAATAACATCAATAATACTTTGATATTCACTATCTTTAATTTTCATTCTTTAAATCTCCTATGAGTTCTATATTATATAATAAATTCAATTAATATTAAATTAGAAAGATAATCCCTTAAACAAAATTAAAAGCCTCGGCTAAGAGGCTTTATCAATTCAATCCTAATTATAGATATTTTGTATCTAAATCCAATGATTTAACCAACTGAGGTTCATCGGATTCACCGTCATCCACATACCATTCGCCATCCTTGAAAATATAGAGATAAGAGTATTCAATGCTATCAACAGCCTCTTTCAATGTATCCGCATTTGTTGCGCACAAATCATCGTAATCATCACCTCTGTCTCTACGATAAGCAACAGTAACATCTCCAACTGGCTTATTGAAGGAATGTTCTTCACCATCTTCTGGCTTCACACGTTTGGCTAAATAAGAGATGAAACCTAAATCAATCAATTCTTTAACTTTTTCTGGCGTATCGTAATAATGAACGAGTCTAAGACCATTATGCTCAGGATAACCATCATTATGGCAATAAATGCCACGATATTTACCTTCTGGTGTAATCTCAACAATTGCTGAACGAGTAGCCATGTTTATTTTACCTTCTCAAAATTATTGGTCAATATTAACTCAAAAATTATTAATATACAAGTAAAAGGCAAAAAAATTAAAATAAGTATTATAATATACAGCATCACAAGTGGTAAATCACATGATTAAAAAAATAATAGCTTTATCTGCTTTTTCTTTATTAGGAGCCTGCAGTACATATTCTAACTCTACAATTGGCAATTACGACTGCAATGCGAGCAAACCTGTTGAGATGAATGAATCCGCGATAAAAGAGTACAGAGAACTTCGCTCTCAAAGCATGATGAAAAGCGCCCTTATTAACATAATTGGCACTGACGTTTGTAAAGATGAAGTTTGCACCAGATATCACCCAGCAAGGTATGATTTTGTAGAGCGCACATATGATGATAGCAAAAGAAAAGGTATTTACACTATAAAAGCTACAAAAAATCTTCAAGATCCTAATTGTTTTGGCGTTCCAGAAGAAATAGATGGTGTGAAATACTGTTACTCTATTACAAAGAACGAAAACGATGAGATAAAATCAAGGTATAAATTTACTATGGTTAATAAGGATGATTATCGCGTAATGAAAATAGATGATTTGAAAAATAAAGTTCAAGTAGTTAAATTCTCTGAATGTAATATTCCAGAAGGTCAAAGAAAAACTGGTATAGATTTCTTATGAAGAGCCTGCAAAGGCTTTTTGTTTATACTTCCACGTTGAATTAATTAGCTATCTATGTTATCATCCAACAAATAATTCCTAAAGGTTATGATCATGCTGGATAATCAAGATATAACGCAATTATTAAATAGAATACAAAACCTTATAGATCATTCTTGCAAATCAAAAGAAAACACAGATGTTCAATTTATTTTTAATCACAATTTCATTGTACCTAAATCTTCTGGTGTAGAAAATTTTGCTGTAACAGTACTTACTGATCCATTTTCTCCCGAATATGATTATCAAGAATATTTCATAGCCTCCAATATAAAGGAAGACCAATTAGAAAATTTTAAAATATTGAAGCAAATCCGTTTTCAATCTTGCATGAAAATTGATCTACTTCGTTACGATATTGATTTTGAAAAAGATGGTATCTATTTTAAAGATTTAAAAATGGAGAGACATAATAACACTCTTTATCAATCTATTATGAGAAAGTTTTTTAATCGTGATAGTAGCTGGTATTATAAAATAGCCGAAGAAAAAGAAAATAGTCAATTTGTTGATTACTACCGTCATTGCACAATGATTTCAAGTAGGCAATTCTTTAGAACTGCATACTTAGGCAATATTGAACTTTTTAAAGATGAGATTTTCAAGAAAACTTTATCTGATAGTTTAAACTTTATTTTTAATATTCAAGTGACACCAGATGATATAAACGAAGGAAACATACAGTTAATTGCTGACAATTTAAAACTAATCAGGTATTAAAATATGTCTGAATATAATTGTGCAGAACGAATGAGCAATATATTTAAATTTGCCTTCGGTGAGCAATCCCCGTCCATTGGAGTGAATGAAGAAAATAAAATCAGTTTAAACAAATTTGATACGGATAAAATTTCAAACACAATATCATTTCGTAAATATAATTTAGGCAAGATAAATTTCGTTAATGCTCCATTTGATTATTGTAATGAACGATATGAGGAACAAACAATATCACAAGAAGATTTTTTAACAACACCTGACTGTCGAATAATGCTTAGTTGCAATATCGATTATTACCATTTTGATGATATTTTATTACTATCTAATGATTATGTTAAATCTATGCAATCAAAAGCATATAGCTTGGCTGATCGATTTATTAATGGCTTGAATTATATGCCACTTTTCTTCAATATGTATGAAGAAATAAATGATAACGAATTTTTGTTATATTATAAAGTTATGTTCTTAATGGTTGACCATGTATCAGATAACATATTTCTTGAATTCAACATATTCAATGAGGATATAATTAATCATGAAAGTTTTAGGCAGGGGATTTCTTCATTTATCAAAAAGTATGCAAAAATACATATTGAACCAGAATTTATTACAGAAGAAAATATTGAAGAAGTTATCATGCAATTCAGATCTACTTTTTATTAATTATATTTTAAAAAGTTAGCATTAATTAAAAATAGTTTGTTTATAACTATTTAACACAAAATAGAATGATATGCATATAGTACAATCAATTTAATATCATGTTAATTAGGTTGTAAAATGCGTATTACTCATAGTCGCTCACCAGACAATGCTGACTACTCTGCTTGTATATCAAATGCTGAATTCAATATCGACATTTCAGAAGGAATAACTTTACCTTTAAAAGCTATCGATATAAAAAAGCTTCAAGACAATGGACTGAATCTTCCTATTGATGTTGATAATTGGATTGATACAGCAAGAAAGAATATTGAGTCAATGCGTGATTTAAGTACTTTTTATGTAATACGTGAAGCTTTTGAGAAAGATATGAATAATGGTATTTATTACGATAAAGATTATTTAAGATTCTCTATGATGGGATTAGGAAAACAAATTCAAGAAGATGTAATCACTTTTCATAAGAATATTTTAAATAACTATATTGAAGCTATTTATACAATACAATCTTCTCTTTACTATTTAAATCCAACTGAACTGGAAAGTATAAACACCAAAGATTCTAAATGGCATATTAGAGATGATAGTTTACAATACGAAAATTCTCTTTTAAAGATAAATTTAAAGAATGAATTGAAAGAACAAATGTTTAGTGAACTCAGAAAATATTTTGAACAATATTATGAATCTACAATGACTTCAATAAAATATGATTTAGAACAAGCAGAAGATAGACCTACTTTAGAATTTATTATTACAAAAGGAGCTTCTTTAATAAAAGAATTTTCAGATAAAGAAAAAGTAAATATTCATGATTTACGTGCCCTTATTGTCAGCTTTTTTGGTGAGTATTCAGTCGATGATACATTTGATTAAAATATCAATAGGTATTTAAAAATACAAAAAAATACATATTATTACATAGCAAAGAGACCTTCGGTCTCTTTTTTCTTGACAATCTTTAAAAAAACTTTTACATTAGTCTTGCATAGTTGAATGCACGCTAAATAGACTTTGATGGCATAACTTAACAAGTATCAACATAAAACCTAACAACTTAATCATTTTTCTTAAAATAAGTTGCCTTCTATTTGTCAAATTAATTAATTATTTTGAGGAAATCATCTATGTTTACTACTATTGTTACGCCTATAAATTTCAATCGTTTTGCAAAAAAACTAAAAAAAATATCACATGAGAACTCTATTGAGTTATCACTTTCATCAGCACAAGATATTTTGTCTAAAACATTAGGTTTCAAAAATCAGTTTGAATTGAAGAAACAATTTACTGATCCTAATATTCATTTTGTTGAAATCAATGAATTAAAATACCAATACTTCTTATGTCGATTCGCTAGTTTTTTAGAATGTAATACTGAAAAATCAAGAATGATATTTGATGATACTTTTTCCTTTTTTAAAGAAAGAACTTCTTCTGTCATTGATATTCGTAATTCTATAATTTCTATTATTAAACAAATTACCAAGATTGCACAGAATGATAATCTAATTCAGAAATTTTTAATTACATATGGATATGAGCAACTTGAATTTTTTGTCAAAAAAAGCAATGATTACGATTCCTCTAATGAAAATGAAAACACTATTGACTTAGCTATTAAAAAGGCAGAATCATATCCTCATCTAAAAATCTTTTGGGCTGGATCTTTACGTTATAATGTAAAACTTTTTCCCAAAACGCCGTATTTAAACGAATATTTTATGCTTCTTGACCAGTTACTATCTCATTCAGTAGATGACATAATGAGTGTCTTTAATGCAAATGAAGATATTTTTATTCATACGAATAAGCCCGTTTATTTTATTAAGTTTGAACACGAACGCATTATATTTATAGACAAAAAAATGTATGAAAAAAATTATTATCTTCTTCGTGTTAGCGACACAGATAAATCACAATACAAAACCAAACCATTAAATGTTAAATATGTAATAATGCCAAATGAAACATTAGAAAAAATACTTAACAATACAATTATTGATAACATTTATCTTAATGGTAATAAAAATTACATTATGCCAATTCATGATAGTTCATTAAAGGGATTGATGAGTCGGGCGAATCTTATACAAAATCCTAACGAATTTAGAATTGCAGAAATGTATTCAAGTTTTGAGTTTTTCAATAGAAATAATTATATGAAGGATAAAGAAAATCTTTTAGGGGATTTTTATACTATTGAAGAAGCGAATAAAAAACAACTTAATAAAGGTAATTAAAAATGCAAAGACAATTTACAGAACTAGAAAAACAAGAAGCTAAAAAAATTGTAGATCAATATATAGCTTTACGAGAAAATGAAAATATTGATTATGATGCTGATTTTCAGAAGTTTGAAGACTTGAAAAAATCAGAATTCTATTATGCGGTTCCTTCTCAGTTTCATTTCAATTTTCCAGAAGATGTTTATAATAATGTTATTCCAGATGAAGGGCTTGATGGTGCAGACACATTAATTAAACATCCTGAGAATGGAAGTTTTAATTTTGTGTTCGTAGCATTTGATGAGAAATTTGAACCCGACCATTATTCTAGTGATTTGCTTAGAGATCTTCTTCCGAGATACTTTGATGTATGCGATGAATATCATTTTGAATTTACAGATTATGATATGCCCAATGCTCCAAAAGACCTTACAGTAAAAGATGTTTATAAGTATCTTTTAAGCCTTGGTTTCACTTATAAACCAGAAGGAAATTATAATCAAGAAAACGAACCTTGTTTATTTCGAGAATATCTTTCTTAATAATTCTCTTAATAGACCAGTGAAACTAAATCAACTTAAATAAACAGGTGTTTTGATGGGATTATTTGACAAAGAACATGTTATACAAATATACAATGCCTTAGACGGTTTACTGGAACAGTATCCTTTTGTCGATAATGAAGACTATATTGAAAAAATGTCAATTATGCTATTTGATAAAACGTGCCTTCAACTTTTCATGTCTTTGAAAATGGATTTTGGAGGACACTCAAAAGGTAAATATGATGGTTTAACCCTTGACGAATACTCTTCTAAAAATCCCGAAATTTTCAAAGCTATTCTGAATAGAGGATATACTATTATTGAAATCGCTTTTGAAAAATATTGTAAAAACAAACTAAATATAGACTTGTTTGAAGAATTGATTATTCTTTTGTCTAAGCGCTTCGGATATTCAAATCTTTACTGCTATGAATGTCATGAGCCTTTCAGCCTTTACATAAAAAATGATTCTATCAGTTATATTTCAAATTATATTGATGAAAAACATAAGCCATGTGCCGTTGGAAATGAAGAAATAAGAATTACTTCTACCATGAAATTTCCAAGTGGAAAAATGGTGATAGCAAATAATCTTTGTATTCTTTTTGATAGAAATGTAATCAATGGTTCAAATGAATACATTTATAAAAAATCAGGATTGCGTTCTGGTATAAATTCACATAAAGGAAAAAAGTTGCACCACGAATATTGGAATAAATTAGGATTATCTTATATTTTTACAGGAAACTCCAATCCTAATATTTTTTCAAAAGAAGATGGAAACGTTATTTTTAGACATAAATATAACGGTTCAAGTGATGGTTTCATAAATCATGGTGATATTGTAACAGGACTTTGGGCTATTTGTGCTATGGACTATAATCGATTGGAAACGTTGTGTAAAGCTAATGGGGTTGATCCTGAACGTTTCATATATGACAACTTTTGTATTATAGTTGACGTTCTAAATAATGTTAAATACAATGTAACGGATTATACAAATATTGATGATAATTTATTTGCAACATTTGTTCCAGAAAAATAAAAATCTAGAAAAAACAGAATACTGTAACATTGGTTTGTTACAGTATCTATTCTATTTTGTAAAATATTCTTTCAATTCACTTATGGATGGTTCAATAATACGAATATCATTATGCATAGTTACTAAATCATGAGTTTTCTTTAAAAACTGTTGAATAGAATCTGATTCTTTCTTAATTTTTTCTAATTTACTTAATTCTACATCAATAGTAAAACCACTAAAATTATATAAGTGAACACTATAGGAATCAACAGTTTCTACATATCCCATCTGTTCTTCATTCAATGGCAAAATATTATTTGATTTCAGAAAATCATTAACGGCTATTGCATTATTAAACACAATACTATTAGTTCCAAAATAAGCAACATCGCGAGAATTATTATATCCAGAAATTCCAGTAGAACTATATTGAATTTTGCCTGATTTTTTATCTCGTGTCACAAATTCAGCAGAGTATTCATTATTACGAAAAAGAACTAACGATGGAAGACCACCATTAGCACCTTGACTTCTAGTTTTACGCCATTCATGTTTTTCGAACATAAAACTTTCCTTTAAGACAAAATATTATTCTGCAACTCTGATATATTTAGAGCCGTTGTATTCAATAGCAACAGGTTTTTCTGGCACTGTTTGAGTTGGTGCGTTTTTAACAACTGGCACATCTGGATCGGCACTCAATACGGTAGTTTGCGATTTTCCACTTTTAAAGGAGGTATCTACTTTTCCAGTTGGACATTTTGTAACGTATAGACTCTGATAGGAAAATCCACCACCATGCAGGTAGAAAATCTTGCAACCTTCCATTTCAGAAGGCAAAGAGTATTCAGATGTGATATCTGAAGCATAACCTGCAAAAGCAGATGTTGATGACATTGCAATTACTGCAAGAGCCAAAGCTTTTTTAAACATATTTAATTCCTTGAATAATTGTTAAATAGAGCCTCATTTACAAGTACTAATTATATCAAAGATATACTATAATGTAAACAAAAAAATAGACTAAACATTAGAAAATAATCGTTGAATCCACACTAATATTCTGCTATAATCATGCTAATTATTAATATCACTTCATTTATGGATTTAAAAATGGCTATCGAAAATATCGAACAAATTTATTCTGATACACAAGAACTTTCAGTTGGCATTGATATTAGCGAAAATTTTTTCAAAGCAACAGAAGCACAATCCGAAACCCTATTTAAAAAATACTTTCTTGATAAGTTTTTATTAATGACTGTAAATTTACATGGTCATAGTAAAGGAAAGTATGATAATAAAACAATTACAGAAATCAAAGAAATGCCTTACGAAGAGCATTTTATTGAATCGCTCAAAAAAATGTTCATTTTTGAACTCAGCAAACTACTTAAAGACATTATTGAAAACAAAAAATCAAAAGAAGAAATTCTAAAACAATTTGAATTTAATTTTGAGCATAGTTTCCATAACCCAACCAATTATTGTGTTTCATGTGGCTGCACAAATAACATTCACATTAATGGCAATGAATTTAACCTTTTTGCAGATTACGAAAAGTTAGATAATAAGCCTTCCCAACAACCTTGTAAATTCCCTAATGGAGTTGGCGTTGACACAATTTACATGAACTTTAACAGTGGCAAAATGGTCATCGCAAATGATTTGCGCTCTTTGTTTAAAGAAAAGTCTGGTCATTCGCAATATATTATTGATAAAAGCGGATATTACAATTCCATTAATAGTGATTACGGGGTTCAGTTAAACACTCGTTATTGGGCAGAAAAAGGAATGGTGTATCTACAAGTCGGGAATACATCGCCAAGCATTTTTGTAAAAAAACATGGCATTATCACCTTTAAAAACCAATATAATTATGATTCCAAAACAGACAGAGAAACAAAGAATTATACGGCTGACGAAAAGCGTAAAGGTTATGTCTGTACTGATTTGTGGGCGATTTGCGCAATTGATTATGATTTATTTCTTCGTCTTTGCGAGGAAAGCGAAATTAATCCCGAAGAATTCCTTGAAGAACAAGATTGTACAGTTCTAAAAAGTCTTCCAAAAGGTATTTATAAAATAACTGATCATACCGCAATTCGTGGACGTAATGATTTAATTAATATTGATTATGGCACTATCGTTTACACAACGATTGATAGCCGTTTAGAAGATCCTGATTTCAAAGGTCTTGAAACTGTATATTAATCTTGAAGAACAGTTGCAATTAAAACTGTTTTATACTATAATATGATCTCTTTAAACGAAACAGAGACCATATATTATGTTCGTTAACAAAAATCTAATTTCGATTCAAAAAGCGTCAAAGAAACATAGTCTTCTGAAACCATACTGTTTCAAATTATATTTGGATGATAGTGCTATTAAATTTGATTTCAATATTGAAAAAGATGAATTCAAAATCCTCTACAGAAGTTCCTATTCTCATGATGGCGAAGAATATTCACAAGCAGATGTTTATGAAAGTTATGAAATCAATTATGAAAAACTTAACTCTTTAATTAGTTTTCATATCGGTTTAATGCTTCCGAAAACTAAGAGCAGTATCATCAAAAAAGTGACTAGTGAAGTACGCAGCAAATTCAAACATGAACATGACCATTATCATCCCGGATTTTACGGAGAATCAGAAGCATTTAGCCGTTATGTTATTAACATCTCTGATTTTGTTGGTATTGTTGCGAATTCTCCATATATTCAAGAAGAACTCAAAGAGACTGCGAATTTCATTGCTAGTCATCAATAAACCCATTGATAACTACTTCCTAGTAGGCGTTTTATTTTCTCCAAAATGTTAAAATGTTTATCAAATAACAAGGTAAACATATGCAAAATCTAGTTAAAGTCCTTATAAGAAAAGATAATTATGACATCATTTGTATGGAAAGAAATATTGATGGAATAGCTTCTCTTATTTATTCACCAGAATGTTTCTTGGGTCAGGAAGATGCTTTAAACGAATACATAAACGCAAATAAATATAAAGTTGTTAATACATCTGAACCAGTTGGTGAAGGGATTGTTGTTTTTGATCTAAAAACCAGAACACTTATCGTTGCTACTGACTCATACGTTAGCAAAAAACCAACTCTATACTTTGATTCCAAAACTCAGCAAATCAATTACGCAAATTCCGATTACGAAAAACAAGAAGTTATTGAACTACTTCAAAAGGGATATTTGAAAAGCCTAAATGCTATGGAGTTTATTAACAGACTTTCATTCACTGGTGTAACAGATTACGAAGAATTCGAAAAATTAGTTTATGAGTATTGCCAATACATAAATGAAAACGAAAACAGTAATTCTTTTATATTAGAACTTGAAATACAAAAAAATCACTTTGATAGATACTTTTGGAGTAATGACCAACTACACGATGTACGTTTAAAAATGAAAGAACTGGGAATTGTCTTCTATAAAAAAGATGAAGAACTCTGGTCTAAATATTTGGAAGAAAACAATATTTAAATAGCAAGCCACCTTCTCAGGTGGCTTTTTAATAAGATAGCATTCTTAATGTTTCTGCCTTCTCATGATTAAATTCTGTTCTGTTTTTAATATCTAAAACTTCTTTGCCCATTTTTGTTAAGCCCAAACTCTTTATAATATTAATTATTTGTTGCGAATATTTTTCAGATCCTACTTCTTTATGAACAACATAAGTTTCAATCTTTATGGAAAAAGATTCAATATATACATTTACTTGGTATTTATCTTCTTGTTCTATTATATTGACTATTATATTTTTGTCATTAGGCGATAAATCTAAAAATGGACTATCTTTTATGAAGCAATTTAATATCAATTCTTGAGACAAAATGCCTTCCTTAAAAACTATTCTTGGAAACAAGGTTTTAGAATAAACTACATCTTTGTATGAACCATTAATCGGTTTATATATTGATGAAAAATCATCATCTTCCCTGTTCATATATATCGCTATGTAGCTATTATGCATTTCCTTGAAACTTTTATTTAGTGCAATATAAAGCATGTCGTTTTCGTTTCTTATAATCTCGCCTTGTTTAATAAAGCTAGCTTGCTGCAAATGAACGCTAATATTATAATAATTCCTGAATACTTTTTCTAATAACGGGATATTTTGATTATAATCTATTATTAATTTTCCATTATTAATATAGTAAAAAAAGCAAGGTGGGTGATTAATTTCAAATAATATATCAGATGACAGCAAATAACCTTTTGCTGTTGATTTGTATAAGTTTATATTATGTTCTTTCATTTTTAGAATAAAATCAGAAACCAATAAATCTTCCATTAACTGTTCTAATTCCAATCTCTTTTTAATCTTTTTATTTTTATCAAAAAACATGTTAATACCTTAATAAGTCAACAATTTCAATGCTTCGTAATGTTCTTGTGTAAACTCTTTCCAATCTTGTATATCTAATAAATCATAATTTTTCTTACTGATTGACAATGCTTTAATAACTAAAAGTATTCTTCTAGCTATTTCGTCAACTGAGCTATCTTTTTTTATTGATATTGAATCTATTTCTAGACCATAGGTATGACAGTATATATTCAATTCAAATGTTTCTTTTAATTCTTCTATATTGATAATAATATCCTTGAATGAACCATAAATATACTCATAAGGTGATTCTTTCAAACAGAAAAGCAACACTAGGTTTTTACTTAATTTTCCATTTTCATAAGATATCGAAGGAAAAAAGAATCTAGCAAAAAAATCTGAAAGCTTATAATCATATTCTTTTTTATAAATTGAAGTCTTATATTTGATATAATAAGAAAAACTTTCTATATTTGGTTCTAGATAAGTATTAAAAACTATTTTTCCATGATTTTCATTATCAAAGTCAATTCCATTAATGATTTTTAGATATAAATTTTCAATGCAATTTTCAGTGCTACCACTTTCAAAATTATAAACTATCCTATAATATGGGAAAAACGTTCTTAATGTATAAGTAGGACTTTTATTATAATTTATGATTATTTTTTCATTTCTTATCATATATTCTATATGATCAGACTCTTTTCCAAATGGAAAATCCATACAGATTAATAATCCATCACTTTTTTTCTTCAAGTTGATGTTATATTTCTTCATATGTTTTATGAAGTTATTGACCAGCCTATCATCACTCTTTACAAAGAGGTTTTTTATAAAATTAAACATTCCTTACTCTTTTGTGCATAATTAAATTACTGTTAAACCACTTCATTAGATTGGTTTTCTTCCATCCACTCATACAGTTCATCTTGACCTGAAGCATAAGACAACATTAATTTTAAATATTCAAGATCTTCTTTTACTTTTTCACTTCTAAAAAATTTAGCTTCAAAACAATAAAGCCCTTGATTATGAATCTTCAGCAATCATTTTTGCAAGATCTGCTTTTTTGTTTGCAAGAATTCTTTCAATACTTTCGATTTCAGCTTTAAGTTGCTCAATCATTGCAAAATCCTTAATTGGTAAATTTTCCAATAAACTTTATCATAAGCAGATACAAATAGCAATAGAAAGGAAGATATAGAATTGACTTATTGTTAGACGGTGTGTACAATGCTGAATAAATATAGGTATTAAAATGAGTTATCAACTAGAACCGTGTAATAGGTGTTGCTCTGACAACGTAGAACTAATTATTGATGATGCAGTACGGTGTTTGAACTGCGAGTTCTCTGAACCATTTGAAGTATGGCAGTTACGTGGATGGAGAGACCTTTTAAAATACCCACCAACCCATGGTGGTACTATATTTGTCTATGGCAAAAAAATAGGTCGTACAATAGCCAAGTGGGATAGGGAAAGTCAAATATGTGATAACCCTGATGCTACGCATTGGCTAAGGACTCCTGATCCAAGAAAACAAATTAATATGTAAACAACCATTTTTAGGTAAATACAAATGCAAAAAATATCTATCTACACTGACAGAACAAAGCAAAAAGAATTCATTGATAGAATAAATGAAATTGTTAATCGTGAAAATAGTAGCATTGGTTTCTGTGCTATTGAACGAGATGGCTCAAATGAATATTATTTGTATCTTCACCCAAAGAATAGTCGCTATAAATTTAATACGTTTATTTTTAATTTTTGTAGTCCTGAAATATATATTACTCAAGAATCTGATTATGAAAAATATTTGTCAAATGGATATTCAAAAGAAGATATTGATTTAATGGCAAATCTATTAAATGATTTTTGCTTTGAAAATCCCCTTGAAGGTCAATTCTTTGCTTCAACATTCAGAAAACTTGCGCCCATAGAAAACAGTTTTTCATATATATTTAAATTTACTAATGACGAAGACAACTCAAGAATCGTAATTGAAAACCAATATTTCGAACGTTTTTATGTAGTTCTCAAAAAAGAATATGTTTCTAAATTGCTTGGAGAATTAACTGTTGACCATAAACTTTCATTAGCAAAAGTTGATAGACTTGAATATTATAATAAACACAATTTGAAAAATGCATTGTCACAAATGGAATCGTGGAATGATAATGGAAAGTTTGAACATGTTGTTATGGAGTGTTACAGACATTACGAATTTATATCTTCACTAACATATATTAAAAATATTTGGTTTAAAAAAGACGGAGAAGTCAAAAATGAAGTATTTAATACCTTAAACATTGACTTTTCTTCAAAATAATATATAATTGCATCAATAACTTTATCAACAAAATATAGGGGCATATAATGGGTGGCTTAGTAAAAGTAATCGTTCGAAAGGAAGATGGTCAAATCATTTCAATGAACCGCTGGACTAGCGGACTTCCCTGCATTCTTCATGACCCTAAAATTTATTTTGGCGACAAAAGCGCTTTAGATATGTATTTAAAGCCATATTCTGACGCTTTAGCAGACTATGAAAAACACAAAGATGATAAAAAATTTGAAATCAATATGACTTCAAGCTGCATTTTTGAAGGGCATGACAATCTTGCTCCCGTTGACTATGGCATAGTTGTTTTGGATTTCATTACCAAAACCCTTATTTCTTGTAATGGCTATTCTAACAATGGATCTTACATAAGTTATAGAAGTGATTCCCAAAAAAGTGGCTTTAATTTTGATGTTGGTAACTTTGATGAGGAAGAATTTGTAAACATGATAGAAAATAACCATATTAAAGAGCTAATTTATATGCCCTTGCAAAAACATCTATCAATGAAAGGAATTAACACTTTGATTGAAGCTGAAAAATGTGTTCAACAATTGGAAATGCCAATAGAATTTGCAACATCTCAACTAACAGAAATGCTAGTGGTTATTGATCGTAACGATTTTGAATTAAATTTCTATCACGAAAGTCGTCCTGATAAGGCAAAAGCAAAAATGAATCTCATTGGATTTGAATTTAGCGAAGAAGATGAACTTGCATGGACAGCTTTTACAAAACGTTTTGAAGAGGAATTGGCATGAAAGGCGTAACTTTTTACACTGATATTTCAAAACAAAAAGAATTTGAAGAACGGTTGAAAACTATTGTTTTTCATGAAGGAAGCTCTGTTAAACAATGTTATCTATTGTTGACTATCGAAAACAGAATAGAACTTATTTTAGAATCCTATAAAGAAGGTTATAATTCAACTTCTTTTAATTTTATTCAATCTTTCCTTAGAGAAGATACGGATGGAGTGCGTAGCTAATATTCTCCGATAAGAAGTGGTTTTGATAAAAATGACTTAATACTTCTAGCTGATCTATTTTCAGAGTTTACATTTTATAACGGTTTTGAAGCACAGTTCTTTGCCTCTAAATTTCTAGAAATGAATGATTATAAAAATTTCTCTGCCTATGTTTTTAAATTTACAGAAGACAATGGTAACAATAAGTTTATTATCGATAATAAAAAACTAGTTCGATTTTATGAATGTCTTAAACTAGAAGATGTACTAGCAATTATAAATAATAAAAGCGAAGAAACGAATGAGTTAAAAGAAGCTTCTTTTTATGCCATGTTGCATAATGATAACAAAGAAAAAAATATTGAAATTATGAATCAACGGAATACGAAGCCTAACAATGAACATGTTGTAGTTGAATTCTATAAGAACTTTGAAACGAAAGACCGTTATATTAAAAATATTATTTATATGATGGATGACAAAATTGTTACAGAAAGTTTTAGAAATTTTAAACGTTAACAACGAGATGAATTACCCCGCCCTGAAGGACGGGGTTTCTGAACGTGAAAACTTTCTCAGACGCTGACATTCATTATCAGCTTCGCATAAACTAGTCAGCTTTATACGCACGTTTTCTCTTTTCATTAGAATTGGGACATATTGTCCCAATTCTATCTTATGAAAACTAGTTCGCAGAACATCCACGAAGATTCTTGAATAGATATTTCTTGATGCATTTTTATCGGCATCTTGTTTATGACCACAATTTAAACATTCAAACTCTCTGCCTTTACGATTGTTACTATCAACATATTGGCATTTAGAGCATGTTTGAGACGTATACGATGGTGTGGTTAAATGTACTCTGATGCCTTTATTATTGGCTTGTTCCTGAAACCATGTTTTGATACTCGATAAACGCAGTAATCTAATGAGTTTTGAATATTTCATATTCAAAACTTCATCTTTAATAAAAGAGGCTTTACATTGTGTGAGATTCAAATCTTCTAACACAATATCGGTTATGCCTTTGGCGATTAAATCTTCCAAAATAGTTGAAATTAAGTGTTTAAAATAAAATTCAATGCCAGATAATAGCTTCTGTAATGTTTTGTTCTGCTTTCTTGATTTTAAATTGTAGCCAGTTTTTTCATAAGACAAAAGTTGTTCTACAACTTTTGTAATGTATGCACGATTATAATCTATGGCTACTTCCGTATCATGGAAAGCGACTGTACAAAAATTAGTAGCAACGTTTAAATCTATGCCACACAGTTTATTTCCGTCAATTTGATCAGATTTGTCTAATGGTTTGAAGTATTTCTTTTCATCTTTATAAGTTAAACCTATATTGACGTTTCCTTTAGAATTTAACTTTACAGTATGGATTTTAGTAATATCAAAATCAGATAAATCTGGTTTTCCATGAAAACTCTTATTATAAGCTAATGGTAATTTCACAACATCTTTTCCGATCCTAAAATTATACCAATGCTGATGCTTTTTCTTATCTTCATTGATATGAAGAAAAGAATGCAATGTTTCTTGGTAAATAGGCTTTTTCGCATAAGAACCACTGGAATAAATGATAGGTTCTTTCATTTTACTTAACAAGCGTGAACGCTTGTTAAGTATCAGTGCTTTAATTCTATTCCAGTGTTTAGCATTGCGCAGTGTATTCAATCGCTTATTGAATTTTAAAACAGTTTCTTGTTTTAGAATATCTTCTGGTATTTTCTTTAGAACTGAATCAAGTTTAGATTCTTCGACATAAATTAACCAATTCATGAGTTGCGTGAG
Source organism: Galeopsis tetrahit (assembly GCA_963675135.1). Lineage (NCBI taxonomy): Eukaryota > Viridiplantae > Streptophyta > Magnoliopsida > Lamiales > Lamiaceae > Galeopsis > Galeopsis tetrahit. The sequence goes on from CAVLYN010000079.1 coordinate 100,785, forward strand.
ATTGGTTGTTTTCTCGGTTAATTCAGTTGATTTCAAATTACCTTTTTTATGCAGAATATGACCAGCTTTGCTGGTTACATTCTTTTTATAATACGTAATAAGAAATTTATTTTGGACAAAAAATTTATTATTTTGGGTTAATTTGTCTAACCAATTTTCATAGAAATCTAAAGTTTGTTTGAAAATTGTTTGGACTTCCCATGAATAGAGTTCTTCGGTGTTGAATAACTTGGCATGGGCAACAAGTACTTTACGGCTTTCAGCCGTAAGCAATAGTTCTTTATGTTGAAATATATGTCTGGATATTCTGTTTTTATGATGTTTGACGAAAGCGAAATGTTCAACCAAACGTAATTTCTTCATTTTGTTAGTAATATTAGAAGAAGTAATTCGTTTAGTTTTAATCTTTTCTTTTTTTGTGCTTCCGTAAGACATTGATGTTGTTTTCCTTGATATTTAGCTTGCTTTTATATAATAGCTGATTGTATAATTAATTGCAAGCAATACATTAAAGAAAACTATGACATGGCTGAAATTCATTCCCACCATAAATGATGGGGTTTTCTTTCAGCTTAAAGCAGGATAAATATTGAATATATATATCACTAAACCAGCCCATACTAGATATGGTCAAATAAAAATGCACAAGTACAACACCATTGATGAACTCTATGGTGATTGCACTATTTGGTTTGCTAAACCTAAATTCCAAAAACCAGTTATGTGTATTTTTGGTGAGGGTCTTTTATGGTATGGTTTTAATGCAAATACTAGTCATCAAATAAAATTTAAACATTTATTATGCTTGCCGGAATTAAATGACATTAATGAAAAAATTAAGTCTTTAGTTTTAGAAACGTTAAATAAAGATTTAACAGATAAGTTTGGGCAACAACATTATAAGTGGATAGGTACAACTGAAATTTCGATTACACTTTATGACGAAGATAAACATAAAGGAAAAACATCTACTTCCCTCTTCTTAACTAAACCTGATGTTAGCAGCATTGGTGTAGCTGGTATTGACAGAGCAAGTGTTTGGTTCTCTAAAGCTACGTGTCGTGAATTACCCCATGATGATTTATGGAACGATAAGGTTTATTACGAAATGGGCACTGGAGAAGGAAATTATATATGTGGGAAAATTTTCAGAAAAAATCCTGAATTAGAACCTATATTAGATTTAATGTGGAAATCAATAGTTGACAGCTTCGATTTCGTCGAATCTGATATGAGTAAATTTTATCGAAGAATAAACAACAAAAACCATAAAAAAGGTCAAAGCAGTTTGGAGTTTTGCAAAGAGTTCAAAGTATTATTCCAATTTGTTCAAAGCAATTAAAAAATATACAATATTACAATTAAATAATAGGTATCAAAATGGACAAGATAGATAATAGTTTTGTCAATAGTTTATATAATCCAGAAGAAACGGGTATTAAAGTATTGAAAGGCAATATTAACTCAGAAAAACTCAAATCAATTAACGAATATGTACGAACCAAGCAAGATTCATTTGAAGTTAAACGCGAGAAGTATATCGCAAACAATCAGTTGGTTTCTCTTTTATATAGAGGTCTATTCGATACATCTGCCCTCGATGATACAGTTTTCGGTGAAATACTTAATGACTACAAACGAATCAGAGAAGAGATTCAACAATATTCAGATCTCCCTTTTGAACAAGGAACTTCAATCGAAGTTAAATTAATCCATTATCCTTTGAGCGATTTAGGAGTGGGCATTCATAAGGATTTATCCTCTAACATTAACGTGGTGATATTCTTTAACCTTGAAGGTTCTACAGTTCTTAACACATATGCTGACAAGCAAGGGAATGGTCCAATAGAGCATGGTTTAGACACTGGTGACATTTCTATCATGAGAGCGCCACGAAACAAACAAGAACCTGATATTCGCCCTTATCATGGTGTAGAAAAGGTATCAGTACCACGCACCGTGTTGGTTGTTCGTGAAATAGATGAAGAACTCGAAAAAGAAACAAATAAGGATAATTGGAGAGGATTCTGATAGATTTTGAATCCTATGCATGATATAATCTTTGATATTAAATACTATGAGCGATATAACAATGCAATCAGTTAAAAAAATATCTCTTCAATCTGCGATCAAAGATATTGGTGTATTCTATTTTATCAATAGAGAGCCAAATAGATACAATTTGGAAGATTATCATGATCCTTGCCCTCACACTGTATCCATTGTTCAATTTATTGGAAAATTTGATAAAAATTGTAATGGCATGCTTTACACAAATTCTTATGAAGAAGCAGTTAGTTTATTTCATTATCATGTCAAAAAAGAATTAAACGACACAAAAGCATATATCGAAAGCCAAAGAAATAGCTTAAATGGTATTTTTGCAACTTTTAGAAAAAACATCGGCTTGCTATCTGCTAGAAAAATTGAAATCATTAATAAAAAACTTGCACGATTGAAAATAACAGAAGACGCATTGCAAAATGGTTATCCATTGGTTTACAAGCCATCTAAAGATGAATTAACCATTTTTTCAGAATACCCAAAACTTGGTGAAGAATATTTCTTGGTTGATACACATCCACGAAGCAAACTTTCAATTATTCCACTTGTTGTCACTAATGTTGATATTGAGGATAATCGTGGTATTACTCGCAGCCAAGAAAAACTTAATAAATACGATATCTTGCATGAAGCAACTTTGAAAAATTTAGCAAATAATGACATTCATCACTTAGACTGTTATAAAATTTTGAATTTTAACGGTTCTTACTACCAAGATGATTCTTATGGGCGTTTTTATTTTAAAAATCGTGAAGAAGCAACAAACTTCTTGAAAATCCATATTAATCTTAAACAAAAAGAATTGAATGAAGCTCTTAGTTCTCTTTGAAAAATATTTAAATTTATCAAGATGTCAGTAAAATAACATCTTGATACATCCACAATAGTAATCAAAATTATCTTTATTTATTTCTTGCCAACCTAATTTTAAATTTAAGCAATGATTTACAGTTACCACAAAGGTTTTGTAAAATTTATCTTCATATAGAAAATCATCAGGATCTACAAACTCGCAAATTATATCTCTTTGCTCAGTAATCAACATGTAACTTTCTTTTCGAACATTAAGTTTGCTAATTTCAACAAATTTATACAATTTAATATTCTCGAACCCTAACTTTCTTTCTATTTCTCTAGTGATAATTGATGCTTTTTTATCTTTATCATTGATGAAAAATTTAAAACCTTCTTTTTTAAATGCCAACTTATTTAAGTCTGATTTCCCTTCTATATTTTTGTCTTCAAAAAAGATTCTGATCAATAACTTTATTCTTAATTCACGTCTATCTTGAATATCAGTTATTAACTTATACGTTTCGCCATTATCCTCCGAAAAATAAATAGAACCTGTTAATACTCCACAATCACCGTTTTGATAAGTATCCTGCACTATTATTTCATGTAATTCCATATGACCGTATGATGACAAATCAATATATTGAAAAATATCATTAGTTACTGAGGAACTAACCAAATTTTCGATTTCTTGTTCAATCTTTTTTTCATTAATATTTATTTTTAAGCTACTATACATGTGAAACCTTCTCAATATTTTATTATTTTTCGTGAAAAACAGACTCAAATTCAATAATCTAGAACTTTAATTAATTCCAAGTATTCAGAAATATTATCACTATTGATTTCCTTATCATCTAAATCTATTTTTTCTTTTACTAACTTTTCAATGGCATTAAAAAAAATTTTATCGCTAAATATATCAAATGGGTTTTTAAAGATAAATAAGTTCTTATTGACTGGATTAGATGAACCAAAACTATTATAGCTTACAAAATAAATATATTCATATTCTTTATCTCCTTCTGTTAATACCTTATACAACGCAAGGTGAGTATTCGAAAAATATTTAGCTAATTCTTGAACAACCTCAGATGCTTTTCTATCTTCATCTGTTTTATAGAAATTGAATTTTCTTTTTACTGGACGTATTATTGTATGAAATTGATCATTTAGGTTAATAGCTCCTTCTAAACTATCCACGTAATTAAAACTGTCATTAAAAATCCTTGCAAAAACTATTATTTTCAAATTTGAAGCATCTTTAAAATCTTTGTAATAAGCAAAATTGTTGTCGTTTACTTTTTTTGAAAATTGTATTAACGCAAAATTCGTTCTTGTGTTCATGTGCATAGAATCATATTCAAAGATAAATTTATTACTCATTGACGCACAATTACAATCAGTCGAAATAAATGAAATCATATCTTCTGTAAAAGCTTGCGATAATAATATTTCTATTTTATCAGCATATTCTTTACCAAATTCTTTCTCTAAATCCAATTTATCCACTGTCTCACCTTTTTAGCAATACACAATATTTAATATTTAATGCACATGAATATCTACTAACAATTTATCCTGACCAAAATATTTCATATCCTGCTCATTCACAGTAATTGTAATATCTTTTTTAATATTTGAGTAAAAAGCCGTTCGGTTTTCACAAACTGGTTCTTTTGAAAACAAATCGAACTCTTCACACAATTTTGCAATCATCTTGTTTTTCAGAATTCGAACTTTCTTTTGATCAAATTTAACCCTGATGCCATACTTATTGACTTCATAAATAGAATGCAAAGAATCTCTTTCAATTTCTGCATCTTTATCAAGAAATTTGATTACTGTATAAATACGATGAAGGATCTTAGATTTTTGTGAATTACTTAATGTTCTCATTTCAATATCCAGTTAATTTGACAGGTTAATAACTTTATCAATTTTCCACATGTTTTCATGTATGAATTCATTGATTTCTTCATAAATGTTTTCGACACTGATATCATAAGATACCCACTTTTCATAATTACCATAGTATTCGTGATTGCTATAATTACTAACTTTCATTTTAAGAAAAACATTTCTAGCGATTTCATTTAATTCTTTTTTCTTTATTTTAGGCAAAATTGCAGAAAGCACAACTCTAATAGCACTTTTAACTTTATTTTTATCAAGAACATATTCTTTTGGCTCATCTAACCCATCTGCCCAGCAGGAACCAGACCATTGTTCTTCTATTGTGAAATTTACATAAAAACGATCATTAACACTCGAAAAACCGAAAGAATAATGATTTTTCTCAAAATAGTAATTACTCTTCGAGCCATTTAAATAGTTAATTTGCTTTTGAATTATTTCGTCTACTTTTGAAATATTTCTGTTAATAATGACAATCATTTTTAAATACCAATATGCTATAAAATTTCCTAATTATAATGATTTAACGAGCGAAAGTAAAGAAAAACCTTATCACTGCTTAAATCTGTCATTTTCAAAAACCGTCAATATTAAATTTTTGCGACAAAAAATTATTTTATATGGTCTAACCTGCAGTTCTATATCATATTTTTTTATTTTCTCATTTGACAATTATTTTTTAAGATCTATAATTGAAATTGTAAAGGTGTCTTAAAGAGCCTTTCAATAAAATAACTCGCTAAATATTAGGAGGCTACAAATTATGAGTAAAATTATTGGTATTGACTTAGGAACAACTAACTCTTGTGTTTCTATTCTTGAAAATGGTAAAGCAAAGGTAATTGAAAATGCAGAAGGAGCAAGAACAACTCCATCTATCATTGCCTATTCGTCAGAAGGCGAAATTCTTGTCGGACAATCAGCAAAACGACAAGCCGTAACAAACCCACAAAACACACTGTACGCTATCAAACGCCTTATAGGTCGTAAGTTTGATGAAGAAGTCGTGCAGAAAGATATTGCATTAGTTCCATACAAAATTGTTAAAGCAAACAATGGCGATGCTTGGGTTGAAGTAAAAGGGGATAAAATGGCTCCACCACAAATCTCTGCTGAAATCCTTAAAAAAATGAAAAAAACTGCCGAAGATTATCTTGGTGAAACAGTGACAGAAGCTGTTATTACAGTTCCTGCATATTTCAATGATAGTCAAAGACAAGCTACAAAAGATGCTGGTCGTATCGCCGGACTAAATGTTCGCCGTATCATCAACGAACCAACTGCCGCAGCATTAGCGTATGGTCTAGATAAAGGCAAACAAAACAGTACAGTAGTTGTATATGACTTAGGTGGTGGTACTTTTGACGTTTCTATTATTGAAATTGCAGAAGTAGAAGGAGAATCACAATTTGAAGTTCTTTCAACTAATGGAGATACTTTCCTTGGTGGTGAAGACTTTGATAATAAATTAATTGATTATGTTGTAGATGAATTCAAAAAAGAATCTGGTATTAATATCAAAGGCGATTCTTTAGCTATGCAACGTATCAAGGAAGCTGCTGAAAAAGCAAAAATAGAGCTTTCTTCGACTCAGCAGACAGATATTAACTTGCCTTACATAACTGCTGACCAAACAGGTCCAAAACACTTAAATATCAAGATTACTCGTTCTAAATTCGAATCTATCGTAGAAGAATTAGTACTAAGAACTGTTGAACCATGCAAAACAGCATTGAAAGATGCAGGATTAAGCATTGACAAAATTGATGATGTTATCTTGGTGGGTGGTCAAACACGTATGCCTTTGGTCCAACAAAAGGTAGCTGAATTGTTTGGAAAGGAAGCTCGTAAAGACGTTAACCCTGATGAAGCTGTAGCTATAGGTGCTTCTGTACAAGGGGGTGTATTGTCTGGTGATGTGAAAGACGTTCTATTGATTGATGTGAGTCCTTTGACATTAGGTCTTGAGACTATGGGAGGTGTTATGACTACTCTTATTGAGAAGAACACGACGATCCCTACCAAAAAATCTCAGTTTTCTCAACAGCCGATGATAATCAAAATGCTGTAACTATCCATGTACTTCAAGGAGAGAGAAAGAAAGCTTCTGACAACAAATCATTAGGACGCTTTGACTTGAGAGATATTCCACCAGCGCCAAGAGGAACACCTCAAATTGAAGTAACTTTCGATATTGACGCAAATGGTATCTTAAACGTTTCCGCAAAAGACAAAGCAACGGGAAAACAGCAATCTATTGTTATTAAAGCTAACTCTGGTATTTCAGAAGAAGAAATCCAAAGAATGATCAGAGAAGCAGAGATCAATAAAGCAGAAGATGTTAAATTCGCAGAATTAGCAGATTGTCAAAATAAAGCTGATAACCTATTGCACATTGCAAAGAAACAGTTGAATGAGCCAAACGTACCTCAACAAAAACGTTTAGAGGTAGAAGACGCAATTACTGATTTGGAACGTGTTTACAAGACTGGAACAAAGCTTGAGATTGATTCTAAAATAAGCAACCTTGAACAAAAGCTGTATGCTCAGGATACTCATCAAGAACAGCCTCAATATGAACAAAGTTCTTCACAACAAAATAATCAACAGTCTAAAGAAGATGATTATATTGATGCAGAGTTTGAGGAACAGAAATAAACCTTTATAAATAAAGCCTCTTCGGAGGCTTTTTTAATGCTGCTTGCAATTTACTCAATAATGCATTAAAATTTTAAAAAAGTAATTTTAAGAAAGGTTTTAAATGAAAATAATTAATAGAAATGAATTAAAAGAACAAATATTATTAATGTTGAATTCTTGTTTAGAGCATTCAAAAAAATCAATTCCTGTATATCAATCTTCTGGTCGTTCTGCTTTTGTTCCTGCTTGCGAAGAATCTATTAAAAAATGTTCATACGATATTGAAAATATAGAGACAAAATTTGAATTACTTGAATCATTAATAATAAATAACATTTCAATTAAAAGAATATTACATGATGTTGATGCACATGAAATATATGTAACAGCATTTCAATATTTAAAATTTCTAAACAATGACTATACAGGATTAAAAATAGCTAATAAAAACAATAAAACTCTCTGTGATATTCATTTTAGCAAATACCCCAATGATCCTTTTATCCCTCATTATTGGGATTTAACACCACAAACTGAAATATTTATTGCTTTATCCTCTTTCAAAAATGGAAAAATTGAATTCTATAAAAATAATATAATAACCAAAGAAAAAGAGGAAAGCCTTATTGATTCATTAAATATGATAAAACATTTGTCTAAACAATTTTCATATGCTGATACTCCTTTTGAAATAAACATGATTTCAAAATTAGATGATCCATCAATTAAAACACAAATAAAATATTTAAACACTTATATTAGCGAAGGTGATTTTTCTCCAGAAAAACACCTTGATTCTTTTCAGCGCTATTATAACGCCTATAATATTTATACTGTAGAAGATTTAAGCAATCATTTTAAAAATATACGGTTAATTAAAAAATACTTATTGAAGCAAAAGATATCTTTTAATTTTGTAATAGATGTCATAACAAATATGTCGCCTCGTGTTTATTTTAATAAACGAGCCAGTGTAAATGACATGTATAATATTCTTTTTATTGAAATAGACAGAGATATAACACTTGATAAATTTTTAGAAAAAACAATTCATTATGGTGATTACTCAATTTCAAAAATACATCTCATACCATAGTCGAATATTTAAAGAACAAAGAAGAAATAGATACCTTAATGAAGTTAATGCATTATTAAAAGGAAATTATATATGAGTCAGAAAAGAATATCCAAAGAGAAAAAAAGACTAAATATTGTAAGGACTATTAGAAAAACATCAGTTAGTAATCCAGAGGCAGTCAAGATAAAAATAGACTATTCGGATTCCAATTTAGAACTATTATTAGATCTTGGCGATAATAGCAAGAAATGTAAAAAAAATTTCTACAATCAACTGTCTAACGAACTAAAATATCTTTTATCTGATATATCTAAAAATCTTGATATATTTGAATGGAGAATTTCTATACATGCATATGAAAATAGAAAAAATAGGAACATCGATTTATCTTTTTATATTTCAAAAATTAATAACAAAAATTTTTTCGGTGAGATCTATTTTTTAAAAGAATATTCAGATATTGAAATCGATAATCATGACACTGTTTTTTCAAAATTTATAAATATACATTTTGAAAATAAAAAACAATTCTTAAATCTTATCGATAATCACAAAGCTGTTTTAGTTGAATACACAACTTGTTCTAACACGATTTATATAAAAAATGAACACATCATTACTTATGATTTTGAATTAAAATGGAAAAGCTTTTTTAAGAAGTTAAAGGATTCTAATCTATTTAGCTTTGAGGAATACAAATTAACACCGCCATCAATCAACTACTTAATTGGAGAACAAATAAAATGGTCTATGTATACTAATCCTTTCGAAAACAACACTAAGTACAAAAAAGAATTTAGTTCATTTACTCATATTGATTTAAACACTGAGAAAGATTTCATTAAAGCACTCGTTGAAGCAAATATTATCCATTGTGAGCTAGATAATATTGAAACTAAATCAATTGAAGATATATTTATGAATGCAAAAATCATTAATTACTAATAATTAATAATTTTTGCCATTCTTGCATATTCTGGTAAACTTTCGAGTTTAAAAGTTTCTTCTGTTACCAGAATATCAAACATTTTCTCTAGAAATAAAGGCAGTGTTTTAAGTAATAGTTTTTCATTATTATAATCATCGCTTTGAAAAATAAAATCTATTCCTTTTGGATAGTGAACCACTCTATAATAATCAAATATATGTCCATTTTCTAATTCTTCCAAATAGTGATAAATATAAAGATTATTTTGAAAATCAAATAAATCAGAAATATATTCTTTAAATTCAAATGCTTTTCTATCATCTTCTGTTTTGTGATTATATTTAATATTTCCTATCAACTTTTCATCCTTAAACAATTGTAAGGCTATTTTGAAATTAATATTTTTGTAACTTATTACAAAATGATTTGCCATATCAAAAACTTCATCATCAACAGTGAATATAATCGTACCAACAGATGATGAAAAATCATTGGCAAAAACAATATCACCATTTGTTTTAACAGTTAATTCTTTTAATATTTTTTCGTCTAAACCAAACTCTAATACTTTACAAATTCTATCTTCAAATTCTTTATGAAAAACTGTTTTCATTAACATTAAGATTGTTGTTAATTAATACTATAACCTTATATCAAAAACATTTCAATATATTTCATTAATTGATATGTTTTACCATAATAGATAATATCTTTTAATGTAAATTTTCTACTTGGTATAATATTCATTAAATCTTCAACAAAATATAAAAAACTCTTATTGAATATTTCTTTATTATTGTAATATTCATTCAGGAAATCAATAGTATATTCTGTTTCGCTTATAAGGTAACTAATATAAAAACAATCGACTATTTTATGACTGTTATCAATTGAACAAGAAAGATACAATATTGAACTATCGTCAGAAAAATAATTGTCTATTATTCTTCTTAATGAAACAACTCTTTTAAATGTTTTCTTTTCGTAAGCTTTCAATAATATATCATTCAGTTTGTCATTACTACTTGTCGAAACGTTTAATAATAAACTTACCTTTCCATTAGATTCTTTATAAAAGTTACCAAAAAAATAAACGTTCATTTAATTCATTCTTAAAATAAATAGAATCTGGCAAATGAATACTTATTTGATTGTGATTTATTATTTCTTTACCAAAATAAGAAACTAGCAATTTTGATATCTGTTGGTAAAGGATTTTGTTTTCAAAAATCATTTTTTACAATCTTCAATAATAAAACCTTTTATCCTCGTATCTTTTGGTTCATCTTCTTCTACCTTTCCTATTTTTATTGGGTAACGACTGTCTTTATCAATATTGTTAATCATTATTGACCAATCTTCTTTTTCATGCTCAAAATGACTAATAACAGATGAGAACGCTCCGTCTGCTATTTTTACTTCCATTTTCTTATCTTCTAAAGTTCCATCTTCTTTAACTTCCCTAAGATCGGGTTTAGTTCTTTTTTCTTCAAGTGCTTTGACCTCTTCCATAGATTCTTTCAGCATTTCCTTCAATCCTTCACTTCCTTTAGGAGATTGAAAGAATAAACCTTGACAAAAAACTGTTTCCATTAGTTCAAAAAGACTAAATGTCGTTTCATTTTTAGTTTCTAAGCAATTCATGTATTCATATTTTTTAGCACCACTAATTTGCATATTTAGTATTTCACCTTTTGAAGCATATATTCCTGAACAATGCTCAACTAATGTGGTTACTCTATTAACAACTAATGAGACATTTTTTAATTCTGCAATACTAGTGTTAGTCATAGAATAGTTGCTAGAATCACCATCGGTATACCCACAAATATCAATTTGAGCATCCATAGAGAATGTGTCAAGTAATACAGGGTCTTTTGGCGTATTTAGCCATTCAAGAAAGTGCATACCTTTTGGCATCTCGCCAAAATCAATATCTCTTGTTACATAAATTAGTTTTTTGATTTCAACTCTATCAAAAACATTTTCAATTCCTGATGGTTTTCTGACTTCTTCAACATAAGCCAACACATTACGGTCCAGTATATCACCAGCAGTCTCTGACCAAGGCGCTAGGCACATTATAAAGGAACCAACAGTAGAACCTTTTTCGATGATTGCATTTTTAGTTAGATGTTGGAGAAAAAATCGATTGGATGTCAATTTCAATGCTTCTTGAATCGAAACCATAGGAACAATCAAGCTATTATTAATATCAGATTGAAATCTTAAAACCCCATCATTACAAAATATAATTTTTCCATCCATAATAAGAATTCTCGTTTTAAATTTATCTTTCATAATATCAGATTACATGTTAAATGCAAACGTTTCTTGACAGTAGGTTGGATTATATTATAGTGTTTCTTATACAGTTAACAATATCTATGCAAAACCTAAATATTGAGATAATTTTCAAACACAATAATGAATCACTTGACTTTCTCATCAACTACAAAAAAGAATTAGATGTTTTGAAAAGAATGGACAGCACTTTTATTAAAAATTATTTTGAGCATTCACTGACTGATATATCCAATCATTTACAAGTATTCAATTGGACAGTTCATATAAGCTTGGTTGAAGTTGAAAATGATAATAACATGAGAAAAATATCTTTATCTTTAGAAAATAAAAAACACAAAATAAAACAACAACTCGAATGTAAGGATGATGATTTTGATAATCACACTTTTCACAAAAACCTTTTATTATCAAAACCAGAGGATGCCTTAAATTCAGTTTTCATAAATTACCAGAATAAAAAACTAACTTTATTTTTATTGTCTGATTTCACAAGAGATAAAAAATGGTCTCATAAGAACAAAGCCATTATTGAAATCGAAAATACATTTTTGGAACAATTTGAAATTTTAAAAAATAAATTATCAAAATCAATAAAAATCAATTATCATAATTTTGAGTTATCTATGCATGTCTCAGAAAAATTTGAATGGAGAGGTATTCTTATGTTTTCAGATGAGAAATTCAACACTTCTTTATTGGATAAAAGTGATATATCAGAAAAAAATATATTGAAGAATCTTGTGGAGCTAAAAAGAATAAATACAAATATGAATGAAGCTGAAATAGACGAATTGTTCAAGCATGATGATCTAGAACATATTATTCATCTTTTAAGTTTGTTAAATTATTGACTTTTGAATAAATATAAAGTATAGTTAAAATATAACGTTCCTTTAAGAGGCAAACCATATGAACTCACCTTTCTTGTTAATGATGTCCGCATGGAGCTTCGGTATCATATGCTTAATAGCATACGCTGTTGTTAAAGGTCAAAAACAACCAGAACTTATCCCGATTAAAATCAAAAACAACGAATAAAAAATATCCTGCTTTATGCAGGATTTTTATTTTAAATTTTCATTATCGATTCTTTCCAATTCTCTATTGGTTCTTTTGAAGTAGTTATTTTCATACTAAAGCTTGAGTCTACCCAAACTTCATTTTCTAGTCTTGGCTCATTTACAAATGCTATTAAAACACCATTGCCATCAGCAGCTAGATAATTAAATCTTGATGGGACTATTAATCTATGACCGCAATAATCAATATGTTTTAGCAATGTTTCAACAACTTCGATAACTGGCAACATCTCTATTTCTTCAACGTAAACATCGTGTAATACTATTTCAGATACATCATGCAAACAATTCACTTCCCAATCCTCATTTATTAATTACATTTATTAACTATCTGAAGTAATCTCGGATAAATCTCTTTAAATGTATATATATCATAGCAAATACAACAAATTCTTATTTACTATAATTAATTTTAAATTTGTGAATAATGTTTGATTTTAAAATTCAATAGTTTTAAAATATAAAAACATAACATTTCAAAAGGTGTAATTATGGATTTTGTTTCATTATTTAAAGAATATCAATCTACTATATTAACTTAAAAGCTAAGCAGTTGGTATTCATAAATAGACTCAATTCAACTACATCATCAAAAATATCGGACCACTCATATTTAATGAAAGACTTTTCTTCTTCTGTAAATTTATCAGAAAAAATCATTCTAAAGACATTTTCATTAAAGCAGTTGTCTCCATCTTCTGGAAAACATGTAGGATGTAATCTGTTTTCATTTATATACGCAATCAATTTATCTTTTTCAACGTTTTCATTGCAGTATTCGCAAGGAATGTACCCAGTTCCTTCAAATTTACGAGTTTGACCCATTGAGGCACCACTAACAAATTCGTTTACACAACATTGTGGAAAACCGTAATATTTTCCCATAATTGACCAGCGACTGTATTCTGACATTTATATTTCAATCCTCATCATTAATAGTCGTTAAATACTATCATGCCAAAGTGATAATATGCAATATACATTGCTAAATTAATATATCAAACTATATTTATTTTTCCATGGTAAAGCACTTTTTTCCAAAAAATCAAACTTCCTTCAATCCCTTCACTATATCGAGGTTGCTCACCTTTAACCATCGAAACAAGTTCTTTTCCTATTCCTCTCAATCTGTATTCTTCTTTCACAAAAACTGAAATATGCATTTTATTTGCAAGATTCGGTTTTTCTATTGAAAATCCTATTACTTCGCAATCATGATAAGCCAATGCCATCTTTGTTCTTTCGTTTACAGAACCTTTCGAATACGAAACTAATGTGTCAAATAATGACCAATCTTCTATCCAGAGATTATTATCCAAGGCTATTTTTGCCATTTTTGGCAAACAAAAAATATTTTTAGATTTTTGATAACGATATTTCATAGTTCGCATTTTTAGCCTTCTTATTTAAATTGTTTTTGAGAGTTTATCACAAAATTTACGTTTAATGCAATAATATAGATGATTAAGAAAAAGGTTGTTTTAACTTAACAGATGATGTAGAATATCATTTCTAAAATAATGATGGGAAACGCTTCATGACCGAAAATAATATTCAAGAAAGAAATAATGCTGCTATTGAGAAAATGAAGGAACGTTTTCAAGAAATGCTCGACACTAGAAAAGTTAATTTTACTTATCGAGACTTAATAGAATTTTCAGAATCGATCAATACATTTTATCCAGAAACCGACAATGATAGCTACGCTGCTGTCGTAATGTTCCTTATGGATTTTATTAATTATTCAAATCCGGGTGGAAAAGCAAACATTATTCCAAGATTTAAATCACTAAAGCTAGAGAATGGTTATAAAAACGCATTACGTGATTGGAAAAATCGCTTTGAAATGGGCAAATAAACAATCCAACCTCTTCAATTATTAAAAGGCAAAATTATGAAACTAGTATTCGCAGATCATCCCGTTCCACAGACCATTACTAAATCCCTCTTTTTAGCGGGTCCATCACCTCGTAGTCTTGACGTAGCAGATTGGCGTCATCAGGCTCTAGAATACCTTAAATCTGTAGGATTTGATGGTACAGTCTTTCTTCCTATTCCTGAAAAACGCTTCTATGGCAGTAGCGATTCATCTAGTTGGGATTATAATGACCAAGTTGAATGGGAATGCAAATGCCGTCATGTAGCTGACATCATTTTCTTTTGGGTTCCTCGTGACATTAAAGGACAAATGCCAGCTTTTGTAACCAACATCGAATTTGGTGAAGACCTTGCTTCTGGCAAGATTGTTTATGGTCGCCCCGCTATTGCTGAAAAATGCAGGTACTTGGATAAACGTATCATAGATTCTGGTTTGCCAGTTCATGAAACACTTGGTGCAACTCTTGACCACGCTATTGAAATATTGGGGAAAGGTGCTGTTCGTAATGACGGTGAAGTTTATGTACCATTGTTCATTTGGAAAACCCCACAGTTTCAAAGCTGGTATGCTAATTTGAAACTTGCTGGCAATCGCTTGGACGAAGCCAAGCTTCTTAATCACATTACAATCAACAATAAATTTACTTTCGCTTATATGCTTTGGGTTAAGATATGGATCGAAAAAGAAGGGCGTTTTAAAGAAAACGAATTTATTTTCTCTCGTACAGATATTAGCTCTGTTGTGGCTTATTACAAGAAAGATGGTGACACTAAAATTGTGCTGGTTAAAGAGTTTAGAAGCCCCGTAAATAATAAGGCTGGTTTTGTTTACGAACTTCCGGGTGGTAGTGCTTCAAAACCGGGTGTTGACCCTAGATTTAATGCTCAACAAGAAATGGTTGAAGAGGCTGGTGTTCTTATTGAAAATCTAGAGCGTTTTGAATTTGTTGGTCAACGTCAACTAGCCGCCACTTTGTCTACTCACCAATCTCATGTTTATAAAGTTGAGCTTAATGATTATGAATATCAGGTCTTGCTTTCACATGCTCAAAGTCAAAAGGTTTTTGGCGAAGAAGAAAGTAGTGAAAGAACCTATGTTGAAGTCATTAGTATTTCAGAACTTAAAGGAAGTTTACTGGATTACTCAATGCTTGGCATGATTTTTGAAGCGACCATGTAAAAGATAATGAGTATTATTTTTTATGATCAAATAAAAATACAAACACGTTACAAAGTGTTTGTGTTTTCAGAAAAATATGCATATAAGCAGATAGGAACTCGTGAGAGTTCCTTTATGATTATATCAATAAAAAATGAATTAGATAAACAATTAAAGAAAAACCTATCTAGAATATTAGAATCATTTTCCAAAATAACGTCAACCAAGCGTTTTTCAATAGATATTCTACTATCATGCTATCCTGACATATCTCAGGAAAGAATGTATTCATTAAAACTAAGAACAAAGATTAATGATATGTCTTATGAGATTGAATTTCCTAATGAAGATAATAAATCACCTTTTGGTCTTTTTAAGGAGAGTGAATATTTAGACTACATTAATAATATTCTGAACAATTTAAAAAATAGTAGAGTCACTTTTTTACTATATGATTATTCATTTATCAAGCGTAAGAAGTTTAATCAATATTATAATAAAATCTTAAGATTTTTTAATCAACAAAAGAATGAATATGACGAATTTATTTTCTCAGTAGACAACTATTTAAATTCAGTAGAATATAAAAAGAGTTTTTTCTCGATAGAGTTTTCTTTTAAAGAATCTTTGATATTTAATCGTATAGTCGTATTACCTAATGGCAAATACTATATGTATAGTGATTATATTTCAATTAATAATAAAGATTCACTATTAAGCTATGACTACAGTGAGTACAAAAAAACTATAATTGAACTTTTAGTGAAGGCTGAAATACTTGATAGCATATGTCTCGGAATGGATATTGACGAGCATTCATTAGAACAGATGATT
The DNA here is from genome assembly GCA_963675135.1 of Galeopsis tetrahit. Lineage (NCBI taxonomy): Eukaryota > Viridiplantae > Streptophyta > Magnoliopsida > Lamiales > Lamiaceae > Galeopsis > Galeopsis tetrahit. The sequence continues at coordinate 117,464 of CAVLYN010000079.1, forward strand.
GAAATTTCCAACGTTATAAAATATTAAACTTACTCTTTCTTGACTTTTATTTATTATTAATGGATAATCCATAACAATAATTTAAAGGCATTAAAATGCAAAAAATAAAATTAAATATAAAATATCAATGGTTTTCAAGAAGTACTCCTGTATTGGAAATACTCAATTATTTTAAAAGGAACAATAGAAAATTAAAAAAAAATCTAAAAATAGCTTTAAAAGATATATCTAATACATTGAGTATTTATGACTGGGATATTATAATTGAAATTATACAGCGTAGAATAATAAATGAATGCATGCAATATCGCATATGTATTGAACTACGATCTAAAATAAACAATGTTTATGGCACTCTAGAATTTGCTGACATTAAAGAAATTTTATGCAAAACAGAAGGTTTTCGTGCTGGGCTTCTAAATGATTTTCATTATATACACAAAAAAAATAGTTTTTATAATGAACTGAACAGTAAAAAACATACTATTTTATTAATGTTAAATAATTTTCCTACACACAGCGGAAATGTAATCGATTTCCCAATAATTGAAAATAAAGAAATCTCTGACTTTAAAGATAAGCATGAAGGGTTTTTAAGATATATACACGAGAATAATCTTTACAATTTTGAACCTGAAGAAAATAATGCATGTATTTTACAGTTATTTTATGTTTGTGATAAAATCTACTGGGGTTGCTCCTATTCATTACCCAACAAGAATTTTTTCGAAGGAACAAGATTTACTAGTGTTAGAGAAATTAAAGAACACGACATAAAAACTTTTTTACGGTCCATGATCGAAGCAAGCGTAATCAATATTAATCAAGACATTGAAGAAGTTCTTGCTTGTGACATAAAAGATATTTTCGCAATGTCAAAATTGATTGGTTATTAATTATGAAGCATATTAAAAAATATGATTCAAAAGACATAGACCAAAGAGTCATTAACGTGTCTATTAACTACAAAATTAGAAGCAGATTTTTTGATAATAAATCGAACCTAAGTAAAATATGCGAATTATTAACATTTAACTGGACTCATAGAAAAACATTAAATGGCATCAAAAAACATATCGAAAAAAGTATAACCGATAATATTCAACGTATACTGCAACCTATTGTTAAATGGACAAATGTATTAGATTACAAACTTTCTGTAATATACTCACCGTGTATGACAGGGAATTTTTCCACATTAGGAAAACTTTCATTTATTCTTCATTTTGAAAACCACGAAGCAGAATTAATATTATTCGACCCCAATAACAATTTCAATGAGCCATTAATTATTGATTCTAATCTTTCTTATTTTAATTATGAACAGAAAATTGAAGATATCAAAAATACATTCTGCTGTAAACATAATAGTGCATTTTACATTTCGATTATTAAATATATAAAAGTTGCCAATATCAAAAAAGAAAGAATAAATCTCACACAAAATACAGGTATAACAGAGATTATAAATGACAACCTTAAGTTTTTAGAACCTATATACAAAGAAAGAGATTGCATAGAAATTATCTCTTTTAGTTTTAAATTTCACATGAAATTTGCATTATCCATAGGAATGGTTCATTATGGTGCGAGGGTAATTAATAACTTTGATAGTTCGCCTCATGTTCTGTACGAAAAAAACAATTATTCAGAACTAATAAAATTGCTTATTAACATCAAATTATTACATAAAGAATGTGAATCACACTTAGATACCACTAATTTAAAATATTTACTAGAATTTACCAAAATGATGGATTACTGAAAAAATGAAAATCAATATGAAATATCGATATAGAGAAACCGATAAAATTGAATTTTATATCATTCGATATTACGAGCGCAACAAAAGACTTCTAAAAAAACGTCTTAAATTAATATTGGCTAATATTTCGGCTACATTAAATATTTATGAATGGGATATTATAATAAATGTAATAGACAATGGCGCTTATTTTTATTCAATAGATATTGAGTTAAAAGATAAAAATAGCAACTTGTCAGGTATCCTAATGTATTGTGAAAAAAGAGATTTTAATCAATATACAAAAAACACACAACATATTTTAAAAGGTTTTCGACATGACCTTATTATAAATAACCTCGATATAAAATCCAATTTTAAAAATGAAAATAATATTTTCATGTTGGTTATCAATGATTTTTCAAAAGAGAATAATCTGCTTGAATTCTCTACTATTGAACATCCATTAATTCAAGATTTTAAAAATAAATACGAAGTCTTCTATCATTATTTAATTAAAGAAAACATGTATAATTTTGCACCTGAAAATGTTTTTTGTGGTTTGAAAAACTTTTATATTTCAGAGGATATCTATTGGAATAGTGCATATACATTTAACAGTAACCATTCAGTTGTCAGATTTGATTTCAGTAATGTGAGAAAAATTCACTTAAATGATGAAAAAACATTTATTCTTTCAATGATAGAAGCTAACGTAATCCACATTAATCAAGATATTGAAGAAGTCCTCACTTGGGACATTAAAGATATTTTTGCCATGTCTAAATTAATAGGGTATTAATAATAGTGAATAAATTAAAATACAAGTTTAAATATAAGTACATAAAATCTCGTAGTCCTGAAAAAAAGAACTTATTCCAAAGACTTTTAAAATCAATAATAATTAATAATAGTGAGCTTTTAAGAAGAAAAACCTCACCTGATTATAATGACTTTAAAAGACTAACCTCGATCTTCAATGAAAAATTTGAAGACAAAATAAAATTATTAATTTCAGAATGCTCCAATACATTAAATATTTATAATTGGAATATAAATATTGAATTTCATAGATTTTCTGATGATGGCGACTATGGAATAAACATTATGGCTGAAAGTAATAAAGACAAATACTTCTTTCATGTCGTTGTCGTTTTCGACAACATTAATTCATATAATCCAAGTAAAGATATTTTTACGAAAACAATAAATATGAACGAAATTGAACATATTCTGGATAAAGCGAATATTGATAACATGTTTTTATATGGTTCAACAGGGCATAGTATTTATTCAACAGCTTTTGATGCAAAAGTTTTTAATGAACATACAATTCAATTAAAAAAGTTCCTAAAAATTATGGATAATCAAAAAATCATCAATAAACATTTAGAAAGAAACTTCTTCAGTACCAAATTTTTAATTAATAAAGATATAAAATGGGCGCTTCAGTTCTCGAATTCGGATTTATTTAATACTGGACCAAATTATATTTATACACCATTTTACAGTATTGACAAGATATCTAAAAAAGATTTTTTAATATCTATTATTGAGGCAAAATATATTAAAGTAGGAGATGATTACTCGGATATGATCGAGAATAACTCTTTCGAAGATATTCTCGAATACATAAGAATTATAAACTATTAACCATTTAATAACTTTTCAATTTTACGCCATGTTTCTAGAGAACGAGTTTTAATATTCAACAAATCTTCAAGGCTCGCACGCTCTACTGGCTTCTCTAGCCATTGTTCAAAGCATGTCTCTACATCACCTACAAACATTGATGAATAAGGCACGTTAAGTGTCTCAATAGCCGTCTTTAAGAGATTTCTGGAATGGCTGATAACAACAATTAAAGCCAACTTGTCATTATTCTCATTCACTTGATTAGCAATGTATTCCCCAAGAGCAAATGTGTACTCATCAGCCAGTCCAATATCAGGCTCATCAAGAATCAATACGGCAGGCTTTTTAGCCTCAACAGTTGATTTCAAACCCATTATAGCTGCATGTACACTATTGTCACCTGTGCTTTCATCGTCTTCACTCCCAAATATTAGCCGTGCGCCAAATTGAGAGGATGCTCGGTTACGCATGGAGCAAGAACGCTTTTCAAGCTTTTGCTCAGATGCCAACATTTCAACAATCTTGCCTACAAGACTTTTACCACTAGCGTTTGAACCAGCAACAAACAAAATTTTAGAATCATTTTTTATTGTATAGTTGATTGGAACGATTGCATCATTATTTTCATTGTCGAAAATTTCGGCAGTCTCGAACTTTTCTTTTACTTTTTCGATGAGATTTGACATCTTTTGACCTTATGATTTAATTTAATACGTCAATATTATAGTAAAATTGAACATTTGTCAACATATAATAACCACATTGACTCTTTTTAATATATGTTATATACTTAAAAGATTATTTGAGGTCGATATTAAAATGAAAATAAAAATAAAATATTTTTTCCCAGATCTTGATTTAAATTCAACGCGCTCATCTAAAAAATCAGAGTACGTATCAGGATTAAAAAAGAATTTTTTAACGTTCAAAAAACATATGAATCCTATTTTGAATCGTTATTTAAGAAAGTCTTTATTTGACATATCTAATACTTTAGGTATTAATGACTGGTTAGTAGAAATTGCTATATATCGAGATTTTGGAACTAAACATGAAACAAATTTCAATTCTACTATATATGTAGAATCAAAAAATAAATGTATTAAAGGAAAGTTGATATTTTACAACGATAGGGAGTTAATTAGTTATATTGCATCTAATAACATGATGGCTGTTACACACATCCCATTTGATTATGTAAATAAGATTCTTGAAGAAAATCCTTTTAAAAATAAGGATAAAAAACCATATCTTCTTATATATGTTAATGCTGATATTAATCATAAGTTTGAGAAAGTTAATTCACCGTTAATAGAAAAGAATCAAGTCTTATTTGAGGAATTTTTCAACACATTGGAAAACAAAAATATATATACGTTTTCAAAAGAGGCAGATCATTGTCAATACCAGCTATTTTTAGTTTCTGATCGTATTCAATGGAGGTATGAATATCGAATGGAAAAAGGATTGGAATTAGGTAAAGGTATATGCACGTATGTTGGTTGTTCTAAATTACATCCTATTGAGCAATCTAATAAAATTGATTTTCTTAATTCATTGATAGAAGCTGGATTGATCAAGGTTTCTGATGATATAGAAATCAAAGAAGAAAACATTGAATCTATTTTTGAATTGTCTAAATTATTACGGTATTAAAGATGAAAGATATAAAATTAAAAATAAAATATAAAGTTGTATCTTATCCATTACCTTTAAGAGTGAAGCTTTCAAATATTTGTTCCTTATTTCATACAAAGATACTAAAAGAATTTATTTCATCAGTAGAACCGACTTTAAAATCTAAGTTACCTGAACTATTAGCTAATGCATCCATTCTATTAAATAACTACGAATGGATCGTAAACGTTAATATAGATTACAGTACACCACAAAACTTAGGAAATCGTTTTTCTATTACAATACAAATATCTACCTATAACGATAGAATTAAAAATATGGCTTTAGTCACATCAGATAACAGTGATATATTTACTTTATTCTTAGGCGACAATACTTCTTTTGAATCATATTGTAATTTTTTATCTTTACTTACACCAGAATGTGTAAGTTTTAAGTATTTATTTTTAAAATCAAATAAGCTAAATTATGATAAATTTAATTATTTATATCAAAATTTATATAACTTTTTAAACGAAATTAATTCTAAAAATTTAATATCTGATAAAAATATATCTATTCGTAATTTAACTTTTTTGATAGACGATAAAATCAAATGGCATGTCAGTTATAAAACATCGAATATTAATTTAAACTGCCATATACGATTTTTTGGCATAACAGCTATTGGGCTGTCTAATTTAAATAAATACATTATAAAATCCTTTCCTTTGGAAGAATCAACACAAAAAAAATTTTTAGAATCGTTAATGATTGAAGGTATTGTAAAAAATGAATATATCGACGAAATCACTGATGATAACGTCTTTGAAATATTAGAACTTACAAAACTTCTTAACTATTAAATTGACAATTTATTCTTTTTAACAAAGTTCTCCTTAATTTTTAATTCTTGGAAGTTATGTCTGTTATTAATAAAATCTTCTTCATTATTATAATATTTAATACTAGTGAAACCTTGCTTGATAAGCGTCTCCAGTAGTTTTTCAGGTTCATTTATTTTACTTATTATTTGTTTTTCAAGCTTACCAATTATTGAGTTATCTTCCAGATAATTAGAAACATCTAATAATGTCAACTTGTTTAAAACACCTAAAGATATTTCAGTCTCTTTTCCTGATTCTTTAAGTTTTAAATATTCCATTGGTTGTGTTATATCTAACTCACCAGTGTGGTTATCTATTAAATATCTTCGAACCAAAGATGTGAATTCTCTTATACCATCATTATTGCTTCTATACTCTTCTAGATTAGAATCAAGTTTTCTATTTGCATTATCTATGCCTCTAGATATTTCTTTAACATTTCTTTCTAATCTCATAATATCATCTACTTTATCTTGTATCTGAGTTTCAATATGTTCCATTATAATTTGAATTTCATCAATCTCATCTGCATCCTCATCATCAAGATCTTTTAAGCCATAAGACACGTTTTCTTTTTCTTTGCTAAACTCTTCTTTATCTTTTTCATAAGAATCAAATTCTTCATTATGCTCTTTCCATTCTTTAATCAAATCTTTAAGATTAGTTGTTATTTCAACGAAATTATTTTCGATAACTTCGTTTTCTTGCATGCACCTTTTAATATAATTAATTTGGTCGTTAACCGTGTCCAGATGACCTTGATTATCAGGTACTTCTTGAACATTATTCTCAAATAACTCTAACATATCTTCAGACCATGATTTTAAATCTGCTGTACGTGATATTAACTTTGAGAAATCATTTATATCTACAATATAATTTTCAGTTTCAGCACCTAATTTAACTTCTTGTCTGAAGTAAGTATGAGATTTATCCCGTTCTCTAGATTTTAGCGGGTCTATTAATGGACAAGTATTTTCTGGTTGAAGACCAATCCCTAAAAGAATGTCATTTCTAATCTGTTTTAAACTACTTTTATCTTTTAATGATTTCAACATTTTAATCTTCTTTAAGTTATCAATATTTTATCATTTTGATCAAATTCCAAAAATATCAATAACGTAGCATTTTTATAAATTCTAATTCTTCATCATCAAGTTCTTTAGGATATTGAGCTTCTATTGATTTATAATGCTTTTCAGATAAGAAATTCTTTTCACATACATTAATGATCATTTTATGAACATCTTCGTTATAAGAATACAAATCAAAACCTAATTTAAATTCTGTATTTTTAAAACCTAGATGTTCACCTAGTGTTTTATTATTAACTAAATCATCTGTATTGAAATCAGTAATCACATCATTTTTAGTTGAAACCAAGCTTGCATAGTTAATTCTGTCATCAGTAATAATATAGAAGTTATACACATCCCTATTTATAAGAGAAAGTTGATATATCTTTACGCCTTCTTTGCCATCTGTAAACACTGCCGAAAAAGCATCTCCTTCAAATTCTAATCCGTTATCTTTTATACTGTCTAATTGTCTTATATAAGTATTTAAAGGCACTACATTATTAACTTGAATGTTGAATAACGTATGAGTCAAATCATTGCTCATAAATATTTTCCCATTCAACACAATGAAGTATCTATCAAATTGATTTTTACCATACTTAATACAACTAATCCTTTTAATCTTTGTGTAAGGATCTTCAAGATAATACATTGTTCTATATGATTTGGTTATTAATAAAGTATCTTCGATGACATCGGCAATAACACCCAACATTTTATTATTTGCACTTGTATAGTCCTCGAAATATTTACACATTCTTTCTATAACTTTTAAACGAGTGCTGTATGTTTTTGGCATATCCGTTTCTAATCTAAAGATTAACCTTTCAAGATAATATATTTCAAATCTTCCATTATTTTCTTTTTTTGAACGATTAAAACTAAGTATTAATTTGTATTGTTCAAATACATAAAAATATGATGCGTTATAATCAGTTGATGATAATTTTTTATAAACAAAAACAGCCTCATTAGAATTCAATATTACAGGAATATCTTTCTTATTATTTATATAATCTTTAGTCTCCGACTTAATTGCAGTGAACTTGATATTTATGTTTTCTTTTATTTTCTTTATATTCATTTTCAGTAGTTTAATAGTTTAAAACTGTTATATTGGTCATCTGTTAATACAACACCTGATTTAGCTTGTAACGTATGGATATATTCTTGTTTAAGAAAGTATCTAATCAATATGTCTATACCAATATCATTTTTAAAAAACTCATTAATAAATATTTTAGCAAGAATATCCTTTACTGAGGATATATCCTTATGGCTTACATCATATAACTTGGATGTCTCATGAGTATCGCTTGATAATTCGCCCAATGCCCTAACAGAGTTAATTTGAAATTTATCTGGTGATTCATTTAATTGTTTCGCTATATCTTCTATATTATTAGCTTCCATATCAAGGACTAAAACACCTTTTCCTCTTCTAGATGCCAAGTCTACTAATGCTATATCTTTCTCTATATTTTGATTAAATAAATTTAAGACGTAAATTGAATTATTATTTATCATTGGGATTATTTTTAATACTACTTTACAGTTGAATTTATTATAGTAGTTAGAAGTTGAACTCATATATTTGATAACATCGTTACCTTCAAAATGTTCAATACCATCAATAAAGTCTTCATCTAATCTTTCTGGAAGATATATTTTAAAATATTCATCACCATTATTTAAGCAACTAATATAATGTCTTTTTTTATCATTTTTAACATCTTGAACATAATAATAAAAGAAATAACCGTCCTTATAACTTGATCCTTTTAATTTCTTACTTATTACTGTTGCTATTTTTTCAATAAATCCTTCTTTGTCTTTGTTAAAATAATGTTTAAGCGTATCAACTTTATCTTGTATTTTATCATTTAAATCATTATGCGAAACTTTCAGTGTTTCTTTATAGAAGGGCATATTTTTGTAATATAAGGTGAAAATAGCCTCTTTATATGGTTCATTAGAATGTAGTACTTCAACTATGATGTTATTTATTTTTAATAAATGGCAATATTGCAAACTTTCATCATCAACATAAGTTATTTTAGAATCATATGGTTTGTTTTCAAATTCAATAACTATTTTTTTGCATAAAGCTTGTTTTATTTTGTTAAGTATATTCATCTGCCATATTTCCAACTATTTCCTATATTGTAATACAGAACAAAAATAATATCTTCTGTAAATAAACAAATTGACAAAAATGCACCACTTTATGTATTATTGAGCCTATATATTAAGGAGGAAAATATGACCAAATCTTACACAACTGAAAGAAGTACTGATCGTCTCGCTTTCGAAAAAATTGCTAAGAAAACAGTTCTTTGCCATGGCTTTGCTGTACCTTTACATACATATGGTGAACATGTTGATTATGATGAATATCAACATCGAGACAAAAAAGACAATTATTGGTTTTCCGATGCTCAAACAGCATGGCTTTGCTATCAAGCTGGTCTAGAACGTGGCCATAACAAAAAACGTCCTTACAATCGAAAACTTAAAACAGAATCTTCGCAATAAAATCAAAAATGAAGACTATTAAAGCAATTAAAATTAATACTGACACTTGGAACATGTGTTTTGCGGATGAACTCTGTTTACTTTTGTTAGACGATGGTGAATTTCTTTATATACAAATGAATTAAAAAATAAAAGCCACAAGAGTGGCTTTATTTTTTTAGTTTAGAAAACTTTTGAGGTCGAACCTTATTTCCTGATTTTGAACGTAAGACTTCTTTAATTTTAATGGCTGCATTGTCTAAGTCTTCTTGTGTTGCTGAGTAAACAGCCTCTACAAGATTATTTCTTGACTCTTCCTTTATTTTCAGAATATCTTCGAAAGATAATTCTGAATTTTTATCTATATTTATCATGCGTCACCTTTAAATTATTTGCAACTCATTAGCAATTTTGATCATATTGTATTTTTATTAACTTTCTTGTTTTCAATTACAAAATGTTCTTTTAAACTCTTTTCGATATCTTTGCATACTTTATCAAATCCAAATTTATCCATAAATTCAGTTCTTTCTTGATGCACTACAGAATCTTTAATCGCTTGATTTTTAATTTCAAAACCTTTTAAATCGCCTCTATACAAAGCATCTGGATCTACATCATTTTGCTTGCAAAATACTTTATAAGCCTTTTCTTCATCAATACTATTTTCGTTATATCCTTTTCTGTAATCAGACAAAGCCTTATAAAGTATTGGCATATCTTCTTTTATTAACAATCTACCATTCGAGCCAGATAAATAGCCTTCTGAATAAGAAACCTCTTCATAATCTTCTGTATAGCTATTGCTTGTTTTGAAACTTTGGTATACTTTTCCATTATCTTTAATATCGGATGTTAAATCATATTTAGGACCACGAAGAGTAAACTGTTTATTCATTTCGGATATGTCAAAATCACAAGTATATTGTGCTAATATCAATTTGTCTTTAACTAAATCACTAAGAAATTTTGGAACAAGTCCTGTACTTGTTAGAGATTGCATTTGGCGGTCATCATTACCTTCATTGAATGCATCTACAAAATGTTTTATATTACTTGCTAATTGAACCAACTCAGTCTTGAGTTCGGGTGATACTTTATTCGTCATATTATTCAATATTTATTTTCAATAATTTTAACATTTCTTCAATATAGAACAACTTTCAACATTTCAAGATTTTCATCATTTAATGGTTCATTTTTATTGGCATTAACCAATTCATATATTTTATCAGAGGGGAAAAATCTGACAACTTCATTCTTGATAAAGTTATTAACAAATAAATCGATTTCATTATTAGTCTTTCTACCACCATTAAAACGATGAAGACCCATACTATCTTCAATAATGGTTCTAGAATAACAATGCATATTTTCAATTGTTTTTTTGTTAAAAGACTCCAAAGGCTTATCCTTCAAAACTATTATCACACCATTTTCAAAATTGTAATCTGTAAGTAAATAAACATTCAACTTAAATCGTTCATTAAATAATACTGATTCGTAGACAATATCGTAATTGTCATCATTTTCTTTTCCTACTGTTACATATTTACAAGATGTTATAAATGCATCTTTATCAAAAAAATCTTCGCTATATTCTAAAATTGAATTTATTTTAGGAAGTTTTGAAACGGATATTATTGTCTCATGTGTATTACTTTTGCTATAATTGAAAAACAAATAAGTATTTGTATATCCGGTTACGTCTCTCATATACAATTCGTTATCCATAAAGAAAAATTCAACCTCTATTTCTTTATCTACTGGATCAAAAATAGTTAGTTTATTGTTTGATAATGTTTCTATTTGAGAAAATCCTAATTCAATATTGAAATATTTATAATCGTCTTGTATACCATGGATAAGTTTTTCATTTAATGATTTAAATTCTTCTAATATTTCTATATCTGAATTTAAAAGATTTTTATGTTCTTTTAGAATTTTGATTAGTTTGTTTTTTATATCGATATAATTATTATTTTCTTCATTAAAATTATTTTTCAAAATAATTACATCTTTATAAAATATAAGTAATTCAGAATAAGGCTGCTCGTATCTTCTTTTAGTTGTAAAGCCTATTACTATTTTTAAATCTCCAATTGCACCAATATAACACTCATCAAGAGAACCATGTAATTTCAGATCAAAGTACTCTTTCAAAGTTTTACTATTTCTATAATTGAAGATAAAGTCTTTGTTGTCTTCTGCTATAAAAATAGTTTCTCTTTTGTAAAAAATATTTTTAATTCTATTTTTTATATTTCTCATTTTAATAAGGAAGTGGATTAGGAATCTCTTTGTCATTTTCTGAAAGATAAATCATTGTTTCAGTAATACTATCAATGATAAGATCATAAGCATTGTTCGCTGTAATGGCATATTCTTCAAGATTATCGAACTCTTTAACCGAAGCCCTAAAACAAAAATCACTATCGCCATCTACGCCAAAATCACCATAACGAATTTCAATTGTATAATTTTCTGCACGAAACATCTTATCACCTTTATTTTAAGTTACTCAATAGATAATTATAATCCATAACACAAAGATAAGTCAATCAATTTTCATCTATTGTCCATGCTCTTTTTAATACGAATTCAAACATTTCATTAGCTGACTCAAATTCTTTCCAGTTTCCGCCATGAAATTCAGTTGCTACATATTTATTTAAAGCATTGTCGTACACATATAATTCATCATCCATTTGAATCAAAACAACAACTTCTCTTTCTGGACTAATGTGTTCATTTGCAGCATAAATGTCTTCTGACATAAAATTATGCGATGTAATAGGCCATATTTTCATGCCATTAAACATAAGACCATTTGTTAATCTTAATACTCTTTGATAAGCTTCTGGCATTTCTATATTGAACGTTCTATAAAAATATTTACCTTGCCTATCTAATTCAGATTCATCACATTTAGGAAAGGCTTTATATCCTTGACTAGTCCAATCTTCCACCATTTTTTCAACTAAAAATTCAATGTTCATTGAGGTTGCTCCAAATGCAATATTTATATAAATATTTTACATGAAAAATCGAATTTAAAAAGCACCGTTCGGTAGTATTTTGTATTTAATTCAGTTGTAAACTTTGACTTTACTACTTAACTAATGTTATAATTCCAATACTCTTAAAGGTCAAAAAACATGTCTATTACTCTATCTATTGCCGAAACTCTAGAAAACAATGGTTATCGTTTTGAATACTTCGGTGGTAACGCTGATTTTTCATTAGTAAATGATAATGGCTCATCTATTAAAAACGATATTGCTGCTGTTTTGTTATTAGTTGAACACTTAAAGGAAGATAATGACAATGATGTTATTCAATCTGAAAAACCAGAAGTTAATAAGGATTTTTCAAATTTAACATTTAACGCCATTTATTATACTGATGAATATATTGCAAAAGAATATGGATATAATATTGTTTGTGAAAGTCCTTTAGAATTAGAAGCCAGTAGCAACCGTTTTGTATGCCAAGAATGTGCAAAAACTGTTATTTCTGAACTGCGCATACGCTACATAATTGAAAAATTTAAAAACAAAGAGGAAACATAATGTCAGTTAGAGAAATTCAATATATTGTTTATGGTGTAAAAATGAGCGTTCAAGAATACAAAGAACGTTACAATCCAGAAAATAATGACGACTTAGAAGATTCACTTCATGAAGAATACAAAGGAAGAAAACCATATAATAAATTAAATGTCATCTATGATGGCATGAATGGCGAATACGTTGTCATTGGAAAAGTAATTATTCGCTCTGATAGTCATGACGGTGAAGCAATGCCATTAACGAGACTTGTTCTAGATATGGACGAAGAAACTCTTATAGCACAATCGTTAAGTGATAATTTTGGTATTTCAAGAGCAGTACAGCAACGTGGCAAATTTTACCCCACCTTTTGGGCATTCACCCATTATTGTTAAGAAAAGAGCCTTTATAGGCTCTTTTTGTTTTAAACTGAAATGTTTTTTATGTGCTCATTTATTTTCAGAACTTCTTCTTGAAGTGATTTAATCTTCTTTTCAGCAATTTCTTTTGCAAAATCAAGTGCCTCTTTCTTATCTAAAAACAAGAACTCATTAAGAGAAGACAATCTCCAATACTTCCCATTAAACTTAATTAAACGTTCTGAATCAAGCGTTACTTCTATATTTTCACCTTTCAAATAAAGGCTAAACTTAAAATCAAATTGATCAGCAAAATGATCATTGCTTCTACTATTTCTATAATCATAAATAGCACTATCTTCATCATTTAATTTAACGGCATTAATCCTAACATTATCCATATGAGCAAGGTTCAAATGATAATATGTCACACCACTTTCTGGCATGTATTTTGGAATATTATATTCTCCCTCCATCATAACAACATCAATGTTATAATCTTTGTTTTGAATTCTCTTGATTTCTTCTTCAACCAGAACCAAGTCATTTCTGATTGTAGTCATATTATTTTTGCAATTTGTATTTGTCATACTAATCGAAGTCAAAAATGAACAAATTTTCCAGACAGCAGTACTCATTAAATGATTATAATAATTTCTTTCTTCAACCTTCAAAGCTTCTAATTTGTTTAAGATTGACTTCTTGGCTATTTCTAACGTAGCAAATTGGTGACTCCATTCATTATGCTTATCTTTGCAACCAATTTTCTCAATAAGGCTATCGTCATCATAGGAGGCAATAAAATGTGAACCATATTTTTCAATAAGTTCACGAATATTTACTTTTACAGGCACCTGAATATTATCGCTCATTACGGAATCCTATATTAGATTATTCAAGCAATTATACTATAAGATAGACAAAACAACAAGAAAACAATCGTTTTATTTACTTCTAAGCCATGTTGACAAAATATCATGATTGATGTACTATAATGCTACATTCAGTCATTGAGATTAAAAACATGACCATCTTGAAAAAAGCCAAATTTAAACGTATTTTTCTTGCAAAAATTACACAAGTGAATCGTGAAATTGAAACTGGCGAAGCTTATGAGCGCTAAAATTGAAGGTCTTATTTCTGACGCTTATGGTAAACCTTTGAAGGTTTATCATGGTTCAGAACATCCTACTTTTTTGAATGAAGATAGAGCAACCTTCTTTGCGGTTACGCCTAACGTAGCCAATGCATATGCATTACGCTATAATGAATTTTATACTAATGGTTCCTTAGTCTTTTCAGCTTATATCTCAATGAAAAAACCACTTATTACTACAAGAGAGTTTCTAACTGAATATGCACTTAACAGTGTTAAATTCCATCAAGTTGACAGTATTGAAGAACAAGTAGAAAAATTTGCTGATAATTTTGAAGATTCTTTTATTGAAGAAAGAGATAATATTATTTTAAACTACGCAAAAGAAAATGGTTATGACGGTTTAATACTTCCAGACGACAGTTTGCCAGTTGAATGCCTTGATGGCGATTGGGATCTACAACCATCTTATGTCGTCTTTTCAGCAAGCCAAATTCATTTTCACTTATGCTCTTGATCCTTATCTGCTGGCTTTCCAATAGTCTTATCTAATGTTTTATGAAGCCTTTCCTCGGGCTTCTTTAGTCCACGGTTTTATACTTTAGGATCACAAGACCAAATTTCAAGCGGTTCTTTCTTTTCGTCACTCATCCTCTTAAAACTCCTGCAGAAATCAAGAATATCTTGATTATTCTTGTTAACTCTCTCTTTATGTTCATCTGGTGTTTCAGGCCAGTATTTTTAAAAGAGAGTTTGCAGCCTTTTCTGCGTTCTTCTCTTGAAGAATAACCAGATGCGGTGAAAGCCCATCCGGTTTTATCATCCCAGTTGTATTTCAATACCATTCCTGACTCTTCGTCAATAACTTCAATATTTTTATCCATTTTAATTCCTCAGAATAATGCAATAGCTTATTATACATTATTTACACTTTTAATCAATAAGTAAGGAGTGTGTACATATCTAATATTTCTTTTTCACTCGTATTTTCGCCTGTCCCTATCTCAAATGGGAAAAGACCCATTTTCTCAAATCCTTTTTAATATATTCCATTTCAGAATTAAATAGTTCATGCCTCATTAGAGTGTAACCTTGATTCTTGCAGTCCTTAAAGCAGACAGAATAATATTTATCTAACATAATATTATAGGTTACAGCATAGTACGAAAATCTAAATGTATCATTATTATTTTTAATATAATTATATACATAGTTGATATTTTTGCAAAAAGCTAATTCTTTAAATACTTTCGGTAGTTTAGTTTCATACTTTTTCTTTTGATACACTAAGTTTTTATTTAATACCAAATTTAAACTAATTAAGACTTCTAATATAATACTTTCTACTGGAAAGGCATTCTTTGATATTTTCGTAAGCACCCAAGAAAAAATCATTTAATTCAATGCTAACATCTGCTGATGTAATCCATGGTTCTATATTCTTTTCAATATCCATATGACAAACATATTCATTTTTATATTTTATAAAAAAAGAAACTTCCATATTTCTTTTACTTGTATCATATTCTTTTGACAACAGGAATATTTATAATGATACTCAGATTTTACATGACCTATCACTGTAATCTCAAACATGTTTGTTTTCTTAACAAACCTTGCTAGCGCCTCTTTAAATAATTCTTTGTAAGATATATAGACTTCTCTATCTATACTTTTTTATATTTTTTTCTTTTTAGCCTGTTGCTATTTTTGTATCCCATTTTTCGTAATACTCAAACTTCATCTTTAATTTGATCATTGAAATATCAAATTCTCGATCACCGTTTTTAAAAGCTTTTATTTTGGACAACCTTTCTTTTCTATGTTTGATTTAGACATATTTATATTATTTTGTTCGAATTAATATTCTATTCAATATTATATTAATCCACAAGACCATTTATCAAAAATAAAAAAACTCCAAACCTCTCAGCTTGGAGTATTAAATATAATATTTTCAAAGTGAAGAAATCAAAACCTTTTTAACAACATCAAAATCTTTTCTGGATATTTCTTTTGATATAGCTTTCTAAAAGATTCAATTACCTTTTGTTTACATCTTCTTCTAGAGCATTTGGTTCTGTGTTATATTTATTCTCCATGCCTTTTAAGTAAGCAAGCGCCTTTTCTACAAGACCTCTTTCCTCAAGGTTGATCATACAAAGGTTAAACATCCTTTTAACATCATCTTTATGCTCTTCATTTTCAAATTTCTTATGAATCAACACATCCCTAAGATAAAACAGATGCAATAGCCCACATAGAATAATGTTCATCATATGAAACAGATTCAATAAAAGAATTTACTCTACCAAAGAAATGAGTTTTATCACTGTTTATGGATTTTGAATAAAAGCTTTTAACACTATTACCAAAACCTTTAACTTCCAAGAATCTTTCATCAATTCTTTTGTTTAATAAGTCAGGATATTTATCATCTACTTGTTTAATAAATTTTTCCCTATCAAAAATATAAGGAAACCATTTACCTTCTTTTCGGTTTTCTCTTTTAACGGAACCGTCTATCGTCAAATGAACATACGTTGGAAAATCAGAATAAATCATTTGGATACTTAGTATTTACATAATCTTCAAAGCAATCTTCGTAAAAATCCTTATTAAACGTTTTGATAATTTTTTCCATATTAAGTTTGTCTTCTGGAATATCAGACGATATAAATTCCAAAGTTGCAAAAACCTTACTATCATTACAATGATAAGCGCAACGATACATGCCCGGCTTCACTTTAATTTTAAAAGCAACCAACTCATCAATAGTATCTTGGATTTTAAGACCTTTCAATTTACAATGCACTTTAAAAAGCTTTTTATCCATTACAGATACCCACCACAGTGGCGTTTCAATTCTGTTATGGTCATTGCCACCATCGAAAACACCAATTTCGATAATATCAGTTTTTTTATTCTTTTCAACAAAAGGACAGCTATTACCTACATAGGGTGAAACATTCCCATCTTACAATAATCATCAATAGTGTCTCTAATACCTTTCAATTCATTAACGTAGTGTTCAACTTTAGGAAATAAATCCCGGAAATCATTACCACAGAGTAATTCGCCACTTGGTACAGCAATATCAAACGTCAAGGATTCCGTTGTGATTGCTTCACATTTTTCTTTGATGATGAAATTCTTACCGTTAAAATAGATATTTACTTTTTCGCCACAGCAAGAGCATTTTGTTTGCCCCAAGTAAATACTATTGACTCATTGAAGTTCATAATCATGTCTTCAAGAACATCATTAAATTCTTGTTTTGCCTTCTTTAAATCTTCATCAGTAGCATTTTTTGAAAAAAGCTCTCTAACATTAAAAAGCAACCCAAGATCAAATTTATGAGTATTATTAATAATATAATCCTCGTCTCTATAAAACAAGAAAAAAGCTCCACCCACACCATTTGGATTTTTAGACATTTTTTCAGAAGCTTCTTTTACATACTGAAATATTTCCTGAGCAGTACCTGGACTATCAAACATAAGAGTATTCCTGATTTATTAATAATTAAGCAATTATAGCACAAACTACATAATAGAGCAATCAAAGTCTTGATATTTTAAATACTGATGCTTTATTTGGTGTGTTAAGTCTATGACTTGGCGTCATAAAAAAATACCAGTTGTTGTAATCATGAGTCTTATCATAATTGATATCTGAATAATGACCATCAGTTAATACAAATACCGCATCGAATTTGTTATTTTCCATTTTTTTTCTTGCATGCGTGATAACGTTATTAATATTTGTCCTAAAACCAGCATGGGAATAATTGAACACTTTCTTTGCTTGTGTTTTTGGAAACACTCACTTCCGCCACCCTATCAGCAAAAACGTTAATATGCGTTTCATATTCTCTTCTGGAAGAGCAGCAACTAACATCATGAATTTTTCTGAATAAGACTTACAAGAACCAGAAACATCAAGATAAACTAATACCTTATGGCGTTTGGGGATTTCTTTTCTTTTTTCAGCAGTTACTGGCAATGTTAAATCAGGAGAAATTCGTGCCAATGCACCTGATGTTCGCCTATTAAAGCCAAACCAATTACTTTTCTTTGTAATATCGTATTTAATAGCAAATGCTTTTTTAATTACCACTTTAAATAAATCATCTAGACTTTTTCCCTTTCCTATTTCTTTTGCCTTCTTTTCCTCAGAAAAATAGTCATCACTGATTGAAAAACTTTTACCAGCTAATTCTTCCTCTAATTTATCCATAGATGAGTTACTTTCTGACATGGATTTTTCAATCTCTTCAAATAACTCTTCTAAATCTTCTAGCTCTTCATCTGTGAGTTCAGCTTCATCAATTGAAATTCCATCTTCTCCTATACCATGAACATCAAGAAGTCGAACATTTTCTGGCATTTTATCAAGACCATAAAGTTCAATATATTTTTCGTAATAATATTGGAAAGAATCTCCCTTTTTAATCAGATGATGATGCTCTTTTTCAAAACCGTTTCAACAAAGCATAATCCTTTAAGCAGTGGCATTGCAGAAAAAGGAATATCCTTCATGTACTGATCAACAATTATGTGATTAATACAGATATCTTGACAAATGTTTAGCAACTTAAAATTTCTTTTCTTTTTGGGGAAGGCTATTTAAATATTGCTGACCTCTAATACCATGCCTGAAAATAACATGACTTACCTCATGAGTAAATACAAAGTTTTTCTCATTATAGTTAAGACCATCCCAAAATTCTTTATTAAAAAGAAATTGAATACAAACAGCAGCGTCCTTTCTCGAAAAAGCAACAGCCGCCGTTGGTATCTTTTAGAAAACATAGGCTCTACTAATTCATTCAAAAATGTATACAAAAGAGAGTCGAATTTTCTTACGAAAAATTTCACTTCATTGAAAATTGAATTATTTAGTAAATTAGCTTTCATTTTTACTCTCAAATTTTATTTTTGATTTGTACATGTTCACACAATTATCAATTGTCGAATAACGAACTAAAGTTAGGCGATATTTTCGACTTGTCTTTAGCAAAGCTAATAATATTTTTAGCCTCATTATTATTAATTTTAAATTTCTGACGCATTATTGAACATCCACAAATCTTACTAAGTGCAGCAATAGCCTTATAATTTCGACTATGACAGAAATCATTGCAATATTTTTAATAAAATTAGTCACTTGCACTTTTCCATTATTTGTTGCACTTACGAAATAAATAAATTTTTGAAAATGATTACGTATTTATATATGAAGGTAAGTCAATTTTCCACGTTTTCATTTTTCTATTTTGACAAATGCTATCGTCTACTTTGCTGTTAAAATTTACTATTTGAGCATAGAAATCATCCGAAAAAGATCCCCTATTCGGGAAATTAACAATGTTAATAGATTTAATATCAAGATCAACTATTTTATTATCTGGAATTGGTTTTGCTATATCATCTGTTAGAAAATCAAATTCAGAAGCAACATCACCATTCCTTTTCTTTCCTATTTTTCTAGGGTTAATACGAATGTTTTCCATTTCTTTTTCTTTAATCCTTTCTTTGATTTTATTCTGTGCAAAAGGTGATGAAAAATCAGAAACCTTATTCGCAATTTCTTTATCAACATGCTCTGCTATTTCGATAGCCAGTTCTGGATTACTTTTAAAAATAGGCGACAAAGAAATCACTTTATCTAGTGTAAAAATTCTTTTTATACTTTCTTTACCACTTTTCACAATACTTCTAATAGAAGAAATCTCATTGATTGCGTTCAAGCTTTTTTGCAACTTATTGGCATCAACATTTACTGGTACATAATGAGAAAGTGTAAAAACCATTCATGAAGCCCAAAAGCATATCATCCAATCTGCGAGGTGATATTTGAGTTTTGAAATCACTCCACCATTCGGAAGCAATTTGTGCAGCATCATTACCATACTTCTTTTTCATATATGTCATGTTCAGTTCATTCTTCAACGGAATCTGAATCTGGAAACGGTCTTTTTGTGCAGGATCAAGCTCTTTAACCATATATTGGTTATCTTTGTCATCAGCAGGGTTTTCTGCTGCCCAAATGCACTTCAAATTAGGGAATTTGCGACCATTGATGCTTCTGAACTGAATAAGTTCCATCAAGGCGTTAAGTGTCTTCTCTTCGGCGCGGTTGATTTCATCAAAGAAAATAGCTTGAACATTTTCTTCACCAATAAAATGGTCTGGTGGAATAATACCAAACACTTCCTTACCATCTGGACGAGTATAGTTCTTGGGGATACCAATAAAATCAACCCAAGGATCTAGAGTACTAGCTGAAAAATAACGCCAGTTTGTGTAATACTCACCAAAAAACGTCATTAAAGACTTCTTTGATAATTGCTGTTTTACCAACGCCATGAGGACCAGATAGCAAAACATTTAATCCTGAATTTGCGTATTTTACAAGGTCTTTTGTATTAATAGCCATCGTTCTTCCTGCCAATTGTAATTAACAAGGTATAATACATCATAAATATAAAAAAGTCCATTTATATTTTATGAACTCAAAACAAAGACTAATTGTCAAAAAGGACTAGTCATGTTACAATAAATGCCTACAATAGAAATCGAGAACAGTTATGCATCGCTACATAGTAAAAAACATCATAGACGCACTTAAAGAAGATCATATTGATGTTCTCTTGCATGGTTGCAACTGTTTTTGCGGTTTTGGAAAAGGTCTTGCAAAATCTATTGAAGAAGAATTTCCTATTGCTGCCGCAGTTGATAAACAAACAACGCCTGAAAGCAAAAGAAAAGTTAGGAACAATCTCTGTTGCCAATATTCTTATAAACAAAAAAATCATAAACTGCTACACTCAATTTCATTGGATTAAACGACTAAACAATGAAGTCAAAATTACAAAAAATGGAAAGCGTGTATGGATGTTGGCAAACTACGAAGCTATTGAAAAATGCTTTATTGCCGTTTCCAAACTAGTTGATAAAAAACAACGTATTGGCATTCCCAAAATTGGTGCTGGTGACGCCAATGGCGATTGGTCTATCATTGAGAAAATTGCATTAGATGTTTTTGAAAAATCCGGTCATACATTTAATTTCTATGTGTTGAGTGAAACCGAGATTCCAAAATAGGTTTTGGATCTCTTATATCAATAATTCAACAAGTCAATCATATTAATATAATCTTGCCAGTTATCTTCGTTTAAATCGGGAAAATCAATACCAATATAAAAACCAGCTTCTGATAGCGCTTTTAAAAATAAAGAGTTCATTAATTCATTTTCATTTCTGAATCCACTATTTTTTTCTAGATAAACATCTGTGGAATACATCTCATGAGTCAATGCTTGGAATGATAAACACCAAAGTAATTGGCTATTAGTATTGATTTTAATCTTTATTGCCAATCCTAAATCATCTGCATGAATAGCTCTTGCTGAACTCATTTTGAATATATTATGATTTTCAATAATGCTCAAAAATTCTTGTACTTTATGATATGCTTGTTTTACTTTTTCGTATTGCAAATCATTTACTGACAATGGAAAATAATTAGTTACTTCAACTTCTCTATTGATTGGTCCTTCACCAGATTTAGTTGTTCTTAATAATGAAAATTCTCTTTGAAAAAACAGGTCTGATTCGTCTATTCCTTTTACAAAATCACTATATCCAACAATGAAATCGTTAATTTCTTTACAATAATCTGAGCTTTTGAAAAAATATTCAAACCGTATTTTATCTCTATAATCATATGTATCTTTTTTATATAACTGATTATTGAAATTTTCATTTTTATATTTAAAATTTATTTCTACTTTTTCATAATCATCTTGTGTAGGCATATTATCAATTATTACATGCTTCCACTTTTCAAATCTAATTTCAATTGTCATATTATTGCTATTTTGCAAACTCCCTAACTTTTGTAAAAAAATATTACCCGATTCTATTAGAATATTTCTGATTTCTTTTACAAAGTTTTTATAATTTGAATTTAAATTTAAATTATAAATTTTTTCAACTTTGTGTATAAAAGATTTAGTTATATTGTTCATATTGATAGTATCAACTGTGATTTTAATATTTCTCATACTTTATGTCCTCGACTTTATTCAGAAAATTCTATTTGAAAAGACTTTTCTATATTTAATTGACTATATCAGTATTAGCATAAACACACAAGTTACAGTCCATGTCATAAAATGTTCCAAATTAGTGCAAAAAGTCCTTGACAAAGGTATAACTATTAGATATACTAATCCCATAAGAAGAAAGACAAATAACAAAAAGAATTAAAAAGTTCTCCATGTGGTGTGGTTAAAGAAGGTACTCAGATGAGTACCTTTTTTTTGCTTGAAATTTAACAAGCAATAATGCAATTTCAAATGAACAACCTATTATTAATTAAAATGGTTTCAAAATTATCAACATGGACTTAATATTAGTTATCTTGATTAAAAGCAACCGAAGCATTATTGAATATTAAAAGAGATTTGGTAGATGCGATGAGCAAGAAGCATGTTTGAAAACTTGACCATCGAGAGCTTGTGCTCTTTGGCAATAATTTTAACTTTTATAAATAAATCATAATTTAAGGAGTTAGGCCACATATCAATGTCTTTTTCTTTGAATAGCTTGAGGTCTTGTTTTAAAGCTTTAACAACCTCTTTTCCATTCTTCTTTTGAACATCAGATTGAAATTTTGATAATGCCTCTGCAATCAACCAGTTTGAATAGTCTTTCTCAGACATATTATTTGATAAAGACAATTCTTTAAGGCTTTTTAATGACATTTTGTTGACCTATATTTGATACAGTCAGTATACATTAAGAACTAGAAAATAAATTAAATTTCGAAAATTGATTTAATTTGAGAGTTTTTGAATACAACATATTGATTATAAGGTTGGAGACCATGTTCAGGACCAGCATAATCCACTACATTATTAAGAAAGACAGAATCATAGCCTTGTGCCTCAATCGTATACGTATATTCGTCAAAAGATAACCAATCTCTTTCTGCTGGCTCTCCAAAGTTTTCGACCATATAGTTTTCTGAAATTTCAAATATCTTACCTAATTCCAAATAGCAAGGATGTACATTAGGAAAAGATTCTTCTTCACAAAGACGACCTTGAACACCATAAACACTAGCAATCACACCACAATCAGTGAAAAAGGTTCGGCAGTTCAAGAATTTATTAAAGACTGATTCGGTTCCATGGAAATAGACTTGTTTCGTCATGTCGATATCTTCTCTGTATAGTATTTAAGCCTGTATTATACCTTGATTACAGAAAAATATCAACATTAAAATATTTTGTGAGCAATACACATCCTTACAAAATGCAAAGGTTCTAAATCAACCTCTTTAGCACTTAATACCAGATGATTATGAATATGAACATCATATTTGTAAATATCATCAAGGGTTAGCCCCCAATTCATTGCAAGCTTCGCACCAAACGTACCTAAATTCTTCTCAAAAGTATTGATGACTTGTTTAGTGTCTTCGTTCCACACACGTTCTTCAAATTCTTCTCTGCCTTGGTTAGCTAGAAGAATTAATTCGTTTTTGCTTAATGACATTTATAATAACCTTTAATATTTAAAATATATTACCAATAATGACAAAATAATCAATAAAAAATCCGGGAAGATCGCTCTTAACCGGATTTCAGTTTTATATTTAATTTCAGGTCATTCAGTAATTTTAGAACGATTTGTCAGTTGGCTCATTTCTTGGTCAAATCTTTGAAAGTATTTTTTTGCTGTAATGCCTTGTTTGCTTTCGTTTGCAGACCACTGCACCCAAAGACTATCAATTTCAAAATGTTTTTCATTAGAAAACTGAGTAGCCCAAGCTTTCAAGTCTTCATAAAATTTCTTTTCCAGCGCAATGTTCTCAGGAGTGTATTTAACACATCCTACACGGTCGCATTCGCCTTTACCAGTATTTTCAGCCACAAGAGCTTTCTTACCTTTATAAGCAATCCCAGTAGAATATGCAACCGTTTCTTCTGAAAAACTTGCGAATTCCTTATAACCAATAAGGGACCAATCATCCATTGCTGATGGTTCGTCTTTTTCAAGTACAACCTCAGTAACTGCAAACATACTTGCTGGACCTTTGATTTGGTACTTACCATCATCAAAAATTACAGTTGGGTTGGCACCACCTTTGGCAACATAACCAACTTGCTCAACGCCTTTTCCATCTTTAAATTTAACAAATTGGTCTTTTTTCAAAGATGATTCTGATTTCCCAAAGCTTTGAAGATAACGTTCTTTGAGTTTATCAGACATTAAAGAATCATCAACGACTTTCAAATGAGCGACTGTTACATTCGGGTAGAGTTTAAAAGTATCAGAAACAGCATCATGAAAGACAACCTTAAATTTGTCTCTACCAGATTCTACAAAACCAATGGTATTTTTACCATCACGAATTTCTACAACGCTGCCTTTTTTGATAGTCATGATAAAGTATTCCTTCATTTGTTTGTTTGTTTTAGATAAGCCATTCTATCAGGAATAGTCTTATTTTTCAACCATTATTAACTTATTTTATTTATTTTTTAAAAAAAACTTGACGAATTATTTTAAATATGAGAATATATACAAATGCGGAGTAGAGAAGTGGCCTATCTCGCAAGCCTCATAAGCTTGAGATCACTGGTTCGAATCCAGTCTATCGCAACCAACAGCCGTTTAGGCAAGATTCATAATCAAGAGCAATACCTTGGCAATTAGAGCCACGCTATCCTTGATAGATTAAAGACAATCCTCACTTCGGTGAGGATTTTTTTGTTTGTTGTCTTAGATTATTTTGTGAGCAATGCATGCTTTTGCAAATTCAAAGGAGTCTTCTAGTCGATATTCTTTTGCTGTCAATCGAATTTCATTACATAAAGCTTTGTCAAATTCGTAAATATCAGCCATAGTTAAATCCCATGAATTTGATATATTGCCAATTTCCTTTAAATTTTTGCAGTATTCATTAATCAATTTGTAAGGATTCTCAGTTCTAATTCTATTTTCAAACTCAAAATATCCCTTTTCAGCAAGGCTTATTAATTCTTCTTTTGTAATTGACATGCTATTATCCTCTGGATTTAGTATTCCAATTGTACGCCATATTTACATTTAAATCAATCATTTTGGCTCTGTTTTCTGTAGTATTCTATTTCTTGGTATCGGTAATCATAGGCATTTAATAATGATTCTTCTATCATGTCCCATTCATAACCATCCATTAATTCTGCGTCATATAATGCGCCAAGATAACCTTTTGCTCTTGCCAAGTTATGTTCTAGGCATTTTTCATCTTCTGCAGAGTGAACTCCCTTCATATTCCTAAGAATATTATCTACTACTCGGGCGTTAAAATTCATTAATTTTCCTCTAATTTAAACGAGATATCTTCGTTTAAATTATTGTTGTTCTTTTATTTTTTCTATCGTTTCAAACAAATTAGTGCAAAATAATATCAATGAAAGAGCTAACACTAACGGCAAACCAGTATACATAAATTTTAAAGATTTTTCTACTTCCTCTAATTCTAAGTTTGATCGCAAATACGCAGAAAATATTGTTAAACCAATGATACTAGATATTGCACCAATGAATGCGAATTTCTTTTTGGTTAACAAGTAATCTACTGATGTTTTATTCAATACACATGCTGACCAAATATTAATTAAAACGAAGAAAATTAAAATTGGTATCAGATAGGGAACAATCAAGTTTTTAGTAAAATCACGAAACATGATTAAATAGTCCCATGTTGTGTATAAAACAAAACCAATTATAAATACAACTAATATTGATAAGGCACATTTTAAAGCAGTTGAATTCTCATTTGGGTCTTTTCTAGCACTTTTTGAATAATTAAGCATATAGCACCTATTAAATTTTAATACATGTTAATACATTAAATATTAAATTGCAAGACTTTAATTCACAAAACTATCTTTTTTGTCATACAGCAGACAATCATAACGTCTAGCATTAGCATTTGTTGCAAGCTGCATAACTTTCTCATATTCCTCATTTGAAATATATTCAACTCTTTGCATTTCGTTAACGACACTGACAAAAAATTTAAATTCTTCAATAAGAGCAGTAATATCTTTTGCAGTTCTCAAAATAAGCAAATATTTTAAAAGCCTTTTCTGAACATTAGCTTTCATTTTCCGTCTCCTTATTTTGAGCATAATCATCCATGAAAATTTGCATTTGACTCTGGTAAACATCAGTCGCAACAAAAAGCAAACGTTTACGAACGTTCTCGGAAACGACGCCAGCATCACCCAAAGCAATCAAATAGACCATTGACGCCTTGAACATATCATGAATGTTATCAGGCATATCTTGCACTTCCATATTCCGCATTGCGCGAATATAGGAAAAATATCGTGTTCTTACTGCTTTATTAACCATTTTAAAATTCCACTTATTGAGTAACAATTTAAATTTTAATTCAGATTTTCTTTTCCAATAAAATCTGCATAAAACTCTCTATTTTTCTTTCCATGAACATTTACTGCAACCGTCATAATGCGATTATATACAGCAGGTGAAACAAGACCAGAATCTTGTAAAGCCATAATGTAAACGACAACCGCACTGAACCTCTCTGAAAGGTTATCTGGAATATCCTGCACATCCATATCTCTTACCATCCTGATAAAAGAAAACAACCGATTTCTTGCTGCTTTGTTAATCATTTTTAAACCTATTTTAAAATTTCCGAATTTAATAATTCTTGATAACTAATTCTTTTGATTTCTACACTATTAATAATTTGAGAACTTTCAAAAATAATATAAGAATCTTTACCTATGTCTTCATGACAATTCTTATACACCATGCCGTCATATCCTTTGTTTTGCAAAACCTTAACCAACCACATTACTTCTATTTTCTTCCTTTGAAGAAATAATCAAATCTCTTTCTTCTGATGTGATTTTCTTCAATGTGTAATAAAGCATATCTGCAATTTTTATTGAAGAGTGCAAAAGGTTTTGTCCGTCTCTAATTCTGACGGGATTATTCATCTTTATATTTACAGGGTGAATAATAACATCGCTAAAACCGACCCTATTTGAACCTATTTTATAGCTATTTTCGCCTTGCCCTTTGTAGTGCTGACTTTAATGTTCCAAAATGAGTCAAAGGACGAAAATCTTTTGATTCGATTTCGTCCAATGAACCATGATAAACAACATCAGGTATTTTGCTCATTTATTATTCAATTTCTTTTCTGGAAGTTAATGAAGTTATTCAAAAGAATTCTGATTTCTGGACCAGCAATGCTATTAGCACTATGAACAAAAAATTCAAAATCTTCTTCTAAAACATATTTACCATCAAGAACGCTTTCAACAATCCAGTGAGCAAAGTCAATTCCTTCTTTCAAAGGCTTTCCGCTATTGTCTTCACCCAAATCGTTATCAAAAGAAATGAAATTAGGCAAATACCCTTTGCTTTCGATCAAAGCAACAGCTTCTTCCATCGTGCGACAAATAGTGAGTTCAGAAATATCCATGAATGCCTGAAAATCAGGAAACAATTGATTTGGATAAACCATTTCAATGGTACGCAAGTCATCGAGGAAAATCCTGTATGGAGTGTTCATGTATAAATCAACTCTGATATGTGTTTAATAGCAGGAGTATATTATAATATCCTGCTATCGTCAACACTTAAATAATATTATTTTTTAGGTTTAAACGTAATTACATCTTCTTCGAGTTTTTTAACAACATCATATTCAACAAATTCAGTCCAATCCGAATTCCCATACAATGTTTGTTTCAATAGCAAACCATTAATTTCGTATACACTCTCAAATGTATGGACTTTTTCCGCATAAGCCGTTTGTACTGATATGATCAAATATGATCATTTACTTCGAAACGTTGTGCAGTCGGACTAATCGCCTCTGCTGTTTACCGTTACTATTTGACGTTTTTAAGTAAAACGTCAAACTCGTTGGTACTTTTTATCTTCACTGGATTTGCCAACTTCCATAAATGGTTGCGATAAATTGATAAATCAATTACATTGCAACCTACTTTAATATGGTTGGCGGCTCCATTCAGATCTGAATTGAATATTATATTCAATTCTCTGTCTTTGTACATTCCTCTGCCTAATTTACTACCCTTCACACCACGACTACCATTCAAGTCATCAAGTGTTACTACTTCTTTATTGAGTTGTTTCATTTGGTTGAGTAAAACATCTCTTGTTAAACAACTTGTTTTTGATGTATAAGCCTCATCTATATCATGATAGTTTATGCCAAACATTGCTGCTTTTGCTTTGATGTTGTTCAACAATCTACCAAATGGAATTTGGTAGAACTGTTGTTTGGATGCTTTTCGCATCTTGATTTTACCAGTTTCTTTGGTAAAACTTAAATTAGTGGAAAGATACAAATCTGTTACGCCATTCTGTTTTAGATACGTCAACAGTTTTTTTAGAAATCTTGTTCATTTCAGATTCAAAATAACGATTTCTACATTCATAAAGTTGACTACGCTTCTTGATAAGATGGCGACCAGCCATGTTATAGGCTGTTGGGATTTTTATATTATCCCCCTTTTTGGTCTTTACATCTCGATAATAAATAACTTCTCTTGAAATATCTGTATTTAACTGGGCTAATTGCTTGTTGTAAAAACAATTGTACTTAATAAATTGAGAACCATTAAAAATCATGGATTGAGTTGTTTTGTCGTTGACAAACAACGCAAACAGATTTTTTACACCAATGTCTAAACCAGCCTCTTTTACAATTTTATTTTTTGTATTCTTCGTTGCCTTTACAGTTTGTTTTTCTAATTCTGTAACAACATAACTGAAATTATAATAGATATTTCCGTGAGATAAAGAAACCGTCATACTTTGAATAATTTTATCTTTGATATAATCATTCGTGGGAAAACGAGTATAAATCATTTTTTTGAAAAGATTTATTCCCAGTACATTTTTTCTTTTGAGTGAGTATTTCGCTTTTTCTACTGGAACAGAATATTGATAAACTTTCGATAATTTCTTTTGTTGTGGATATCGTGGTTCACCAGTAAAAGCAGAACGATCTGCAAAAATACAATGCTCGATTTTCTCTGGCATTGTCCCAGTCTTTACACAATCTTCTTACAATCATGGACATATTATGAGCATTGATATTCTCAACCATCTGTTTGGCGCTGAGGAATATTTCATCAGCCCCGAAATAGTTGTTAACCAATGCAATGGTTTCGGCTGTAGCTTCTTTACCAGACGTATTACCAAGCACAGCTTTCATAATAACAGAGTTGGTAAGGAGATTAAACATTCTAAAATCTCTATTCTCTTTTTCAGAAACTAGATAAATCTTATCTAGTTCCTTCTTCAAGAGTATGTTTAGCATATTTTCGAGATGTTTATGAGAGAGAATAGCTCTTTTAAGATGGCGAACGACTTTTCTATCTGTTTCATGAACAGAGAAAGTTTTAAGAAGTAAAACTTCTTTTTCTTTTTTAGTCTTCGCCAAGATAAAAAACCTAAGTAATTCCTTGTATTTTATAGAGTTTAAATCAATTTGTCAAGTTGATTTAATTCAAGAATATATTTTTGTTTTTATGAGAGCGTTTGCCATAAAGTTTAGCAGAAAACACTGTCATTAATTCTATAACATCTTCTGCGAGAGTTGATTCAAAGCTTTTATTCTCAACTTCGTTGAGAATAATCACTTTGGTTCCAAAGTGCTGACAGATGTTGAAAAATAATTCACTCCCAAAACGTAATAATCGATCTTTATGGGTTAAATAAAGAGTTTCAACTTGATTATTGAGAATCAAGTTGAAGAGTTTTGTTAATCCTTTCTTTTTGTAATTTTAGTCCACTGCCTAAATCAGAAATGACCATTTTATGGTCATTTTGTATGGTTTGTTCTAATATTTTTATTTGTTTTTGTAAATCTTCTTTCTGACCATGAGTAGAAACTCTAGCGTAACCAA
Source organism: Galeopsis tetrahit (assembly GCA_963675135.1). Lineage (NCBI taxonomy): Eukaryota > Viridiplantae > Streptophyta > Magnoliopsida > Lamiales > Lamiaceae > Galeopsis > Galeopsis tetrahit. The sequence continues at coordinate 147,937 of CAVLYN010000079.1, forward strand.
CATGCAATCTTAAAGATTGAGGATGAGTGATTTTAAGCAAATCCCTCATTTTAAATCGTCGATGATTGCCAAAAGTACGTACGAAAGGAACTTATTTTAGAAGCTCTATTCCATCGTCTCAAAGTGACGATGGAAAACGCCGAGATAAAGAGCCGCTTGACCAATAGATAAAGATTTTTCCATCAAAAATAAAAATATTGTTATATTTTTATTATAAATGATCAGATTTGTTTTACATTTTTAAGCAACTGCTGATTCCCAACCAGACTCATAGATAGGCGTTAATTCAGTATCATCCTTATCAAAATATTCCTTTTGAAGTTCAAGAGCCTTTTCTTTCAACTCTTTTACTACTGGATAAGAAATTTCTTTATCAGAAAATCGCTCAACAAAATTGAATTTTGGTTCCCCATAAGTATAGCCACTATGGTATGTTCCAGAACGACTGCGCACAACCTCAAAATACACATCATTATCATCAATCATGTATACGTCTTGTTTGTATTCTGATTTTCTGGCAAGCTCCCAATCACCAGCGTGAATATTTTTCAAATTTACTTGAATATCGTTGTCTTTGGTCACAACAACATTTGCCTTAACAAAATTTTTCAAATCAATAGTCATTTGTTAAAACTCATTAGTTGATTAAGTAGCAATTATACTATAATTCATCAAAAAAATCAAGCTTTAATCGCATTTAGGCATCATAATAATCGTTGACTTTTAAAACTACCAGTGATAAAATCACGCTATTAATCAAAAAGACAAAGCATTCAAGGTATAACCAATTATGTCAGACAAAAAACTAAACGCACTCCTTTCCAAAGCATTAAGCATTGTTGCTGTTGCTTTCGAGGGTAAATTTGATAGAGGTGGCGTTCCTTATTTCATGCATTGCTACCAAGTAATGATGAATTTGAAAACAGATGATATCGAACTCAAATCATTGCTGTTCTCCATGATTTGATTGAGGATACTGACTGGACAATGGATATGCTTCGCTCCGAAGGCTTTTCTGAAAGGATCTTGGCTGGACTGTCATTGATGACTAGAGACCACCATGATAAGTCTGATGAAGCATACGATGTTTATATTCATGCAATTGCAACAAGCTATGATGCGACTCAGGTTAAATTGGCTGATCTTGAACATAACATGGACCCTTCTCGCGTTAAAGGGAAAGAAGAAAAACACAAGAAACTTTTGACAAAATATGAACGTTCTCATAAATATCTTTCTGAGAAAAAGAATCATACGAATCAACAGTTTAAAACTATATAGTTTTCCATAAATATAATAATTCATTTAAAAGGTGCCACATGCGAAATACCGATAATACTGAACTTCAAGCCCTGAAAGCTCACAATAAGAAATTATCTGAGGCAGTCAGAGAATTTGCCGGATTCTTTTCAAGCGATGATGTGAAACACTGGCAATTGAATGATCTTGCAGATGGTCGCGAACGTATTGAAGCTGATACTCTTGAAGAATATCTCGCAAAATCTAGAGACCTCAAAGAACAATGGTAGTTGATATGTTTAAGTGGTGATGGTATAATAACCCTATTCCAAAGCCACTTAAAGAGTTTTAAACATGCAAAATATTGAACCCGATGATGCTGCGCGCATAGTTCAAGCATTCATCTTTTTACTTGAAGAAAACCTTAAAATACCTACCAAACCTGAATACGAAGGCGAAGAAGTCGTTGATAAAGAACGTTGGACTGTGCCTTTAATTAATGAACTTCAACAAGCTATTGATAGCATGTTTGATTCCAAAAGTTCATGGGACTTTGACAGAAAAGACTTTAATATTCAATCTTCTCCTGATTTTAATCATGAAAGAGCAGAATATTACATTGAAGATATTGTTAAGGAATTATCAGAAGACCTTGAAATGCATGAAGGTATTCGCAGTAGTGATGACCAATATGAAGACCCACAAGAATGGTGGTTGTCTCCTTTGGTCGAATCTATCAACAATACCAAACATGCCATTTACTTAAACACTATGTATTGAGATACAATTCATGAAAACACAAGAACAAATTCTTATTGAAAAACAACAAGAAATCATTACTGAATTATCTCGTTTAATTCCATTTATTAAAAATGGTCTTACTGATATTGGTGATACTGTTACTGTTCAAAAAATTGAAGAGCTTCAATCAAAAATCAAAGAGCTTTAAATCATGTCAAATTTCAAATGGTTGAAATGGAATAATGGAAGACAAAATTCAGGTTATAGCAAGATGTTGCTTGCTATTAATCCTTTTTTAATTCCTTTTGACTTTTATCTTTGAAATTTGAAGAAGGTTCTTCCATTCCAGAGCATACCGACCCTGCAAAGAAAGGCTTTAAACATTATCGTTTAAACGTGATTATTAAAAAATCAAAATCTGGTGGCGATTTTATTTCTGAAAAAAATATTATCAATTTACCAAGAGTTAAGTTTTTCCGACCTGACTTATATAAACATTCAGTTACTACTGTAATCGGTAGCTCTCGTTATGTTTTAAGTTTTGGTTTCTTAATAAGAAATTGATTTTCTTGTTGTTTTAATATACAATTTTTTTAAACAGGAGAATAAAAATGGAACATAATAAACGTTTCGTACACGTAAGTTTACTAAAGGAGCTAATTGCAGCATTGGATGACGACTCTTTACGGTCAAACACTCTTAAAAGTGAACTACAAAGCATTATTGATGATGAATTTGACTTTTCAGAAGTTTCAAAACATAAAAATAATTTCCTATTAAAAATCCTGCACAACCTGAAAATTAAAATAGAGCAACATACAAATGATAAAACTTTTTAAATACCTATCAGTAATTATTGCCCTTAGCCTTTCAATATCTAGTATAAGTCATGCAGGACAAACGGAATATTGCGGAACTGTTTCTGGAAGGTCTTTTTCAGTTACATCACCATATCTGTTTTTCCCACCCGAAAGAGAAGGTGATTCTTGGACTCCACGCCATTCAAATACCGAGGTTGCAAGCAAAAGATAAAATCATTTGTTGTGGATTTTTATCATCCTAATATGGAACCTGCTGGTGGTGGAAAGATTTCAATAGCGAGTTAAAAACAAACCATGCACAATTTGTTGTTGCACCTCTCACTCGCCTGAATCATTATAATTTGTTCCTAGATCGGAATGTTGGAGACCTAATTCAACAACAAGAGAAACTTGGTGTAAACAAGCAAGGGTTTTACAGTTATAAAGGCAAAGGTCTTGTTTATGACAATACAACTATGGAAGTTTATTGGACAAGAGATAGCAAAGGAGACGTTGACCAACTTATTTATTGTTCATATAGAACACTTTCACCCTTAAGTCGATGCAATATGCGTTATATAGACACATATATCCCTGCACAAACAATGATTAATTTCTACTATGAATTACTTCCAGAAGTTGACGCTTTAAGAAGTGAAACAACAATACTTATACACAAGTTTTTTAAAGATTCAGAATAAGTGACATACTCGCAGCAATAAAATTACCGAGGCTTCCCGCAAAAAACCCTGAATCCAAACTACAATTTAAACTGTGAATGCCGATTAATGCTATGAATCTTTGAGAAAAAGCTTTACTTAACCAACAGGATGCATTATAATAATCTCATCATAAACAAACGAAATTTCTGAAAAAAATATTATCAATTTACCAAGAGTTAAGTTTTTCAGACCCGACTTATATAAACATTCAATTAATACTGTAATAGGTAGCTCTCGTTATGTTTTAAGTTTTGGCTTTCTAATAAGAGATTGATTTTCTTATTACTTTAATATACAATTCTTTAAAATAGGAGAATAAAAAATGGAACAAAATAAACGTTTCGTACATGTGAGTTTGCTTCAAGAAGTAATTGAAGCCTTAAATGATGGTTCTTTGCGGTCCAACACTCTTCGAAGTGAGTTACAAAGTATCATTGATGAAAAATTTGATTTTAATGAAGTGAAAAAATCAACACCTACACCACCAACAAAACCAGTCCAACCCACTGAACAATAAGGTCGATTAAATGCCAACTGTATATTTATTAATTTCGAATACTGAACACTCAAGTTCCTATATTAAAGGCGTCTATCTTTGCGAAGATTATTGTAAAATATCACTTGCAGAATTAAAAAATGATGAACTTTCCAATATGAATAAAGATACATGCTTTATTCAAGAATTCGAAATTGATGAATATGTTTTAAACAGTGCATTTGAAGCCTATTTAATGGGTTTCATTGTTCAATTTGGATTCGAATGTGTTGGAGACATGCAAACTGATTATGGCACCTATTTTAACAGAATTGATTCAGTCGCAAAGTTTATTCCTAATCCATCTAAAGAACATGAATTAGCACCTTTGATTATTGAACCTGATACCTTAAATATGTATGACATTGTAAATAGCTCTTCCAAAGATGTAGAAGTATTTGTTGGTATTGCACTTTGGTATGAGGTTTATTCCAGTTACATTGCTTTAGCAAGTACTGATAGAACGATCGTTGAAGAACACATGTTAAAATGGCAAAATTCAGAACATAGATGTGGTAACGATGCTGAGTTTAAGATCCAAAGTATTAATCTCAAGGAAGATATGATTCAAAAAGCTAAAAACGTTTTGAAATCTGGACTTTTTATTGAAATATCTTGCGGTTTTGAAGAAGATGAGCCTATTGGCGATAGAGAATACGGACTGATTAAAAATATCCTTGGATTCTGGCTTGCCGATGACTATGACTTGAATGTGGAATGCAGATTGATTTTGTGATAGCTATTCAAAAAAGCTTTACTTAACAAGCAGAATGCATTATAATAATCCCATCATAAACAAACGAAGAGTGATACAGCATGAGTACTCCAGCCCCACGTAAAGACGTAGTAACACACATGATTAACCAAGATGCGAAATACACTGGTTATAGCCACTTGTTTCCAAAAGGCTGCGTTATCCGTGTAAAATCTCGTACTGATGATTACAAAAATAAAAGAGTGGTTTATCACACTCATTTCAGTCATCCTAATTTGCATTCTGGTACTGATATTGTTTTTGATGGTCATACTCTGAAAAACGTTGATTATACAGGAAAGACAGAAACTAACCATTTTAATATCACACTGGACTTGTCCACGCTTGATTTGAGCGAAGTTCCTGAAACACCAGTATTTTAATCCCTATCCATTATAAGCCCTACATGTTAGGGCTTTTTCAAGAGATATCAAAATGAAAATCATTCTTGCTATTATCGTTGCTGCTGCTCTTTCTGGTTGCGATAATTCTTATGAAAAAATTGACTTTCCTGTAAAACCAAAAGAACTTGGCGACTGCGTTTTCTATAATCTTGAAAATAAACAAGGTGATTACATTGCTGTTGCTCGTTGCCCTAACAGTCAAACTACGTCCACTTATAAAGATAGTGATGGAAATAGCTATTCAACATACGTAATAGATGGGTCAGAAGGTATCCCCATCGAAAAACGTAGTGCGCCTGCTTATATATTGGTTGATGGCATTAAATATTACCCAAAATAAGTATTTATTTAAATATTACAGGTCTTTCAAAAATAAACGAACAAGATTTACTTAGACTTCAAAGCCACTTGAAAGTGGCTTTTTTGTTGCATTCGAATAATAATCATGTAATTATTGCCTAAAAACTTCAAAGGTTTGCCAAAATGACAAAAGTTTACGACCCTCAATATTCAACACAAGTAAGATTTAATACGCCCATCTTGCTTGAAATGATTTCTGAAAAAAATATTGATAAACTTAATCATTGGCTAGAAAATGCTGAGCCTCATAAGAAAATGGTTCAATCTGCATTTCTATATTGCATTGCAATCAATTGGCGTGAAGGACTTGATGCTATTGTCAAAGCAAACTGGATATCTCTAAAATCTTTAATTACTATTGGCTGGGATCAAGTCGTAAGGACACACCATCATCAAAATGATGAACCAAATCTGCCAACAGAAGATTGGCTTTTCAATAAGACTTTCAAAGAAAAAGTACTGTCTAAAGCTGATCTCAATACACTTTCTATTGAAGTTCTTAATACAGCACAATATCACAATTGCCCTCATTATTGGAATGTATTTTTCAATAAAGATGTCATTTTAAAAGGTAAGAAAGGGCGAGATCTCTTTTGGAGTCTTTTGTATTTCAGATATCATAATGAGCGAGAAGCAAAAATAAACAATAAAGACCGCCATTTCCCCGGACGGTTTCATAGTGAAGAAGAAGTTACTATTCGTCAACGCTATGTTGATGATGCATTATCTGTAAAAGTTCAAATGGATTTTAGTATTATCATGGATATCCTTATTGAAGAGCGATATGAACTGTTCTGGAAAGTTATGGATGCAGATATTATCATCGACCCAAAAGAATTGATCATTTTAACAGCAATGATTGCTATTTACTTTCGCTCATTTCGAGTGCAAGTTCAAAAAACAGAAGAAAGTGTTGTTGAAGAAGAATTGGAAAGAATCTTACCATCTCTAATTCGTTTTGGATTAACCGAAAAGGTAACTTTCAATAAAAAAGATATTGAAGATCAATATTCTGAATTCTTCAAACGCAATCAAGGTTATATTTCTCTTCGAAATGTTACTTCTTTCAACTATTTTGGCAACATTTACACTGCTTATCAAATACCAAGTGTTGAGCATTCATACGCTTACAACAATAGCTTAATAGTGGATGTTGATATTTACTCAGGTGATTTATTTTTTGCAAAGCCTAGTAAAAAAGAAAACACTTACAAACTAAAAGAATATGAACTACTAACGAATAAGAAAAGAACAGAATATCGCAAATTAATGCAAGACAAAATCAAACAGCACAAGAATTAAAATCAAGCCACTTCCTAGTGGCTTTTTACATTATAATACTATTTTGACTTTTAAATAAATAAACACTAGAATTGCTTTAATTATTTAAATAGGACTATTATAATGCTGAAAATTGCTAAGATCTTTTTACTTTCATCCATCGTTTCAATTTCTTTATGTGGATGTGCATGTCAACCTCAGTCCAAATGGGTTGAGGCACCAAAATCCAATATTGAAGAAACAACGAAAATAGAAAAAATTGAACAATCATATCAGGCTGAGATTTCTGCATATTCAGTAGATTCTAAGGACCAAAAACAAACAATAGTTTATTCGAATAAATATAAATCTGTTAATGATGGAAACAACATACAGGTTATTTCGTATGGTCATAATCCTTTCTCTAATAATGATCAAAATTTCGTTTTTTTAGATAAAATTAATAATACAGTTTTAGATGGAAAAATACTTTTAATATCTTCTGAATCTAAAATAAAAGCATGGTCTTCCACTAATTTATCATCTGACGCAACCAATTTTGTAGCAGATTGTGACACAGGTAGAAAACTCTCGTTATCAATGCCAGTAATGACAAGCCATATGATTCTTAAGGAAGTGACTTCTTTTCCATATGAAGAAAAAATAGCATTCAATAATTATATTATTGTTTTTAAAGTGACAAAAAATTAAGATTGACAATCAATATTATTAACGATAGAATCGAACCAAACTTAATAGGTATTTAAAAATGAGCAAACAAAATACAGTAAAAGAATCAATTGCAGTTACCGTAGGCATTGCACTATTGGCAGTTTGCGGTTTTGTAGCAGCTAAAAGTCTTCCAAGTTATGAAGCTTATTGTAAGGAGTCACAAGCACGATGTGAACTAAATCATCAAGGAAGCTTGACCAATCTTTTCAAAACTCTTAAAGATGGTCCAAAAAACGCTAAATAATTATCTAAATAGGAAAGCAAAATGTTTAAAATCTTTTCAAAATTCTTTTATATATTTTCTTTCCTAGTGATGGCTAATGCTGCGCATGCCGAAATGAAGCAATTCCAATATAGCATGTCAGTATATGATATAAATAACCCAAAGACACCTATTCTAGAAACAAAAAATAGTGTTAATTATAATAACGAAAAAGAAGAAATAGTTCCAGCTTCTTTCTTTAAGGAAGAATCATCACCTTTAAAATCTGATTCTGAATATAAAATCACAATTGTTGCTTTAGATTTTCCTCGCAGAGAAGAAAAAGAAAAATTTTACACACACAGAGTTTTCTTTGGAATAAACGATGGATTTTATCCAAAGAACTCTAAAGAAAAAGCAAAAATAAACAATTACTATAAACAAATATTTTTATATCCAGAAGATCTTAAAAAGAGCAATACATACCAAACACAAGTTGATAAATATTTGATAATTTTCACAATTATTGAATAATCACTTGCGTATTTCTTGAAAACCATCTATTGTCATTGATTAATATATTAATCAGGTTAAAAAAATCATGAGTGACGTAAAAAATTTTGTAATTGAAGTCCTTTTGGAAAACCCAAAAGACAAAATTGTCTGGAATCTTGGTCAAGAATCTTTCACCAGTGAAAAAATGATTGAACTCATCAAATCAGATAACGAAAATGGCAAACGGTTTGTAACCCGAATTGTTTCGTGTAAGCAGAGATTTAATTGCAAGAAAATCAAAATAACCATTGCAAACAAAAGAAAGCTATATTATAATAATCACATAAACCAACAAAGAGGATAACAGCATGACTAATAGGTAAACTTAAATAATAGGTGAATCATGAGTCGTACTATCCGTCGCAAAAATGCTTACACCATCAAACACTATATTTTCAACAATAGTGATCTTGATGAAAATAATGTTGTTGATGTTTTTTACCCAAAAAAATTCAATGGCTTTTCCTTGGAAGAAGCTAATGTCAAGAGTAAAGCTTACTATCATGCCTGCAAAGGTCGTAGCTGGCAGTTTACTCCCGGCAAAGATTATCGTCAGCTTTACCGTGCTAAATCTAATCATCAGCTTCGCGTACAAATTCTTCGTGGCGAAGATTATGAAGGCACCAGTGTTTTGAAACGTTGCTTCAATTGTGACTAACTAACTTAAAAGAGGTAATAATCATGTTTATTTAAACTTAATATATAGGTAAATATCATGAGCAGAACAATCCGCCGTAAAAATAGCTATGACAAATCATGGTTCCAATTCAAGGACAATGATGCTAACGAAAATGGCGTACTCAAAGACAATGGCAGACTCAGAAAATTCGAGATCCCATTGACACTGAGACAAGGTAACAGACTGATCAATGCTTGGTTCCATTCCTGCGGTGGTCCAGTACTCAATTGGACACCGGGCAAAGGATACCGCCAAGCGTACAGGGCAGTATCCAAGCAACAACTGCGAGTACAAATGAAAAACAAAGATTACGATGAAATCGCAATCGATAAACACTGCAACGATTGGTCGTGGTGGTAATTAAATCAAGGAGGCTGAAAAGCCTCCATCACTTAATAAGAGGAAACAGACATGTCTATACTTTAATCAAAAAAGGTAAAGATTATGAGTCGCACTATTCGCCGTAAAAATTTTAGTTCCAAGCCGTATCTTTTTGATAATACTTGGGCTGATAGCAATGGCTTTATCATTAATAGCCATGATAACTTCAATACGATGCATATCGACGTTGCCAACCAGAAGAAACACGCATGGTTTCATTCGGATTGTTTTTGCTCTTTTCGTAGTCCGGGCATTGGCTATCGTCGTACTTATCGCGCAAAGTCATCGATGCAGCTTCGCAATCAAATTAGGTTGAATGATTACGAAGCCATTTTGATTGATGACCATTGCAATGATTGGAAGTGGTGGTAATTTATCATCACGCATTGAAAACAGCCTCTATCTAGAGGCTTTTTCTTTACTTGAGTCCTATTTCTTGTTATAATTACTCCATCAAATAAGCCCTTTAAAATCCAAGGTCCAACAAAATGAGTAAATTGCCAGAAGTTAGTGTTCGTATTCTAAAAATGTGTGAGTCTTCTGGAAATGAACAATTCTTTATTCGTCTTGTTAGAAATGATACCACTAATGGCAAGTCATCTCATTATGGAATTCTTGAATACTCTTGCTGGCAAACAAAACATCTAGACAAAGATACATGTCTTGAAAGGGCTTGGTTTGACGCATCCTACCTAGCTCGTTTTGTTGGTCTTTCAACAATGGATGAGGTTGAAATTATAGGTCTTAGTGAAGAAGAAAAAGAAAGAATGAAAAAAGCTATGGCACATAGACTTTGACAATTTGAAAAAATACCCAAAATAGAATGAAAATCCTCTATATAGAGGCTCTAAATCTTTACAACAATAAAAACATTTGATATATTGATGCCATTACGCAATCAAAAAAGCGTGACAGCAATAAAACGTGACAAAAATATTTTGTTATAATTATTAGGTAATATTCTATCAAAAAAACATTAATTTAGATTGTGGCATAGCTGCAATTTTCCAGACACGCGGAGGGCTATATCTTGAAAATCAGAAAACAAAGCGGCTGTGTCGTTTATAGAAAAAACATCGATCAAATCGAGATCCTTCTTGTTCAGAAAGTTGAGGGTGAAGGCTGGGGTTTTCCAAAAGGTGGAGTTCAAAAGAACATGACCGAAAGTGATAGTGCTGTAAAAGAAACTTTTGAAGAAGCTGGTATTCAAGGCAAAATTGGAAAACGTCTTGGCGAATACATTTATCGCAAAAACGGTAAAGAGCAAGTTGTTTACCTTTACCCAATGAAGGCAGAAAAAGAACTTGATGTTTGGCCTGAAATGAAAATTCGCAAACGTAAATGGGTTTCAGTTGATGAAGCAAAAAACTTAACTCACAAAAAACTTCATCGCTTTTATGATGAGTTAGGTGTAGAAGAAAAAGGCTTCATGCAAAGATTGATTGATAAAATATTCTGAACGTTTAGATTTAAAACCAAAGAGGCTCACGCCTCTTTTTTGTTTACTTTTCAACCTAAACATGGTATAATTTCCCAAATTCAGGAAGCAAGTAATCATGACCAAAACTTACGATCCAGCTTATTCAACCACCGTATCTTTCAATAAACCCATCATGCTTGGAATGATGGCAGCAAGGGATATTAGCCTTGTTAAACATTGGTTTGAAAATGGCGAACCTAATAAAAAATTAGCGACTGTTGCTTTCACGAAAGCAATTGACATGCAATGGATTGAAGCTCTCGAACTTATTTGGTCGCAAGATTGGTTGACTCAAAAAGGCATGATTACTATCGCTTGCAATCATGTTGTGGCTGTAACAATGTATGGTCGTTGCACTGAATTTCACAATTCTCGTTCTCATAATTGGGTTATGGAAAAAACTTTTTCTAACATTTTGTCTAAAGCACAAAAAAACATTTTGTTTCTTGGCTTAATTGAACTCTGCGTTAAAAATCGCAATGAATACTACTGGGATATTTTCTTTAATGCAGATTTGAATTTCAAAGGTGTAACGTCAGAAAATATTATTGGAAATTGTATTTATATATTGAATCAAGAAAATAATGAATATAATAATTTTGATAATGATAGAAAATTAGCCTCTAAGCAACTTGATGCTATTCTTGCCAATAAAAATGGCATTCAAATTAGTGATCATAATATTATTTCTGTTCTTACTGACTATAAGAGAAAAAATTTCGATTTGTTCTTTAAACTTATCGAAGTTAATAAACTTATTATGGATGAAAAAGATCTTTTTATCTTAGCTACCCAATGCTCCCTTTTCTTTAAATCTGTTTTTCCTCGTTTTAGAGAATATAAAGAAATAATAGAGAAAAATCCTGAATTTTGTGATTTGGCTTTTGAAAGAACCATAAAAGCTTTAATTAAAGCTGGATTACCTGAAACAGTTATGTTTTCTAAAAAAGATCTTGAAGATAAATATACTTATTCGTTTGAAAATGGATACATTTCTTTAAGAAGATATTCTTACAGCACTGATTTACCTTTGGAAGCTAGACAATTCCCAAGAACTTATTCTGGATTTTCTCTTCGTGATAAAATCGTTCCTGTAACATTTCAAATTGGCGTAGCACTTTTTTCAGAGCTTAAAGCATCAGAAAATTCTTATGACAAAGTTTTCAAACAACCATCCGAAGATGATTTAAAAATTATGGTTGAAAAGTTCAAACATTTAAAAGTCATAATAAAATAAAGGTAATCTGATAAATACTAATATTTTATTTTTCTTTACATGTTGTTATTTTAGGCATATAATAGCACTATATTATTTTGGATGAAAACAGAATTATGGATCGTGAACAATTTGCTTTTGAACTTGCTAAAAACGAAGCAATTCATGCACGCCTTTTTGGTAGCAATGAAAAAGAGGCTGTAATTAAATCTCTTCAAAAATCAGGAATCAAAGTCACAGAATCTATTCTTGCAGAAGTAGCAAAACTTAGTAACCCTTCTGTGGCAATATGCTGGACAAGAACAGCAGACAATTCAGGGCATCGTGTATCTGATATTTCTTTTTCTCATTATTCAAAAACATATACAAGAATAACTAAATCAAGGTAAACCATGCATATTAAAGATATTGAAACAGTTGAACAATTTCTTGATGTTATTTCTGAAATAGCAAATGAAGCCAATCATTTTCCTAAACAATGGATTACTGGTGGTATTTATGGTGGAACAGTTTATAAAAAGGGATCTGCAATCACTCCTGACGAAGAACCAAAAGATAAATATCTTCCTGTTATTGCTCATGTTATCTTTCCTGAAATCACAGCCGAAAAACTTGATGAAATCAGTCAGAATCCTTTGATTTGGATTGAAACAGATGATACACAAGCTGGACCTTATAATGACTTCACTACTTACAAAGAAAAACATATTAATTTTCAAGAACTTTTTGTTTCTCTAAAAAAGGCTTATATTGATGAAGACAATTGATCAATATCTTACTTTTGAATCATTTGAAAATGACGCATTGACTTATGATATCAGAAAAGAATGGACGCTAGGTTCACCAGAACCTAACGATAACGAACTTTTCGGATTTATAAGCTCTGCAACTCCTGAAAAAGTTAAAGAAAACGCACCAACATTAGAACTCAGAAAAGCTTGGAAGTATAGCGAATATGATGACCAAGGCGTTAAAGAACTCAATTTAAAATACATGTATGAATACCTGAAAGGTCTTTAATGGCTTGCAAAAAACGTCCAATCTTGATATAATTAGGCATATATTGAAACATATGCCTTTTTCTATTAACGGAAAGAAAAATGAACACTTTATTCATCACAGCTATTGTTGGTTTGCCGGGTGCTGGTAAAACCACCCTTGCCAATAAATTATGTGATAGCAATACTTTCTTAATTGATGATTTCTCACTCAATAAGCATCTTGTGGAAGATTTCCATAAACTGTCATTTAAAAAATTAGTTATTACTGATCCTCGTCTTTGTGAAGCAAAAAAAGATAGGGCTGAATCGGTTTTTAAACGCTATTTTGGAAATGATGTTTCAATCACATGGATTGCATTTGAAAATAATATCGAAACATGTTGGAACAACGTTCAAAAAAGAAATGACAAACGAGTTATTAGTAAAAGATTCTTGGAGGCTTTATCGCGACAATATAACCCTTTAGAATTTACACAGAATCCAAAAACTGTATTCAAAGTGGAATAATCTGTTAAATTGAGCATACTTTATTTAACAGATTTTCAGAAACTTCCATAGCCTCTATTCTTTCCTGAATATCCTTGCCATATTGGATATACCTTTTCTTTGCTTCTGCATTCATCGAATCTCGTTCTATTTTTGACATGTTTTTCCTGTATTCAGTTAATTCTATTATTTTTTGTAAATTCATTTTTTAACCTTCTTTCAATTGAATTGTATTCTCATAATATTATAGTTCTTCGTTGATTTATATATCAATCGTCAATTAACATTGAGTGGTTGACGAAAAACCAATTATAACGTATAATTCAACCATTAAACAGTCAAACACCTTATTTGAATATTAGGAATATCCTACATGACTACCACCACTGCCTCTTTTTCTTTTACTGGCGAATTTTATACTAATCATGCTCGTAACCTTGTTCTTGACGGACAATGGCGTGATGCATATAATTTTTTGATGGAAGGTTTTGAGGGTATGGGAAGTGAACATGCTTTTTCCATTTTGAAAGGCACACATGCATTGGTAGGTGCTGGAAGTGATATTGACCTCCTTGAAAAATTAGATGAAGATTATCAAAAAGATGTTCATGATATTTATTACCGGAATGTTTTCAGTGAAGTAGGTGGCAAATTTAAATTTGATAGACTTATCACTCTTGAAAAAATTCAAGAAGATATTCAACTTCGCGGTTTGATTTCTGACATTCCAGAAGCTTCTGTATATATTGAACGATACATGCTTAATAAAAATGAGCAAGTTTTTTCTATTCGCTATGGTGATCGAACTCGTGAAGTAGATTATGTTATTGCTGAAAAATTTGACCCTAATACTTTGCCATTATGGACTACTGATAAAGATATTCCAAGAAGTGCAAAACATTACTATATGCTTAATTTTAAACGCGATGTAGTAGTGAATCAGCCAGTAGTTAAAGAAAAACAAAAAAATCCTGTTTCCACTCGCAATATTTACCGTGAAGCATCAGCACAAAGCACAGCCAGAGAATTCAACTTTGATAATGTGGAAGATTTCTCTCACAGCTTGCGAGTTAAAGTCTTGGAAGCTATCAAGGAGCGTGGAGTCGAATGGAAAACAGAAGAAGTTCATCATCTTGGTAAAATTCATCCTATTCGTTATCCTGTTGATTTGGCAATGGCGTATGCTCTCCAACGTACCAGTCTTTCTGCTTTTGCTCCAAAATGGGAACCAGTTTCTGAACGAGGTTTGAAGATGGGTAATGATTCTCAACTTCACACAGACCTTTGGTTAGCTCTTGGTCATAATCTGGATGGTAGTGAATATTCTTATGATGAGGAACATGTAAGTGTTTTTAACCATTTGATGATTCAGCTTCAAGAGAAATCTTTCCCTGCTGGCGAATTCTATACATTAAACTCAGCAGGCTTGAAAACATTTACTGGTAAAATTGTGACATTGAAAAGTGAAAAAATCACAAAAAAAGATATTTTGGTTATCCCCCATGCTGGACCTGAATATCAAACACAAGCAATGAAGGCTGGTCTTGTTATTTGTGAAGTAGGTGGCAAACTTGCTCATTTGGCAATTGTTGGTCGAGAAATGGGACTCCCTCTTATTCAAATGGAAAACGCTACCAAATTATTTAATGAGGGAGCTAAGTTAAAAATTGATTTCGATTCTGCCACAATTATTGCCTCAAATTAATTAGAAATATCAACAATGAATAAACTTAAAGACATTTCAAACGCAGATATTGCTCTCAAAAACAGATTGTATGTGAATGGATGGAATCTTTCTGCAATGCTAAGGAAAATTCGCTCTAATCAGGTAGAATCTATTGTTGATATTTTCTATGAACAAGAAAAACCAGTTGGTGTTCTTGTTATTGAGAAAACTTGCAAAATGAAAGATAAACATATAGATAGCTATCTTATTCAAGTTTTTGTTAAAAAGAATTACCGCAGAAAAGGCATTGCTTCTGCCCTTATAAATAGAAATAAAATTGATGGCGTGAATTTCAGACTAGGTGAAGGATTATATAATCTAGAACCTTTCAGAGCCAAAAATAGACTCATATTTGATAGGCAGATACGTATTAATGATTTAGAATTTTAAATATATTGTCGTGCCTCTCTAAATATGATATTATTACGCCACATTAAACCATTTCCATAGATATTAATAGATGACACAAACTAAAGATCAAATCAATGCAGATATTGCCATTAAAAATAAGCTTTTTGTTGAAGGTTGGGGATTAATACCTCAGCTTGAAAGAGTTCGTGATGGTCGAAAGAAGGGCACAGTCCGTATTCATTATGAAAAGGTTTATTTGGAAAGTGAAGGCTCCTATAAACCTTTTGCCATTCCTGTTGCAGTTTTGGTAATTATGCCACAACCATGCGCTCCAAAACAAGCCATGGTCTTTGTCAAAGAAGAATATCGGCGCAAAGGCATTGCAACAAAACTTCTTTCTCGTTTCAAACCTGACAATCTTTTTGCTCAAACTGGCATCAATGGTAGTCGTGATTTCTGGTCTAAAATGAATATTGAAGTGTATTGAAGCGACACAAAATATAAACAAAAAAGGTTGATCTAAAATACATTTTGTAATACAATCAAGACATCTGAAAATGAGTGATTATTTTCTGAAACAGATTTAAAAAAGGACACTTTGGTTTTTGTAAATTATATAATATATTTATAATCAATTGAGGATTTTTAATGAATGCTAATACTTCTAAATTGTCTATTTTTGAAGTTACTTTAAATTACGGTCGCCAGTTCCCTCTTTTTAAAGATCGAATTAATGCTCGTGATGAAGAACACTCAAAGTTGATTGGTCGTTTTAATGCAGAAGCAAAAGGCTATCCCAAAAATGTAGAATTTGAATTTAATGCTGAAAAAAGCGTTTATTAAAGGTATTTAATGAGACATTATTATTTAGACGAAAAAGGTGAGTCTTCATCTGAACATTGGGGAATTGGAAAGTCCCAACATAACAAAGTTCTTGTGCAACTTGGTGATGAAAAAGGTGAACAAATTAGGCTAAGCTATACGGCAGAAGAAGCTACTTCTATGGCGAATGCTTTGCTTGATATGGTTGAAAAAATAAAATCATCAAAAATTCCAGATTAAGATAATATCTATGGATTCTTCTTTACTGTTTTATAAGGATTATAGTATAATGCCATCAATTAAACAGATTTGGAATTAAAAATGAGTTCTGCTATCAAACACTCTATTGGCACAGTTATTGAAGGCACGATTGACAGTCAATTAATTATCAATGCCTTTCTAAATGAAATTCGTAAACACGATTCAGAATTATTTTTATCCTTACGTTCAGAATTAAATTTCATCAAGGATTTTGAAAGTGAAGAAAGTCAAGAATTTTTGGCTAATTTAATGGAAATCCTTGACTCCTATTCATCTTCTGAATATGTATTTACTTCACATCCATACCAGCCTCTTAACTACGGTTTTTGGTCAAATTCAATTTTCAGTTGAACCAATTCAAAATATCCTTGTCTTATCTATACATACCAATTCACACAGAGATTTAAAATCATGAAAAATGTTCCTGTTCCCGGCATCGTTATCAAAGGCATTGTATTTAACGATTCTTTTATTGAAAAAGCCATTACTGAACTTCGTAAATATGAACCAGAAAAGGCAGAAAGCCGTCAAGCCCTTAAAGAGAAAATTCAAGACGAAGATGGTAATGTTTTCTTGATGGAAACTTTGTTAAATGATTTGAACGAAGTGGCTGGCAAAGATCTTTATTTTGGATTAAATTTTGATTTTGAAAAAACTGGTCAAATGGGTTATGGTTTCTGGTCTAAAGATGAACAACATGTATCAATCAACTGATATTTCTCTTTTCAAATAAGCATTATAGTGTTATAATGCTTTCACCAAACACACATAGGAACAAATAATGAGCATGCCTACTCTGCACAAAACGTTTAACAAAGAACTCGAAAAAATGAGCCTTATGTCTGGTAACGTTTTTTCAGATCTTCAATCGTCTATTTATGTTCGTGGTATTAACGAACGTAAATGCAATGGCTATGATTTTGCAAAAGGCGAGCTTTTTACATCAGATCTTCAAACTATTGAGCGCTTTTCTAAATACTCAAGTTTTCCGATGAGTTTTCATGAAAAACTCCATGAAGTCTGTGAAAAAGGAAATGCTTGTGTATACGTATTTCACAATCCTGCTGGCTCTCATTCGCTGAGCTTTGCGATTTCTAACAAAGAAGGTTTGCAATACTTTCACGAAGTAGGAAAATCCGAAAAGCAACAAAGTGCTAATGCCTATATTAAGCAAACTATGAATGAAAAAGGGTGGTTTTAACATAGTGTCATAATGCTTTATTTTGAATAGATAGATTTCAGTTATTATTAGTATAAAACGATATAACAGTTCCTTAACAACTCCTTCCATAATGGAATTTATAAAGGTAAAATATACAAACAGAAAGAGAAAAATTCTTTCCGATTTGCAAGGGATATGACTGGTCGTTTAATTTAAATTCCAGTCCTTAAAACGATAAAATTTAAACTAAATGATAAAGGTATAATGACTATGAATACTGTAAAAAATATAAATGCAGACGCTTTTCAATCTGTTATTGACAATGTAGGTGTTTGTCATATAGAATTGATTCCAGATGTGATTTGTAGCGTTCGAGAATTTGGTAGCTCTTTTGATTGCAGAATTGTAGACCAAAGAATTGACGATAAAGTGATTAGAGAATTTGAAGCTCGAAATCTAAAACAGATACAAGAAGAAGCTGGCATAGTAATCAGAACTCTTCAATAAAACTTAAACCCAAAATAAAGGAAGTAAAAACATGTCAAATCTTAAACAAAAACGAATTTTTGTCCGTCCAGAAAAAAATGGTATGGGATACACCATTGACGTAGCCAACGAGTTTGGCGAGTCAGTTGAAAACTTTATCATTTCCAGTTCAGAGCGTACTTTGGAAGTGGTTGAGCGTAAAATCAAAGATGGTTATTTCATTAAGGACACAAGTTTGAGTATGCTGCGTGGCGCTTGCGCTTAATAGCTTCACTTAAAAAATAAAGACTCTTCGGAGTCTTTTTTTTGTTGCTAATTTTATCATTACAATGTATAATCAAAGAAATTCATCACCATAAGATAATTAATAATGTCAGAAGTAAAAGCGAAAAAATTAAAAATCAAAATGCCTATCGTTTTATTCATCTTTGCTTTAATCATTCAGGCAAATAATCCTAATATTTTTACATATTTAGTTTGTCTCGCTTACTTATTTATGCTTAGCTTTCTAGGTGTTTTTACAGTCAGCGTTGCTGTTTACTCAATTTTTAAAGATGGTCTTTTAAACGTTTTTAAAAGTCGAGAGACAAAACCAGAAGTCGCTTTACCTAAGAAACTTTCTATCATTATTACTTGTTTTCTTGTTGGAACATATTTAATGAATGGCGTTTTTGACTCTACCTTCTTCAACGTTCTTTTATCACTATCTTTTGCTTATCTTATATTTGATGCCCCAATGATTCTTATGAATATGAGATTTTCTCGTGAACCTCAAAATATTAATGCACAAAAAACATGAAAATCAAATTGCCATTTTATTTGCTTCCTGCAATGCTTATTGTCTACGCATTTGTTCCTGAACTATATTATCCACTTTGGGTGGTTTTATCAGTTTACATTTTAGGAACTACACTATTAATGTTTATTGAAATTAAAAAAATCTGGAAATATGGGATGGGTAAATATCCAGATGGTTATTTAGTATGGAATGATTGGTTCAAAAGATTTGCCGTAGGTTTTTCGTTGTATTATTTCACAACCTATCATACTTTTTCTGGTGTATTAGGTCAGACCTTATTTTTCACTTTATATTTGACACTCTTTTTTTATGCTTTTATTGTCTTAAATTTTAAACAGCATTGAGACTATTATAGTGTTGCTACATTAAAAAATGTGTTTACATGAAATTCTAAATACGTTATAATACGTATACATCAGTCAAACAAGCATAGGTATAGAAAATGAAATACTATAACGAAGCTGGTCACATTTGTCCTGTAACTCAACGTATTGCTGTTCCTGCAAGCGAATACGCACATAGCCACATGAATGGTGATATTTCTGTTTTCTTATATCAGAAAGATCCTGAACATGTAAAAAATGATCCATGGAAGTTGGTAGAAGCTATTAAGCATGAACCAGAAGAAGATAGTGCTGATATTCTTTTCCATGATGGACATGCGGCTCATGTAAAAGCACTTAGAAACATTGTTGTTTATTTACCTAAAACTGAGTATCCAATTGAACGATAATATTCCACCATTTGAACCACGAATAACCGAAACTCTAGGTCTAGGGACTTTTTATGAGGACGGTCGTGTGTTTGGTGAAATAGATATTTATGATAAAAACCTTGTCATTTCAGGTTGGAATTCAACCTTTGAGGGCAAAGGTCATACTTTGCAGGCTTTAAAATGGTTTAGAGAACAAGGCTATAAGATTACAGCAAATGGCATCGGAGAGACGATTAAAGACCCTTCTTATGCCTATTGGGTACATCTATACAAAAAAGGATACGTTGATTACTTAACAGATGATGCTTCTGTTGAAATAGATACAAGTATCTATAGACGCGAAGACCCTATTGCAGTATAATTAGACATCAATCATAGACTCAGGATAAGCGTCATGCAATTTAATCGTTCGTTTAAGTTTTCTGATCGTCTGAAAGAAGCTTATAACCTTAATAGGTTTAGTGCTATCGTTCAAGAACTTAGTCTTCGCACAGATGCAGGTCTTGTCGAAGCTCATAAATTCTTTGAAAAGGTCTTTAATACTGACAATGTTAAAGAGATTTTTGCTAAAGAATATCAAGAAAAAGATTTTCAAGATTACACTTCTTCTGATTTCATTAGTAAATTGTTGGTGTCTGATTTGGTTGTTATTACGCCAAATTCTGAAAAAACACTTTATGATTTGAATCAGAGCTTGATTGTATCTATTGAATACTTCAAGAATACAGATGAAGCAGAATCATTAACTATTGCTCAACAACTTTTGGCTAAAATTCAAAAATAATCCATAACGACCTTGTTGATTCAAGGTCTTTTTATTGTAGTAAAATAAATGCATATTGAAAAATTCATTAATCTGCCAATAGTAATAGAAAATCTTCTAAAGAAGAACATTGATATTAAAAATATTGGTGAGTTAATATCAAATATTAACAATAAAGCACTCAATGTCCTCGATGTTCCATTTTTCAATGTTTCATTCTCCCCTGCCAATCCTAAAATTATTTTTGTTGCTTTTGATGAAAAAGATATTGTTGGATTACTCTGCCTTGAATATTCAGAAGAAGCATATCATTCTTTGACAAAATGTCATTGGAGCATGAAAAATATTGGTGTTTCAAAATCTCATCAACGTAGACATATCAGCACAAATCTGATACAATCAATGTTCGAAACAGCAAAAGAATTAGATATTAGTGGTATTTATCAAACTCACTATTCTGATTTAGGTTGGAAAAGAACAAGAGAAAACTTCTCAAAGTACTCAGCATTATACCCTGAAGTTAAATTCATAGACGGAAAAAGAAGGTTTGAATAGAAATGGCTAAGAACATGTATGAGTCTTACACACAAAAAGAAATTCTTGAAGTTGTGTCTGTCCTTCCAGTAGACGACAACTTCCCGAAAAATATTTGTATGCTTGTGCATTTTTTCAAAAAACGTCTTGGTTATGGTGGTAATAATGACCGCATTTTAGCGAAATTTGATAGAGCGCTTCAAAAGAATCATGGTATCGTCAAAAAGCTTGGTTCTGGTGCATTTGCATTAGTTTATGAAGGGCATGATGGCTTGGCTTATAAAATTAGCCTGACTGATATGAGTGATGATGCATGGTTGGTTTATGCAAAGGCTGCAAAACGCACTAAAAATCCATTATTTCCTGTAATTTTAAACCTTTTTACATTTGAAGGTGAATATTGCTGCAAAATGGAAAAATTAGAAAAAATCAAAAAAAGAAAAACATCTGGTAACTTTTTTGATAAATTGTCAAAGCATTTTTATGATGGCGAAGTGAAAGAAGCATTTGAACATTTAAATACTTTCTCTACTATTGAATACAATGACTACAAAAAATGGTCCAAAAAAATTGATTATATTTTAGATACTCAATATATGTCAGAATTAGATCTTCATTCTGGTAATTTTATGTTCCGTGGGAATCAATTAGTCATCACAGACCCTGTTGCCTAATTCACTGAAAAAGAGAATTAAATAAATGTTGACGAACGGTTCAAAGTCTTTTATAATCTCGCCATTCAAAGGAGAAACCCTTATGAATAAAGAGAAAACAAATAAACGTTGCAAAACAAAGATTTACGTAGTATAATAATCACACCAAACATTAAAAGAAGGCTAAAACTATGAAACGAATTATTGCTAGTATTGTTCTTGTCGCTGTTGCTGCTATGGGTGTGGGCTGTACCACTAACCCACAAACAGGCGAATCGCAAATGTCGAAAACAGTTAAATATGGTGGTATTGCTACTGGTGTAGGTGCTGTTGCCGGTGCTTTGCTGGGTGGTTCCAAAGGTGCATTGATTGGTGGTAGCCTTGGTGCTGTTGCTGGTGGCAGTTATGGTGCATACTCTGATGTTCAAGAAAAACATCTTCGTGAACAATTGGAAAGCCAGCGTATTCAAGTAGCGCGTGATGCTCAGAATCATATTCAGCTTACCATTCCAAGTGATATTACCTTTGAAACTGGTAGTGCTGATGTAAAGCCATCGTTTTATGGTGCGCTTAACGTTGTAGCTCAGTCGGCTGCTCAATATGGCAGTAAAGTTCGAATTGTAGGTCATACTGACAATACTGGATCTGCTAAGCTGAATGAAATGCTCTCTTCACAACGTGCTATTAACGTAGGTCAGTATCTTGCTGCACAAGGTGTACCAGTTCAAAACGTAGAAACTGCTGGTGCAAGCTTCACTCAACCAGTAGCCTCTAATGATACTGCTGCTGGTCGTGCGCAAAACCGTCGAGTTCAAATTAGTCTCTACTAATCTGGATATACACATAAAACAGGAGCCTAGGCTCCTGTTTTATTTTTAAAATTTGGAGAAACAAAATTAAAAGACTATAATATTTTAACTTCCGCGCTGATACATTAACCAAATAGGATTTTAAAAATGAAATTTAATTATATTGTAATGAGTTGTACAAAACAAAATGGTTCCATTGTCGAATTACCAATCATTTTCCCTGTAAAAATGAATGGTTTTGAAATTCAAGAAGCACTTCAGAGAAGTAATGAAGTATTTGAAGTTTACGAAAGCAATAAATTAGTAAGTTATGGGATTGTAAATATCGGTCCTGATGGTGTTACATGTCATGGACATTCAGACAAAATGATTGAGATGTTCAAGGATTTTGTAAGTGATAATTCAGAAGAAAACATTGTAGAAATCATTAAGTCTCGTGGTGACATTGACCGTAAATTAATCGAATCATTCAATTAAAAGTTAATTTTATTCAATGTCAATTTAAGAGTCTTTAACTATCCTACTATCATATTTTTCGAATTGGATTTTGTCCATTCCAAATACGTTCCTTGTGGCGGATATCTATTAAAATAATTATTTACTCCTGCGAATATAGACTCAGATAACTTTTTCTGATGGATTGGGTTCCTAAGCTTCTCACTGTCTTTTAAATTCGATATGAAACCTGTTTCAATGAGTATGGATGGAATATCAGGAGATTTTAAAACAGCAAATGCTGCCTGTTCTGTTCTTGGAATATGTAGCTTAGTTGTATTACTCAAACTGTTTAATACACTTGCACCTAATGTTAAACTTGACGAAATTGTTGAATTCATAGACATATCCAAGATAACACCAGCAAGCATCGGATCTTTATCTGATAAATCAAGAAGACTTTTTGCGCCTAATAAATCAACACTGTTTTGGCTTTTTGCTAAGTATCTTGCGGTTGTTGATGTTGCACCTCTCTCTGATAGTGCATAAACAGATGCACCATTTGCGGATATTCTTGGAGCAGCGTCTGCATGTATCGATACAAATATATCTGCTTTGTGTTTTCTTGCTATTTCAACTCTTTTTCTTAATGGAACAAAGAAATCATCATCTCTCACAAGGTGTGCTTTAAATCCTTGTGAGCGGTCAAATTTGCCCTTCAATAATTTTGCTATTGCCAAGACAACAACTTTTTCCATTTCTCCGGTTTTACCAACAGCGCCGGGATCTTTACCCCCATGCCCAGCATCAATAACGACTATAATGTCTCTTTTAGGAGAGTTTTGAAATTGATTTGCATCTTTTTCTATAACGTTTTTGTTTGTGTATGGAGTTCCGCCACTTGTACTAGGAGTCATGTCAAAGACAATTCTCGAACCACCTTGATCACCTGCAAGAATAAAAGCATTAATAACCACAGGTTTTTGCATTTCCAGAACCATCCTAGTGCCAGAACCATGAATTGCACTTCTTATTGATTTAATTGGTGTACCAGCTATTGGCATTTGATTGAATTGATTAACTAAATTTGCAGATTGAATATCAATAATTACTCTAAAAGGATTTTCCAGCAAAAATGTTTGATATTCGTAGTGTTTATCCAAATCAAATACTAATCTCAATTTATTATCATGATTCCAAACTCTAACTTTATTTTGTATCGTGCTTGCTAGAATAGTTAATGGTGTTGCTAAAACCATTCCACCCATTAATGCTTTTATCAAATCTCTTCTTTTCATGTCCCTATTCACCAAAATCATAAAATATATAATACAAAAAAAATTGAAAAAACAAGCATTTAACATCGACTTTTCTTCCTTTACTTTAAAATATGATCTTGGTAATATTGAAATCACTTGATTAATATTCATTTTTCAGCTATAATTAATGCTTAAATTATCTATCTGAGTCCATCTAATGTATCATGTGAGCAGAGTTTATCTTGGTTTGAAACCTACTTTTGAACCACGTATCCCAACGTACATGAGTGATGAAGAGTGCAAGAAAACACCTCGTATTTGTGTATCACCTTCTGTTGCACAGTGTTTACTTGGCATACAAGGTATTACTCAACTTCGTCATCTTGTAATGGAATTAAATTCTGGTTGGTATGTATACGAAACAAAATTAAAAGGACGCGCAGCCAAAAAAGTTTCAGATTTTGAAATAACAGAAGAACATTGGATTTTAGAACCGACACAGTTTAATTATATTGGTAAAGTTGTTCGTTTATGTCGGAATGACTTTGCTATTTTTAAAAACAAAAAAATTATTGCTGAAATTGATTAACAAATTCAATAGGAATTAAATATGTATAACAATTGGAAATATATCGTTACTGAATATGAACCAGAAGACAAAGAACTATCACACATTATAGTAATCTTCCCCCGTCAAATGATTCACGCTGATGTTTCTTTTGCATTAGAACATTGTGAATCAGTCTGTTTTGATAGTTCGTACCCTGTTGGTGCTGGATTTCTTGATATTGACCGTGGCGGAATTCTCTGTTATGGAAGAAGCGAATCTCTCGATGTAGATTCTCGCGAACCTCTTGACTCCAATCTCTTAACCAATACTATTCAGTATCAATACCTTGTATTTCCTCATACTGATTCTGCTGGTTATAAATTTGAATATCCAGTGATTTTCTCATTGGAAGTTAACCCAGCAGAGTTTGCAAAAGAAATTATGTTGATGCCAGATTTCAGGAAAAATATTTCAGCACCTGTTCGTGGTGGTAAAGTTCAATTTAGTCAAGATATGATTTTTTGCTCAGAAGGTATTTCTGAACTCAATATCGAAAGTTCTTTTAGTGACGGAACCTATATTGACCACAAAGGGGCTATACAATTTAATAGTGGGTTGTTTTTGGTTGCAAAGCCTGAAAAATAATCATTGATATAGTCGTTATAGTCGTGTATAATCGCTTCATTATTAGACGACAAAGGTTATAGAAAACATGGCTACATTTGAAACCAAAGTGGTTCGAGTGACTATCGAACCACACAAAAACGCTGACACACTGGAGCTTGCACGAATTGCAGGCTATCTTGCTATTGTTGAAAAAGACAAATATCAAACTGGTGATTTAGTTGCTTACATTCAAGAAGGTTCTATCGTTCCTGACAACATCATTGAAGAAATGAATTTGACTGGTCGCCTTGCTGGTACTAAACATAACCGTGTAAAAGCATTGCGTCTTCGTGGTGTTTTGAGTCAAGGATTGGTTTATCCTGCTCGTAGTCACTGGAAAGAAGGTGATGATGTTCGTGAAGAACTGGGCATTGAAAAATATGTTCCTGCTGTTCCTGTTGAATTACAAGGCGAAGCTTTTGCTCTCCCTTATGAACATACTTTCCACTTCGATATTGATGACATCAAAAAACATCCTCATATTTTTGAAGATGGTGAAGAAGTTGTGTTCACTGAAAAACTTCATGGTACGTTTTGTGCTATTACAGCAGTTCCAGAAGATGAAGGCAGCGATGACTATTTCAATCGTCGTGCTTTCGTGGCAAGTAAAGGTTGTGTTGCTGATGGTTACGCTTTCAAAACCACTAACGAAAACTTTTACAACAAACATGCTGTTGAAGATGGCTTGATTGATGTAGCGATTCTTCTTTCTAACCGTTTTGGTAAGATTGTTCGAATTCTTGGTGAACTTTTTGGTTGTGGCATCCAAGACTTGCATTATGGCTTTCAAAGTAAAGGTCAGACTGCTTTTCGTGTATTCGCAATCTGTATTGGCGACCGCAACGAACCCGAATACTTGAGTGATTATGTTCTTGATTTAGTTCTGGAAGAATTAGAATTGAAACGTGTTCCAAAACTCTATCGCGGTCCATTTAGTCAAAAAGTATTGGAAAAATATACCAGCGGTAAAGAAACCTTTTCGGGTAAAGAAACAAACATCCGTGAGGGACTTGTTGTAACCCCTGCTATTGAGCGTCATGAAGATGGCTTGCCCGGTCGCAGGGTTATTTTGAAAAGCGTATCGCCTGAGTACCTTACTCGTAAAGGTGGCACTGAATATAGCTGATAACATAGGTCTTTAATTAGACCTATTTATCTTAAAATTAAACATCAAATAGGTAATATATTATGTCAGCAGAAAGCATTCGTGAAATTGAAAGGCTTATTCGTAGACTCCGAGCCGAGGAACAAGAACCTTTTATGATTCGTCTTGGAAGCAAAACGTTCATTGAATTGAGTCCTTTTAACCATGATGACCGTGTAGTTGTTGAACACAAAACTATGGGTTCCACAACTGTTAACTATACCGAAGAAGGCGTCATCATTGATGTTTATGATATTGACGCAATTGAACCTGTTCAATCGATTGCAATTGACCGTGATAACCTCGAAGGCGAAGATATTTAATTTTTAAATATAAGATTCAACTCAAAGGCTACTAACTGTAGCCTTTTTTATTTTATGAAATTTTATTTACAAAAGTTTCAAAAAAATACAAATCAAATATTGTATGATTGATCTATATCAACAAAACACAAATTAGGTATATAATATATGACAATTTTTACAATGATTGAAGTTGAAAATCATGATGATAACCATGTCGTTTTAAGACATGTCCATGTTGCTGCTGAGACAATGGAAGAAGCCTCTATTAAATGGAAAGAATACGCAACAAAAAGATTTTCTTTTGGCAGGATAAAAGTTGTTTATTGTTTTGTTAGAATAACGAGTGATGTCATTGAATCCACAGCACCATCAATATTAACTCATTCAAACTTCTATCGTGAAGAAGCTTCACATACACAACCATGGGCTTATAATGGTCAAATGAAACCACCATCTTGGATGAAAGTACATGAGCCAGAAACCAAAATAGATTAATTATTTTTGTTGACGAAATCTTCTTCTTAAAGTATAATTATGTTTCTTTCAACTCATAAGAGTATTAAAAAATGAGCATGACTTTTAGCGCGAACATCGACTATTCTAAAATCGAACGTGTTAAAGTATATGCCATTGATTTGTATCCTGATCTCTTAAATTCCGATTTCGAATATGATAATTTCTTGCAAGAAGAAGGTACAGGTCTTTATTATGAAATGGCATATCCAGAATTCGACTTCAAGCATGAAATGAACTTGTCAAACGAAAATATGTTTGCAATGCTGGGAGTAATCGATTCCAACTATCCTATACAGTGTCGTGCAAATGATTATTGGATTAGTTTTGCTATTGAGGATCTTCCCAATCTGAAAAGGAAGCTTATTAAAGCTATTAACTCTTCAAAGAGTAATAATCATGTACGTGAGCCTCATCAAGAAGGAATCATGCACTATGGTGGCATTAATGAAGAATATATTGCTTCTAAACTCGCTATCATGCTTGAAATCGTTGACAACGCTCAACAGCGAAATTTAGCCATTTCTTGTGGTTAATCGATTTTTTCAAAATTAAATATCAAAATATTAGAAATGCAGGAAATCATTAAAACTTAATGTTGCTATTGAAAATACAAAAGTAAAATAGATTTATATTTAATATAAATGCTGCCTTTGGGTGGCATTTTTGTTGCCTTTTTCTTGACAATCCTGTATAATTAAACCTTACGTAAAATATGAGTAATCCCATAATGGCTGATATGAATAGTAGTAAAAGTAACGGAACAATGTTCGAACAGATCGGACTTGCTTTCGTAGCTATTGCTGGCGAACCATATTTTGCCAATAATGGATATATTGCCACATCTGACGAAGATATTCAGCGATGGGTTGATAATGATTATCTATTTTTCACTCGTTACCTTCATGAATTTAGTGGCGGCTTCCAACGCGGTTGGGGAATACAAGGTAAGATACACATTGATGACTTGAAAATTGAACCTGATTTCTTTTCTATGAAAACTGGTAGCGTATATGAGTTTAAGTATCAGGCAACTGCAGGTTCTATGATTGAAAAGCTTTATAAGAATATTTTGACTTACCAAGCATTTGAAGATCCATCATTCATTGTTCATCATGGTAAAGGTTTTGATAATAGATTTTTTAATGGTTTTGAAGCGCACCGAAAACATCTCAAAAACCCTGACATAACTCAATTTATTTCTTTTAAAGATTTCCTTCTTGAAAATTTAAATATTGAAGAAGATTTTTCAGCACACAGAGTGTCGATTTCTATTGACAAGGAAGCAACAAAAAAAGTTAGAAAAACGCACATTAAACTTAAACATTATACTGAACGTGTTTTATATGATATTGATACAAAACAAGTTCTAAAACGTTTTAAAACTTTGCAACTTTTGGAGGACGCTAAAAGTGACGGTTTTAAACAAGAGGACTTTTTCAAAAAACGTAATTTTGATTTTGCATAATAGAGGAACGCCAAATGATTCATAATGAAAATAAAAGTTTGGATGATAAAGAAAAAATCATCAAAGAAGTTTTTAATAAGGACGATGATTTAATCAATCGCCTGTTCTTTATGGCTAAAAATGGTGCTATTAGTCGAATTCTTCGCGAGTTTGAACATTTCTTCATGGATAAGGACATGAAAGTAAAGGCTGAATGGAAAGAAGATTCACGTTATAGTTCTATTTATCTAACATTGATTGCAAAAAACAATGAACATAAGCGAACTATTTCTATCAAAAGAAATAAAATTCATCCAGAACCAAAAGGAATCAGCCCTTGTCTTTATTCGTTGGATAAAATCTCCAATAGTGAATACTATGGTTCAAAAAAACCAAAAGTGGCTGTTGAATTTGACGAAATACTTGGGAGTGAAGAATTTGCTGTTCTTGCAGAAAAGTTAATTCGTGGCACTAACTATCCATTTG
Organism: Galeopsis tetrahit; assembly: GCA_963675135.1. Taxonomy (NCBI): domain Eukaryota; kingdom Viridiplantae; phylum Streptophyta; class Magnoliopsida; order Lamiales; family Lamiaceae; genus Galeopsis; species Galeopsis tetrahit. The sequence goes on from CAVLYN010000079.1 coordinate 177,370, forward strand.
TTTACGAATCACAATCAAGTTGCTAATTATTTTTGAGAACAATATTATTTTTTAATATGCCTTTTTTGTAATTACTGCTATTCTTTCAGGTTGCAGTAGCTATTCAAACACTTTTGATGACATCACTTATTCTGATGAAGTAATGTCTATTGACAATTTAACAAAGGATGGTTTTGAAATGTCTCAAAATTTTGAAATTACCTTAATAATTGACATAATAGACGCTATATATTATAATAGCCGATTAATTATGAGGAGATATATAATGGATAAAAAAACTTTAATAAACATGAATTATGCTTTTGCCAATCAAAATTCTGAGCAAAAATGGATTCAACAATTAACATTTTTGAAAGAATTAAGTTTACGTGATGAGCTTTATATCACAATCATGAGTCCGTATGATTCTGGTACATTTGCAAAAGACAACAATGAACATCTTCTTTCTTTTGTAAACCAACAGTTTAAAATTTCACAGGCAAACGATGATAAACTAGAAGATTTATTCTTCTCTGTAGTGATCAGACAATTTACAAATATTAAAAACAATAAAAATATACCTCAAAAACGAGTATCTATATGCTTGATAAAACAAGACAGTATTTATCCTGCAAGCAAGGAACAAACTATTGCAGCATCTACTATATGCTCTCAAACTGGTAAAACTTTAAAACCAGAAAAAGGCGTTACATACATTGGATTCGAACAAATGCTTGGATATCTAAAAATGAACATTTAAAATCGTGTCTTTTAAGCTACAAAATTATGGTTTAATGTAATTTTGTAGCCTTGAAGGTTCAACCCAAAAATATGTAGCTTTTTTATTCTCTGTGTACTATAATGTGTCATCTGTTCTCAACCCATAGGTGCAATAAAAATGATTACTCACATTACCATTCGAGATTCACAAGGTCGAATTCGTGCTTTTCTTAAAAACCAAGACATGTCAACATATGACAATATGCATTGGAATATCGGTAAAGACGTAGATGGTAACTATGTCTCTTATGCTAATATTTCTGGAGATTGCAATATGACATTTAAATCTGGTCAAGATTTGTTTGCTGAATTTTTCTTGTATCAAGGAGACACCATGTCTTTGGAGCAAGAAAACCCTGTCAAAACCACAACATTTGAACCTATCTAAAATGATTATCTATCGCGTTCAAAATCATAAGGGATCTGGATTTTACCATGATGGATTTTATGGCAAATTCCCTCCTGTAAAATATTGGTATCCTATCTTTAGAAATTGTAGCAGAGATGTGGTTGAAGAATTCTTGTCTGTAATTCATCCTCGTGTTTCACAAAAAATTCAAGATAAAGTTTATAACGAAGGTTCTACATGGGTTTTTGGGTTTCAATCTAAAAAAGCACTGTCAGATTGGTTTCCTGAGCAAATTCTTAAAGGCATTCCAGAATTTGGCGGAAAAATTGTTAAATATGAAATCGAAAGTAAGCACGTTCGTTTTCTTGACAAGCAATGTATTTTTGATATTTCTAAAGCTATTGAAATAATAAAATAATTGACATCTAATATCATTGTGATATTATCAAAACTCATAATGGTGAATAAAAATGAATTTAATTGAAGTAGATTTTTTTGTAGCAAACAGAATCAAGATTTTCCTAAATGTTTTGCATAACATTTCAATAAAAGAAAATTGGTGCAATCCTGTCAACTATGAATATTCGACTATTAAAAAATCAATCGAAGAGGCATATGACAAACTAAAATCAAACTACAGTAATACTGATTTTAGATACTATCGTGAACCACAAACAATTACACTACAGGCCAATGTCATAGCAAACATTAATAAATGTCTTACTAAACATATTGACAAATTTGTTGCTTGGCAACCTTACATAAAAAGAGATGTTGCCTTATTTGCAAAATACGTGTAATTACTTAAATTTGATAATTCCTCAAAAAAAAGACTAGCCAACCTAGTCTTTTTGTATTATAATAGTCGCTCATCCACTGAATAGCTTTGAGGCTACTAAAAAATGTTAAGCATTACAAATGCTTTGAAAGACGAAAAATATCTGGTAATTGCCTTTATTGGCGTTATCCTTGCATATGTTATGGAACACACACTGGTATCGAATGGTCAAGTCGTTGGCTTGATTAGTTCTATCGTATTGATTGGCGCAATTGTTCTCGCATCCTTGCGGGTTGCTCACCACGCCGAAGTTTTGGCTGAACACGTTGGCGAACCCTACGGTACGATGATTTTGACTTTGGCGGCAGTTCTGGTTGAAGTAGTAATCTTGTCCATTATGATGGGACACAACCATTCGCCTACTCTTGCACGAGATACTATTTATGCGGCAGTAATGCTTGATATTAACGGTATCCTTGGTCTTGCGGCTTTGCTTGGCGGTTTTAAGCACAGTGAACAGAAATTCAACCATGACTCTGCAAAAAGCTATTTGAGTATGATTATGGTTGCTATTGGCTTGTCCATGATTGTACCGATTTTCATTCCTGATGAAAAATGGAAGATTTATTCTGTTTTTAGTATCATGACCATGACTATCTTGTATTGCTTCTTCTTGCGCTTGCAAACTGGTGCCCATAGTTACTTCTTTAGCTATAACTATCCAGAAAAGAAGAAAAAGAAAACTCTTGAACCAGTTGAAGAAGTTGAACCAGAAGGCTCTGTTAAAGAATCTGTAAGCTATCTGATTGTTGGTATCATCATGATTGGCTTGCTTGCAGAAGTAATGTCTAAAACGTTTGATATTGGTGTAGCTGATTTTGGCTTACCCCCAATGGTTGTTGCTTTGGTTGTTGCAAGTATTTCGGCAAGTCCTGAAATCATGACCGCATTGCGTGCAGCCTTGGCTAACCGTATGCAACCAGTAGTTAACATTGCACTTGGTGCTTCGCTTTCTACTGTTATCTTGACCATCCCTGTTATTGAAGCAATTGCCTTGTATCAAGGTGCAGAGATTGATATGGGTCTGAGTAATCCTCAGTTGGTTATGGTCGCTTTGACCATGCTTGTAACCATGATGAACGTCCATGACGGTGAAAGTGATGCAATTGAAGGTTTGACGCATCTTGCTCTCTTTGCTGGTTTCATTATGTTGGCTGTCATTGGAATGTAATACCAGCTTCAACATATTAAAACGGCTTTCGAGCCGTTTTTTTATGTGTGTGTAATTTATTCCTGCTAGAGCAATATATTTCTTTCAAATATGTTTATTCTATGTTATAATTCAGCCATTAAGAAATATCATTAGGCAGAAAGAAATGAAGACAATAACCACATCAAAAATAAGCAAGCTAAAAAGAATTTGCAAAACAATTCTTTGTAAGGTTTTGCTATTTGTTGTGGTATGGGCATCTTTCTCTCTCGTTCTGTCAAAGTTCTGATTGCCTAAAACCCCATCCTCTGTTATAATCACTCTATCAAAACAAACTCTGGTAGTCTAAAATGTCCAATGCATTAATCCTAAGTGACCTCCACCTTGAACATGGCGAACCTTTCGTTGTGGATAAAATCGATGGTGTTGAATTTTTGATTCTTGCTGGTGACATTGGTAGCTATAAATCTCATTATGGCTTCATTAAAGACTGCTGCAAAAAATATAAAGTTATCTATATTTTGGGCAACCATGAGTTTTATGGTTATAGCATGAAAGAAGTTCGTGAATTCTGGAAAAATGTGGAATTAGAAAACTTTTATTTCTTAGATAACTCTTCTGTTGTTATTGATGGAATTCGCTTTATTGGTGCCACTTTGTGGACGGATTTTGATAACGAAAATTATCTTCGTGTCATGAACGCTAAAAACACCATTACAGACTATGCAAAAATTGTTAAAGATGACAATTCTGGTCATATTACTCCCATGAATGTTTTGTCTGAATTTAAAGCTAGCAAAGAATTCATTGCCAGTGAATTAGAAAAAGATGATGGCAATATTCAGGTATTGATTACTCATCATGCTCCAAGTTTTATGAGTGTTGATGAGCGTTATCAAGGTGATGCGAATAACGCTTATTATGCATCCAATTTGGATAACATGATCGCATATTCCAATTTGTCTTTGGCTGTTCATGGTCACATGCACACTCATATAGATTACATGTTGGACACTAAACGAGTAGTTGCTAATCCAAGAGGTTATCCGGGTGACACTACTTCTCGTTTTGATCCCGCATTTGTTATTAAATTAAAATAAAGAGAACAAAAATGAAAACTTTGAGGATAAAAGAACGAATTAAATTAGCAGATATTCAATTCCAAAAAGAGAATACTGAATCTATTCATGATTGTGATTACAAAGAACATTATATTCGCCAATCATTAGATAAAAATATTGATCGTGAAGAAACCCATGCCAAGTTAGACAACATGGGTATTCCTAGAAAAATCGAACATGATGTTTGGAATGCTTTGATGATAGAAATTAATCCATCCTTGAAAGTACTTACGTTAAACCAACGTTTTGCAATTAAAAATGGATTAATTGAAAAGGAAATGCATGAATGGGAAAAACAATGCAGTTCTGGTGTATGGATGGTACAAGAATTCAGAACCTATCGTTATATTGATAAAAACTGGTTTGGTAATAAAGCGACTGATGAACAAATTCATAATAGTCTTGATTCAGACGATGATATTCCACGTCTTATGACGGAAGACGAATGGAACAATGCGCCTAAGAAATTCTTGGAAAACACTTGATTCAATTGCATAAATAATGTATAATCCATGTTCAATTTATAGGAATAAATAGCAATGTCTTACATTAAAATTCCCGGTTCCAAAAGAAACTTGTCATTACCATGGATGATCGTGCTTTTGAAGAATTTGTGAAGATTCATCTGCCTCGTGTAGCAGAATGTCCAGATATTAAAAAATATGAATTTGCTGCATATGAAGAATGTCCAAACGATTCGGCTCATATTTATAACACTTTGAGCTTGTATGATTATCATCAGGGAAAACCAGAAAGTTTCGACCCTGATCTTGAAAATTGGAAAGCAGGTAAGTTTCACTGGCAAGCAGGTAATATTTTGAGTTATTTGACATTCAAAGGTGTTATTGAACCTGCTGAATACATAATCGAAGTTTCGTGGTGATTTAAGAAAAAAGCATTGCCTTCCCTAAGCGAATCCATTATAATAGCTTCACTCCCACTTATAATGGATTCACTCAAATGACCACTGAAAACCTTTCCTTTAATCAACTCTCTGAAAAAGCTAAGCAAGCTGCAATTTCTTATTACAGCGAACGCATTCTTGATGAAGGCTGGAAAGAAGCAGTTTATGAAGATGCAAAAGAAATCGCACATTTGATGGGTATTGATATTAGCAATATTTATTATAGTGGTTTCTGGTGTCAAGGTGATGGCGCTTGTTTTGAAGGTTCTTTTGCTTACAAAGCACAAGCACTGAAAAACGTAAAGCAATATGCGCCACTTGATGAAAAACTTCATAGAATTGCGAAAGATTTTACCGACATTCAACGCAAAGCTTTTTATAAACTTGAAGGCAAAATCGTTCACAATGACCGTTATTACCATAGTAACTCTGTAGATATTACTGTCGAACATGCTGACGATATGTATCGGGATATTGGTAGCCTTGAAAAAGACATGAAAGATGTTCTTCGCTCTTTCATGGATTGGATTTATCGTGAACTTGAAGATGCGTATTATGCAGCTATCTCAGAAGAAAATGTTGCTGAATATTTCAATGAAGATGAAACAGTTTTTGAAGCGTCAGGTCATATTCAATGATGATTGTATTCCTTGATATTGATGGTCCTATTAGTAATCCTAGGACCATTCTTGGCGGTATGCGTTATGACCCCATTAATATCAATATTTTGAATAAATTATTCGCTCAACCAGATGTTTTTGTAGTTCTGGCATCTTGTGAGCGAATTATTTGTAAAACGGCAGATGGTGCTTATTCAAGATTGAAAAACCGTTACAATATCGAATGTAAATTACATGAATTCTGGTGTACATATGAAAATTATGGCGCTGGTGAAAACAAAAGAGCAACTGAACTTAAAAAATGGATTTTGAAGCATCATGTTGATGGTCAAACCTATGTCAGCATTGATGATGACCTTATTGAAGTTGATGAAATAACACACATTAAAGCAAACTGGAATGGTCTTTCTTTTTTGCAAATATTACATATTCAAAGTCTATATAAACCTGAAACAAGGCAAGATTATGAGTCTCAACTCGCTTGGGAAAACGGACAAAAAAAACAGATGAGATAAGAAAAGTATTGTTTAGTATGAGTGATTGAGGTATAATTACTCATCTTAAACAAACACAGGCTTCATTGATATGTCCTCCTTGATTCTGAAAATCAAAGAACTCTTTCAAGCGCAAGCTGTATTCCCATACGGCTCTGCTGTTTATGGTAATAAAATTCCTGATGATTATGATTTTATCATTGTCTCGGATTCATCCTTTCAAAAACAAATTGTGATTGATGGATTCAATTGCGAAATTTCGTCTTATACAAAATCTGAATTTCTGAATAACCTTGAACAGCATGATATTGCTGCTTTGGAATGTTTGTTCATTTCTCATGATTTTGTTATAAATGAAATTCAAGAAACCAAAGAATTCAAAATTGTTCTTTCTAAATTGCGAGAAGGTGTTTCTCAAAAATCCTCTAACAGTTACGTAAAGGCTAAAAAGAAGATCATTTTGACAGAAGACTTTAATGAACAGGTTTCTTTGAAATCTCTATGGCACAGCCTGAGAATTGCTGATTATGGACGACAATTAGCTGTTTATGGATTCATTAAAGAAAAAGAAAGCGTTAATACTTTTTATGAAAAAATTAATCATGATTATGCACTTTTCAAAAATGATTGGAATTTGATTCATGAAAAATACAAACCCATTCACAACTCGATTATGTCTGTTTTTCGTGAACATTGTCCGAAAACTTAAAACACATATTAAGAACAATTGGAATATTTATTTTTTTGTAAGTATCATCCTTATTATTATTCTTGCAGCACAAAATAAAGGGCTTGTTTTGGGCGCTATTGCAGGTGGTGTTATAATTCACTACATTAAAGAAACATTTCTAAATAAAGTGTTGACTCAATGAAAAAGTAGCATTATAATACAGACATTCAAGAATAATGATTACTTTAATAAAATGCTCATCAACGAATGCAAGGCTAGATAATGAAAAAATCAACAGTTTTTCAATACTCAAAATGGACTCTGGTAGCAGTATTTGCTGTAACTGGTTATTTTGATGCTATGGCTCTTGTGCTTGCTTTTATTGCCAGCACATGTATGGTAAATGATTTCACGGCAACAAAAACTGCACAATAAATAAAATAAGTGTTGACGCTGAATGGATATAGCATTATAATCAACACTGTAAAATGCAAAAACAAAGATTCACAGGTTTACGAAACAATATGAAAAAAAGTGTTGACTGAGTAACAAAGCTACATTATAATAGACCCTGTTAAACAAACACACACAACCCTTTAAATCCACACAAAATGGAAAAAACTAATGAACAAAGTAACATTTGGAAAATACTATAAGTTCTCGACAATGTTCGCAGTTATTGCGGTTATTCTCGGTGCTATTATGGGATACTGCTCTGGCGGTTTGGCGCAAGCTGTAAAAGATGCTTCAAGTATTGCAATCTTGGGGGTTCTCGAAATTTCCCTCTCGTTCGATAACGCTGTATTGAACGCTAAGAAACTTGAAGATATGGACCAATACTGGCGTGCATGGTTCATCAAATGGGGTATGATTATTGCCGTATTTGGTATGCGTCTAGTCTTCCCTATCATCATTGTAGCAATTCTTGGCCACATGGCTCCTTGGACTGCTGTTAGCCTTGCAATTAGCAAGCCAACTGAATACAGTGAAATTTTGAGTGCTTCACATTACTTGATTAGTGGTTTTGGTGGTGCCTTCTTGATGATGGTTGCGATGGAATTCTTCCTTGACCATGAAAAAGATTTCCACTGGATTAGCTGGTTGGAACGCCCACTTGCTGCAATTGGTCACTTTGGTTTGAAAGTTGATGCTGTTTTGACCCTTGCGATTGTTGGTGTGATTAGTTTCTTCATCCCAAAAGTAGAACAAGTTCCATTCGTAATTGCTGGTGTATGTGGTATCGTTCTCTTCACTGCTGTACACTTCCTGAAAGAATACTTGGAAGGCAAAGATGAGGCTGAATCTTCGACTGCTGCACAGGTTGGTGTCACTATTGCAAAAAATGGTCTTGCTGGTGTGATTTACCTTGAAATTTTGGACGCAAGTATGTCCTTTGATGGCGTAATTGGTGCTTTCGCAATTACAACCAACATTTTCATCGTAATGCTTGGTCTTGGTGTTGGTGCCTTCTACGTCCGCTCTATGACCATCCACATGGTTGATAGCAAGACTTTGAGCGAGTACCGCTACTTGGAACACGGCGCACTTTGGGCAATCTTCGCACTTGCAACGATTATGCTGATTGGTCCGATGGTTCATGTGTCTGAAATCTTTACTGGCTGTGTAGGCGCTCTGTTGGTCGGTGTTGCAGTTTGGCACTCCCATGTAGCAAATAAGCGTGAAACAGTATAATAAGCAACTCCAACAAATAAAGGAGACTTCGGTCTCCTTTTTTATTTTCAAAATTTCAACTCTTTCAACATCAATAAGTAACACTACCGTGCAATATCAAATAAATTTGTTGTAAATGAATCAAAATAAAGCATTGACAATAAATGAATATGATAGTAAACTACAGACAAATACATAAACACACCAACTAACGAGTAAAAAAAATGTCCGAAAATAAACCACGTCGTTCGTCTATTTTTGAAGTGCCAGCCCCTGCTGTTGCCACCCAAACCCAATCACAGGTTCTTACTGGTACTGTCTTGAATGCAAATCAAGATCAGCTTCCTGCTGCGCCATCCACTCAAAATACCGCTATTGCTGTAAGTGCAGCACTTCCTAGCGAAGATAAAATTTCTTCTCTTGGTAATGCTGGTGGCGCCACTATTTCTGCTATCACTACTCGATTGCTGGCAAATCAGCGCGCCAATGATACCGAAGGTTTGTCTTCAAAACTGAACGAACTTATTTCGCAAGCGAAACAACTTGCTCCTGAAAATGCTAAGCAAGGTGGTGTTACTGGTTTCTTCAAGAAACTTGTTGGTGCAAAAGAAAACTTCTTTGCGCAATTTGACTCTGTAAATAATCGCATTACTGTTCTTTGTACTGAACTTGGTAGTGAGCGCAAAACACAAGAAAACCGTAAAAAAGATGTTGAAGATTTGATTTCAGCAAACAAAAATTATGGTCAAGTCATGAATGATGACTTCCAAGTAGGTCAAGTTTATCTTGAAGAAATCGGTAATGAAATTGATCGTCTTGCAAATCCTCAAACCACTGATGAAGCTCAGGTTTTGAGTGAAGTAAAAGCTCGTTATCAGTTGCTTGAAAAGAAACTTGCTGACCTTCAAGGTTTGCGTCTTATGTCCGTTCAAATGAACGACAAATTGATTGATATGAAAAGTAACGCACTTTCTCTTATCTCAACATTTGATGACATTATCGGCAAAGTCGTTCCAGCTTACACTATGGTGTTTTCTCAATACATCATCAGTATGGACCAAGAACGTGCTGGTAAGCTTCAAAATGATACTATGGACGCTTTTAACGAAGCATTGCAGAAAGGTTCTAACCTTGCACTTAAAAACAAGGAAGATGCAGCACGTTTGCGTAACCGTCAGCTTGTGAGTGTTGAAACACTTAAACTTGACCATGAAAACATGCTTAAAGGTCTTGAAAGCGTTAAGAAAATTGATGAAGAAGAACACACTAAGCGTATTGCGTATATTCAAGATATTCGCGCAATGGAACAAAAACTTATTGAAGTTCATCAAGCTAAGTAAAGAAAAAGGTTGCATGCCATTATATTTCACGATATAATGGCTGCGTAAATTAAGAATAGATACTTAAAACATAAACCAAAATACGAGGTAACACCCAATGGCAGTTTCTCTGGAAAAACGTTCCGAAAAAGTAAAAATCCAACTCAAAAAACACAATGTGCGTGAAAAAGTAGTTCTTCGTGTAGGCGCTTGCTTGGACAAAAGCGGTTCAGCAGAACCTTTCTACCTTATTAGCCGTGCTAAACCAACAAGTGACATGGATCATTTGATGAGCCGTCTGTTGGCTGTAGCTGACAACTTTGATGATAACGGTGAAATCGACTCTTGGATTTTCTCCAATAACTTCCACCAACTCGAATCAGCTAATGCCTCCAACTATGGCAACTATGTTGAAAAAGTAATCATGGGCGGCAAATATGCAGATTGGTGGGAAGCAACTTCCTATGCACCAGCAATGCGTGGCATCACTGATTTTTACTTCCCCGGCGTAGCTGGCAAAGCTAAAGGTTTCCTTGGTGGCATGTTTGGCAAAAAAGCAGAAGTATCTGGCGCAAGTGCTGAAATCCCTGCTTTGGTTTTCTTTGTTACCGATGGTGCGAACAGTGACGAACGTGAAGCTGAACAAGCTATTAAAGATAGTCAAGATAAAGATATTTACTGGATGATGGTTGGTATTGGTAATCCATCTTACTTCCGATTCATCGAACGTATGGCTGATAAATATCCAAACGTTGGTTTCGTGAACTTCGATAACCTTGATATTGATGATGATGACATGTATAATGCAATCCTTGATGGTGAACTTGCTGAATGGATTAAATCCCGCAAGTAAACCAAAAAATAAAGGTTGGCTAGAAATAGCCAACTAAACTTAAATAAAACGAAATTAAATTAAGCAATAAAGAGGAATAAAAAAATGGCTGTTAAACTCGGTAAAAATCAGAAAATCAATCTTCGCAAGCAAGCAAACCTTCGCAAAATTCGTTTTGATTTGAAATGGAGTGCGCCCGGTGTTAAGAACTTTGATGCTGACGCTTCTGCTTTTATCTGTAAAATGGTAAACGGACGCCCACAAGCTCTTAGTGAAGAATACTTTGTATTCTACGGCAACAAAAGTGACCCGGAAGGCGCTGTTGTCTCTAGTGGTGATGTGCGTCAAGAAGGCACTGATGGTGAAAGTATTACTATTGACCTTAGTAAATTGAACCCTAAAGCACAACAAATTGACCTTGTTGTTACAATTGACAAGGCTGATAGTCGTCGTCAGAATTTGGGTCAACTTGCTGGCGGTGGTGTTACTTTGGTGAATGCTGAAACCGACGAAGTTTTGGCTGAATACGTATTTGGTAAAAACGAATTCACTAATGGCGAAACTGTTCTGCACATGGCTTCCATTTTCCTTGAGCAAGATGGCTGGGAATTCGAACCTTTCGGTCAAGGTCGTGCTGGCATTGGTCTTGCTGACCTTGTTGTTGAATTCGGTCTTGATGTCGAATAAAACTGATAAAATCTTGGGATAAGTGTTGACTTATCCCTAGTTTTACCCTATTATACTCATACACCCACACAATATAGAGAGATACAAAAATGCCTGTACAATTGAAAAAGAACGAAAAACTCAGCTTGAAAAAAGTAGCTCCCGGCTTGAGTAAAATCCGTTTGGAAGTTAACTGGAATTCACCTGTAAAATTCGACGCAGATGCTACCGCATTGGTATGTGATGCTACTCCAAAACTCTTGTCGGATGACTACATTGTATTCTACAACCAAGAAAAAGACCCGGAAGGCGCTGTTGTTTCCCATGGCGACCAACGTAATGGTGGCGGTGCTGGTGAAGTAGTTACTGTTGATCTCGACAAAGTAAACCCTAATGCACGAGAAATCGCTTTTATCGTGACTATTTACGAAGGTGTTACTAACGGTCTTAACTTTGGCAAGCTTCAAAGTGGCGGCATGAAACTTGTGAATGACGAAACTGGTGAAGTCTTGGCTGAATTCGCATTCGGTACTGGCGAGTTCACTAACGAAACTATGATTCATATGGGTTCGTTGTTCAAAGGTGATAATGGCTGGGATATTGAAGCATTTGGTAAAGGTCGTGCTGGTATGGAATTGGGTGATGTACTTGCACAATTCGGCTATGTAGGCTAAAATGGCATAGGTGGCGTAGACGGTCTACGCTACTTTCCCCCGTTAACAGAGAGGGAAATATGAATGACAAAGACTCAGGAACAAACAAAATGCGCCGTTCTTTTCTCGACAATCTTCCCTCGGCTGATAACACTATGAACGATAAACCAAGAACATCTTTTCTTGATTCGGAAAAACCTAAATCCGAACCAACAACACCTAAACGTGGTTCTTTTATTGACCAAGTAGAACCTCCTGCTCCTGTCGAAAAAAAAAGACGTGGCTCTTTTATTGAGGAAATTCCGGCTGATACTAAAAAAGCAGAAACTCAAAAACGTGGTTCTTTTGCATCTAATATGCCTGAACCTAAAAAAGTAGTCCCAACTCCTGCTGTGCATACTGGACCTCGCAATTCAGTATTCCAAGGTATTGATGATCCGATCATTACAAATGCTATGGAACTAATCAAAAAGAACCATCCTGATTATCATCATGAACATGCTCGCCGTTTGCATGGCATGGTTTCAAAATTGGTTAACCCTACTGTTTCTGTTATTACAAGCTGGGGCGACCAAGCTCTTGAAGACCAGAAAACGTTAGTCAACAGAACAGCAAATCTTGTTAAAGAATTTAGTGCTTTAAATGGCAGTGAACTCTTGGACGAGATTATTACTGCTGCTGGATACAGAAAAGAAAAGTCTTTTTTTCAAAAAATTAAAAACAACTTCACAGTGAATGAAGTTAACTATGTCTCAAAAGTAGAAGGTCTTAAAGTTCATTTGAGCGCTTTAATGCCTATCATGGACGACTTATTTGTTAAGAGCAAAGATAGCCTCTTGCCTCTCTGGATGGTGTCTATAGCTGGTTTTGCTGATGTGTTTGTTACTAATGATAAAGCACTTGAAATGGCTATTCACAGTCGTCGTCAGTTGCTTCAACATGCTTTTCTCAACGTAAAATCAGCACATGACCAACTTGATAATATTCGAATCATGGCAGTCCAAATGATGATTCAAACTGACCATGTAATGAACGTAACAATTCCAGCAATGCTCAAAAGTCAAGATTAAGCATTTATAACTTTTAATAGGTAAAATTATGACATTACAAAGAGATAATAAAGTTTTCACTTTTGACGTTGAAAAAGTTAAAAGGTTTATGGATTGGATAAACGATCCTGATAGAGACATTAATCGTGAAACACCTGAAATTAAGATTAAAGATGTTAAACATTAAGATATTGTTAAAGCAATGGTTGACATTTCAAAGAAAAACACTTAAAATAAGCACTCTTTAAAGATGATCTCTTATGATTACAGAACAACATAAGTAAATATCATAAACCAGTAACCAGTTTTCAAAAGTGTTTAACTAGCTTTCAGGTTGCCAACATGAAGCCAAGCAGGAATGCAGAGTCTTGGATTAAAGGCATAAACACTTTCGTTGTCCGCATAGCTCAGTTGGATAGAGCATCCGCCTTCTAAGCGGATGGTCGCAGGTTCGAATCCTGCTGCGGACACCAAATTTAAATGCAGTAACTATTTATTAGAAGTTTACATGACATATTTTACACATTGCCGTTGTGGAGCAGAAGCAACTTATACCGAAAAAGGTAAAAAGAAAGCTTTGGATAAAACTTATCTGCACTCCAAATGTCCAAATGCTGATGATGGGCGTGGTTACGTCTATCATGAAATTATTTCACAACAATTTGAATGCATCACCAAAAGAACCAACTGGTCAGTTAAGACAGAAGATACAGGTTTCCGGGCATATTCTGGTGATGAACCATCAACAACTCTATTTTTGACCGAACAAGAAGCATGGGACACACTGGACTTTGCAATGTGGAATCCGGTTTCTGAACACTGGAAAGAAGAATACAACAATTAAATAATAGGCAAAATAATGAAATACAAAGTAATTTATGGTTTCGAATGCAATCCTCACGAACTCATTAATGATTTCGCAAAAGAGGATGGGGTTGATATTTCTACTGGTGATTCTGATCCAAAAAATCGCCCTTCCATGGAAATGACACTTGTTACATTTAAACGAAATCCGAAGGCAGTTAAGTTCATGGCATATTATTCACAAAATTGTTGCCATAGCATGCTTAAATCGAATCAGAATTATGAAGATTTGATGGCTAAAAAAGATATTGTTTCTTGGATTACCATTCAAGATTACCATCTTTACGAATGGCTTTATCTTAAAGAAGAAGTAGAACAAGTCTCTTGGAGTGAACTTCCAGAAGAAATAAAAAGTAAATTCTAATTTCATAACTAAAATAATCCCCATATAGTTCAGCGGCAGAATATCTAGGGTGCTAACCTAGAAGACACGGGTTCGAATCCTGTTGTGCGGGGCCATTTAAAAAGAGGAAATTTATGAAAATTGAATATGGTAAAGGAACAACAGAATATGGTCCCGGCGTTAGTATTAAACTAACAGGTGATGACGTAGCAACAGCTATTGATGCATATCTTGTTGCCCATGGAATTCGTGTAAATGGACCTCGCACAATTAGCATTGCCGGTAAACTTTGTGGCAAAACAGAAGTTTATGTTGACCCAAGCGGTTTTGTAATCGCTGATGGTGAAAAAATTTCAGGTCGTGGTCCACAGTAATTTTCAAAAAAAAATAATAAAGGTTAAAAACAATGAGTTATGAACAACTTGGTATTCATTTGACTTTCGAAGAAGTAAAAATTCGCAATAGCGACAAGCTTAAATGTATCATTAGAGCAATCGAAGAAGGTAAAAACGTAGAAGTTCAAGACCATATGGTTTTTAATAGCTGGGAGAATGCTAAAAAACAATTTCCTACTTTAGAGAGTATTCTGGCTGATTTCTTTCAAACTGATTATTGGAATCCAAGTTGGCGTGGTGGTGAAAGAATCATGTATATTGAAAGTATTTACGGGCATAAAGGTCTCTATGAATATGATTCTGAAAAACGTGTAGAAGTCAATTGGGAATCAGCAGTTGCTTAAAAATGTAAAACAAATCTGATCATTTATAATAAAAATATAACAATATTTTATTTTTGATGGAAAAATCTTTATCTATTGGTCAAGCGGCTCTTTATCTTGGCGTCTCCATCGTCACTCTGAGACGATGGAATAAAGCTTCTAAAATAAGTTCCTTTCGTACTTTTGGCAATCATCGACGATTCAAAATGAGTGATTTATTAAAAATCACTCATCCTCAAGCCTTAAGATTGCATGTTGGTTATGCCAGAGTTTCTACTCATGGTCAAAAAGAAGACTTAAAAAAACAAATAAAAATATTAGAACAAACCATACAAAATGACCATGAAATGGTCATTTCTGATTTAGGCAGCGGCCTAAATTATAAAAAGAAAGGATTAACAAAACTCTTCAACTTGATTCTCAATAATCAAGTGGAAACGCTCTATTTAACTCATAAAGATCGATTATTACGTTTTGGGAGTGAATTATTTTTTAACATCTGTCACCACTTTGGAACCAACGTGATTATTCTCAATGCAGTTGAGAATAAAAGTTTTGAATCCACTCTTGCAGAAGATGTTATAGAATTAATGACTGTCTTTTCTGCTAAACTCTATGGTAAACGTTCTCACAAAAACAAAAAATCTATTGACAATAGTTGATTAATAAGTTATTATTAATCAACTAATTGGAATATTCACTTGATTAATTCAGCCCATAAAATAGAACTCGATTTAAGAGAGAATGAGCTAGCCTACTGCTGTCAAGCAGTAGGCACAGCTCGTTTCGCTTATAATTGGGCTTTGGCTAAATGGCAAGAACAATATCAAGAATTTAAAGATGGCAAAAGAACTAAAAAGCCTAACGAAGCTTCGCTTCGTAAAGATTTAAATGCCATCAAGAAAGATGAATTTCCATGGATTTACCAAATTTCAAAAATCGTTCCTCAACAAGCCATTAAAAATCTTGGAAAAGCTTACACTGCATTTTTTGAAGGACGTTCTGGATTTCCAAAGTTTCAGAAAAAATACAAACGTGATTCTTTCTACATTGATAATGAAAATTTCAGTATCAGTCCTTGTGGAAAGATGATCAATATTCCAAAAATAAAAGCATGGATTAAAATGAAGGAAGCGTTCCGCTTCCAGCATCTTAATCCTAAACTTGTTTCTGCGACGATTTCTCGTACTGCTGATAAGTGGTTCGTGTCCATTGCTGTTGAACTTCCTGATGTTCCTAAAATAGAACGCGAAAACCAAACGTCTGTTGGGATTGATTTAGGTATTTCAGCCTTTGTAACACTCCATAATGGTCAAGTGTCTGAAAAAGTGAACGGAAAAAAACCTTATAAAGTTTACTTAAAGCAAGTGAAGTTACTGAACCGTCAACTTTCGAAGAAAGTTAAAGGTTCTAATAACTATCAAAAAGCCAAAATTAAACTTTCTAGGTTACATATGCGTATTGCTAATATCCGTAATGACTTTATTCATAAAGTCACTACGGATATAATTAAAAAATATGACGTTATTGGTATAGAAACATTGAATGTGAGAGGCATGACTAAAAACCATTGTCTAGCACAATCTGTGCTAGACCAAGGATTCTTTGAATTCTCACGCCAATTGACTTACAAAGCCAAACGTCATGTTAATTTTCTGTTCAAAGCAGATCGATGGTATCCATCGAGCAAGACATGCTTTAAATGCAAAGTTAAAAAAGACAGTTTACCACTGTCTGTTCGAAAGTGGACGTGCGCTTGCGGCGCAGTCCATGATCGAGACGACAATGCGGCAAATAATTTACATTTTGAGGCGTTGCAGCAACATCGTCTTTATCTGATGGAGAAACAGGCGCTGGTCTGAGTCATTTTGCTCATTCTAACTTGGTTCGTTGAAACAGAAAAGTAAGTAATTAGACCTGATGATCAGATTTAATTACATTATAAAACGCGGATGACATTAAGTAACTACTAAATATTTACATGGCAAATTTATTTTAAAATCATCAAAAGGTTATTAAAAATGGCAGACAAAAAATTCTATACTTTTTCTGAAAACAATGATCATGAAGGCGAAATATGGAATTTTTATATTCCTATGACTGATGAAGAGGTTCTTCATTTTTCACATGTTCTACATCAAGCTTTGATTGAAGCAAATGAACTATCTTACGAATTAGATATGGAAGATCCTTTGACAGAAAAAGAAGTCGATTTTCTGGTTAAACGTTCTCGTGGTGGATACATGTCTGAACACAACAAGGTTACAAAATTTAAGAAGCCAATTCTTGAATTGACTGCTGATGATTTCCTTGAAAATGACCTTTTTTACAAAGGCGATTTTTTCAGGTAATTAAAAGGCTTCTTTAACAGAAGCTTTTTCCTTTGAATATTACTTGTCAAAAATATCTATTTTTGATATAATCTAGCCTCCTTCAAAAACATAAGGTTTAACACAATGAAACGCTCTATTGAAATATTTGTCATTACAAATAAAGACTCAACGAAAATCGTTACTGATATGGCATGGAGAGGTTTAGGTCTGGAAGCACATAGCGTTGAGGACATTCTTTTGAATGCAAAAATTACTGACAATGAATTCTATTACGAAAAATCCAGTGATGAGCGTAATCACATCCAATACTACAAATCTTATGATAAAGCTGAAATTGTTCTGAATGCATTGCATCAGCGAGAACGAGACCCTATTCTTGAAACCTTAAAAATCATCAAGTTTGAAATTAAAGTAGAATTAGAAGACATTCTTATCGTTGAATCATCTAAGGTTCAAGAAAATAAGAAGATGATGGAAGAATTTGAAGCTGAAATTTCGTTTATTGGAAAACCAGAATATTTTGCTGACGATGCAAAAACCTCTGATTATTCTACTTTTAAATACGCAATTGTCCAAGATTTTTATCAGTCGTGGAAAATTCGAAAAGGCTATACAAAGTGATTGCATGGTTAGCATTATAGTGTTATAATGCTTCCACACAAACGAAAACACAGGAATACCTTACAATGTTCATTACTAAAAACGCCCACCGCCCAACCCTGACTGTTGCCGTAAATTTTGGTGACATCAGCCTTTATGATGCTAGCCGTAAGCTGGATGCACTTACTAGTCTTGCTGGTACATATCCTTCTAACTTCAATTCGCGCCGTACACCAGCTACAGTTCTGAAAGTTTCTGATATTCAAAAAGAACTTGAAAGTGTAGTTGCAAAAAGCCGTAAGCTTCTGACTGAAAATTGGAAAAAACGTCTTCCAAAACTGGATCTGGTTGCAAGTAACTATGTTGTTCTTTACAACATTGAACGTATTCGCGCCAAGAAACACGAGAACTTTGGCTCTACTGTTTACATTTATGTTGTAGAACGCAGCCTTCTGAAAAGTGTTAAACAACTTCGTGAAACCTTTATTGCAACTGTTGACCCAAAAGCAATTGTTCCAGACCTTCGGGAAGGAGTAAGCGCTAGCGTTTTTAAATTTGTAAAAGGTGAAAAGACCTACTACATTAAAAGTAAAACAGAAGCAGATCGCCATAGCGCACAAACTAACCTTGTTGCAGAACCTGTAAAAGTATTTGTAACCGAAGATGGTCGTTTTTTCCCAATCGAAAGTGAAATCAAAACTTTTGAAAAGGTTGATCTTTTCACTGGTCAAGTTCACTTTGATAAAAACGCTGTTGAAGCAGAAAAGAAATTCGGTAAAAAAGGAGTTTTCAAAGTCAAAATTGAAGGCGCTCGTAATCGTGTGTTCTTCAACGTCGATGTTGAAAATCTGGAAAAAGGCTACTACAAGGCGATTGGTGTTGATAAAACGGAACAAGTGTTGGTTGTGGAAGCGTTTGATAGTTTCTCTGGCGTTATCCGTAGCTACCACCTGATTGAACGTACTGATGTACGTCTTAAAAAAGTAAAAGATACTCAAATCATTACTGCTCTGTAACAGTTGTAAAGACAAAAGAACCGGAACTCAGTTTCCGGTTTTTTGCTTTGTGCCTCTTTAAATATGACTTAATATTTATGTTTCTGACACATTTTGTCACAACTAAACTTTTATTCTTGTCAATAACTATTGCATGAATAATTATTTATGTATATAATCATTTTTCCTTTAAACAACTAGGCGATTAAACAATGTTCACAGCTTATAAACACTTGTCCTTTGACGTTTGGAATACGCTCATTGAACCCAATTTGACTTAACCGAGCCGTATTAGGTGAACCTACCATGAAAATTCAAGTCGGTCTTGAAAGTATTCCTGTTCAGGTTTGAATTTAAGTTAAACCCATAAAAATAGACTATTTCGGTAGTCTATTTTTATATCCAAAATATCCTTCACAGCCTATTGATTAAATTAGGTTATTATAGTATAATTGCCTCAATACAAACCTTTTAGGTGTTACTACGATGTCTACTGAAAAAATCAAATTCTCTTCTGCTGAATTACAGGTTTTAATTAGACTGAAAGTAGAACACTCGATTCTTGTTAGTCGAATTGAAGACAAGAGCTATAGTGATCCTTTTGGTGATACTATTCCCGGCATGAACATCTTTAAAAAACTAGAAAAGAAAGGCTATTGCTTCCAAACCGAAGAAGAACCTATGGAAGATGGTTTTGTTTTTACAGAATCAATTGAATTGACTGAAATGGGCGAAGATTTCGTTAAAAATCAACTCAAAGACTACATATAATAAGGGATTAAAATGAACGATAAAGAAACTTTTCATTTCTTCTACAACAGAAAAGACGAACGAGAGCATCCAGAAGGCTACCAATTTTGTGGTCTTGGAGTTTATCTTCATGGTTTGCTTGAAGAGGAAGCTGGATACGATGTTGCGTGGGCTTGTAACACCTTTAAAGAGATTCCAGATGGTGTCTATCCCGCCACGTTTAATGGTAAAAAAGGTGCAACATTATTTCTGACTCGCTGTTCTTATGAAGTACCCCACATTCAACTTCGTGGATTGGTTGTATGGAACCATGATCCTGAATTCAAAGAAACAGAAAATGATTTTTGGAAAGGAAAAAACTTTTTTAAATGCTACGAATACAAAAGACCAGCCATTTTTGTAAACGTACCATAACAAAATATCATCTAGTTGAAGCAAATAAAACAGCCAGGCGGCTGTTTTCTAATATTATAATATTTGCCGTAAATGCATGTTCATGCTATAATCACCCTTCCTAATTCACGAGTGTATTCCATGTCTGATATTGATCATTGCATTCTTAAAAATCATATGTTTGGTGGTTTTTGCAACTGGGACCGAAAAACTATTGAGCAAGATGCTGAACGTAATCTTCGCATCCTAACTGAAAAATATGGTCAACCAGAATGTGGTAGAAATCGAGCCACATTTATTAGCAAACATTGTGTCATTAAATTCCCACTCAATGACAATGGTATTGCTGATAATGACTGGGAAGGTTCTGTAAGTGGTCCAGAACTTGCTAAAGGTCGCTGGATTGAGATTGATGGATTTGTCTGTGTCATTCAAGAAAAACTCACAATACTGGAAGATTTCTCTTACAAAAACCTTCCTGATTGGGTGGGTTCTGTTGATGGTGGTCAAGTCGGATATGATAAGAAAGGAAGATTGAAAGCTTTTGACTTTGGATATCGATAGTTAAGTGAAGCATTGACGATTCAATCATTTTTCTGCTATAATAACAAAACCTGTCAAAATTGAGAGAGGCTATAATAATGGTCAAAATAGTTGAAGAAATTCCAAGTCGTGTAACCTGTCAGTGTAAAACTGTTTTAGAATATCTACCAAGCGAAATAAAAAATGGAGTCCATTACGATTTTGACTACAGTAGTGAAAACTATCGCTATATAGTTTGTCCTGCTTGTAAATCACATGTAACCATCAATTAATGAGGAAAAAATGAACACTCCAGAAGTACAAATACTTTTCACATACACATCAAAAGGAGTCGCTTTAGATGGACATATTATCCTCTTTGATAAGGTGACGCAGATTCAATCAGTTACTGCAATTAATAAACATACACAAAAGCATTTCGTATTAAAATCATTAAACAAAGTATCATTATGTGATGGTTCAGAACACTATGTTTCGTCATATGATCTTGCACAATACGTTCGTAAAGCAATGGGAGCTTACGCAACTAATCTTGAGCATTACCCTGATATTGAAAAAATAGATTGATTTCCTGTTGGCTTCTGTGATATAATCTCGCAATCAAAAACCAAGAAGGTCTAATATGTCTATCACATTACAAGAAAAATCTATCGCTTCAATCAACCTTTCTCATGATATCCGAGAACCAGTCACCATTGAAGCTTTACGAGAATTCGTTGCAAAAGTCGAAGGTAAAAAAGGTGAACTAGTTCGTGACGAGGATGCTGAAAGCTATGAATCTGTTACTTGGTATTTCATTGAAAATTAAAGAAACAAAATCATTAATAGGAATAAACTATCATGTCTCGCACAAATAGTCATCAAAGAACTCATAAGTACTATGCTCTTGAAAAAGAAATTCGTGCAAAGTTTTTTGGTCCAGTAAGAAAAGCACTTTACAATTTGGATGCACACACTGCATACAAATTGGAATACGAAAAAATCATTGAAAATAAAGAAGGCTTTACTCCTTATGAAGTCAGTGAAAAAATTGCTAACCGTCATGGCAATAAACGCCATATGGAAGCACGAGTAAAAACCAAAAAACGCCGTATTGAAAAACGTTCTGAACGACAAGAAGTGAATAAATTAATCCTTAATGAAATAAACGATTAATCCAGTTAAAAAAGCCTTACACATGTAAGGCTTTCTTATTTACGCATTTTCTATTTCTTCTATTTCTTCAATAATAGTCAAAATCTCATCATAAAGTCTTTTCATCAATAAATCTCTATAACTTAATTCAGGGCATTTGCTATCATCATTAATATCACCGTCTTTAAAAGCTGACTTGCTATTGGCATATAATTCATTAAGTTCATCTTGCGTAATGAAAATTTCTTTTCTGTTTCCTTCAAAACTGAATTTAATTATTTTTGCAAATTTTGCAAGATCACTGTCAAAAAATTTAAAATTTTCTTCATCTTGTCCTCTAAATGATTGTTTTAAAAGTCTACTTATGGAATCTTCCATATGTCTGTGACACAAAGAAAGCTCCATAATTCTTTTTACTTTATCTTCAATCAAAAATGGTTTCAGTTTCTCTTTTAATGACCATAGAAAAGGATAATTATCATCTTGATTTTCTTTATCTCTTTGCATTATATCAATCACTTTTTCGAACATATTTTTATATTTACCAAAAAGAGAGTCGTCAACCATTGAGTATTTTTTATGATCTTTGCTTCTCAAATATTGTGTAAGCGCCTGAATTGCTTTTTCCTCAATCTTTTTTCTTTCTGTATACTCTTCATGTAAAATAATTTTCATTTTTAAACCTCTCTTAATTATCGTGATCATAATATATTGAATTGAATCTGCTGTCAATGTTTACACAATCACCAAATGCTGATATAATTCACCTACATTAACAGCACGGATTAACTCTCATGCGCCCTACTCCTGAACCAGCAAAAATTGACTTTTCCAAGCTTTCTTCTGAAACGCTTATTATTGCAAAACAGATTTTCAAGAAGGATGGAACTCTTTATTCAAGTAAGCCACAGAAGGCTGATGGTGATTCTCGTTACTGTTGGCGACAAGTTGCTTTCTTTATTTCCAAAAAACCTCAACACCAATGTATGCCAGTAACAGCTAGTTTTGATCTTGAAACATATGATGAAAATGGAAAGTGGTCATCACATTTGGCTCATCTTCGAGAAAAAGAACTCAATACGCCAATTAAAGAAATTCTGGACGCTATTCCTGTTTTTCAACAAGCTGGTTTGCTTCGTTGGGCTAAGGCTTTTGGACGCATCTGATAGTTAAACAAAAAGACTGCTGATGCAGTCTTTTTTAATTTTAGGTATTTGTTTCATCTTAGATTTTAAGTCCTTTTCAATAATACCAAAATCTTAATTCCTGTACGAAAAAATCTTTCTTCCAATTCATTAATCCTTTGATTTTGTCATGAGCATGTTTTCAGTTTTTAACAAGCTAGTCTGCTTTATTGGGCGTGATTTTTTGGGAAAATTTAAAATCATAATTGAAATTAAAATTAATCT
Organism: Galeopsis tetrahit; assembly: GCA_963675135.1. Lineage (NCBI taxonomy): Eukaryota > Viridiplantae > Streptophyta > Magnoliopsida > Lamiales > Lamiaceae > Galeopsis > Galeopsis tetrahit. The sequence goes on from CAVLYN010000079.1 coordinate 200,547, forward strand.
ATACATTACTTGATTTTTAAAAAAAATAATATTATCCTTATCAAAATAATTTTAAATTAAGGGCATTCATATTATGAGTCATGTTAACAAAAATTCTACCAACCTTTTATCAATATTTATCTTCTTTGCATTTTTTTCTTCTATTGTTTTCTGTGTGTTTTGGCTCTATGACTATGTAGCTAACATTCCTAAGCCAATAGAAAGTTTTAATTATTCAAATAATATATTAGAATTTAAAATTAAAGGTAATAATGATAATCTTTATAAACTGAAACTACCTGCTTTTGCAAAAATATCAAGTACTGATAAGCTTAGTATCAATATTCATGAAAGCCATATTGCAGGCGTAAGCAACAATGTTAAATCTACTAGTTTTCCACGTATGGTAGATAAGAAAATTGACCTTTATATAAATGATAAACTCACCTATAATGTTAATAACAAACTTGATTTAACTTATACATTTAAAGACCCTGCCACTGGTCTTATTGTTGAAAAAGAATTTAAATAATAGTTTAATCTAAGATTGAATAAAAAGACGGCATCAGCCGTCTTTTTATTACTACAAAACAAAGAATATACAAAAAATTTATAACAAGTTTCTAACTCCGTTTCGGAAAATTTTTATCTTCTAATTCCTTGATCCTTTCATTTTGCTTCTCGCATACTGCTTTATAATATGATGTTTCTTTCATAGCAGTATTAATTGATTTTTTCATCTTGTCAGATCGTTTATCCTTGCCATCACTCTTGTCATCAACCACATTTCTTTTGCTGTGTCATGAGCATGTTTCCATGGCTTAGCCACTTCATTAAAATTACCACTATTATTTGACAGGAAAACTGGACCAGCCATAGCTTTTACATGACCTCTGGAATTAACCCACAACAAACCCCAACGTGCTGGCAACTCATCTGGTTGAATCAAACCCTCTGGACACATATAGTACCTGAACATTCCCATTCCAGAACCATCGGCTCTATGAGGTTTCTTCGCATCAACCAGAAAATCACTACGTGAAATTTTCACCTCAACTACAACCGTTTCAGTCATTTCATAAACCGCCCTGAACCCAATTGCATCAGGAATCTCACCACCCCATCCTGAGCGACATTCAGACAATGCAACTCCACAACCATGACCACCTTGGCTATTGGTTCTAACTAACCACTTTTTTGCTATTTCGCACAAATCTGCATGCTTCAAAATATATTCCTCATTTTGTTCTATTTTAACAAATATTCTAAATGTAAAAAAGGCCACCTTTGCAAACCATGCATTATTTTTCCAAGCACGGCAGTCTGGATTACTCTGATATAGATGACTAGGCTTTGCATAGAATGCAATGAATACAGAGTTTTTCTCTGCTAAATGACCATTCTCGACACGATTAATAATCATCTGTTTGTCCTTTATTTTTTTAATACATAATTGTAAACCAAACCCTCTAAAAAAGCAATAAAAAACATTTTAATCACTATAATAATATCAGATAATGCTTGACAATATCTTAAAAACTTAGTATTATGAACATGCACGACACAGATAGCCTTTGCATAATCTGGATATGCTAATAATAAGTAAAGACTGGTTACTATTGTTAGTCGTGATTGATCCGACCAGCAACATTTCCCGTAAATTAGCGGGCGTGGAGAAAATAGCTTATATGATTGTGATTTTTCTTTGAAGCGTTAATGTTGGTGCATCAATGAGGTAAAGACTGGCTACCTTGGCGAGAAGAAAAATTAGATAAGATACTGGCTAGCGGAAAGTGTTTTCGAGATAATTGCCTCACCTTTTCGGGAGAAAATACAGCAGAAATGCTGTATTTTTTTGCCTGAAATATTTAAATACTAAAATAATGGGAAACAAAATGGAAATAGAGATAAAAATCCAAAAAGCAAGATATATTGAAGTTGATGCACAAGTAAGATATTGGGAAGATGCTGTTCTCAATGGCGAAACAGATGAACAAGGTAAAATGCCATTTCGTAAAAACGATATGTGGAAACCAGTTATTGAACTTGCTACCGGACAAATTCTAAATTGGCCAAGTAGCGTTACTGCTGATGTTCACTACAAAGTTTGTGATGCTGGTCTTTATTGGCTTTTGGATGAAAATAAAAATCGTATACTCAAATGGAAAGGATATTATGTTCCAAATGACATTCTTTGCACAAAAAGAAATGGTTATGGCGACTATATTATTTTTGCTGTTCAAGAAGATGGAATTATTAAAAATTGGAGACAGCCAGATCTTGATGAAGAAGAATGGATTGTTGAAGAAACAGAAGATTAATCTATTTTTTGATAATTTTTAAAGTACATTTTTGATTTGTTAATTACAGTATTTAACAAGTCAATATTTTAATTAACAGACAATTCTTTAAAATTATCTATTATAAATGTTGCTACAATTTCAAAGTCCTCTAATGCATTAGCAACAAGTTCTTCATCACAACCTGCAAAAACCACCAAGCGCTTAACACTAACAACTTTAGATTCACATTTTTCTTGAACTAAATCAGTCCAAAAACTTAATGCTTTTTCAATTGTATGAACACCATTAGCATCAAGTATTAAATCTTCTCCATTCCACAATGCACTATGAATCGGAAATCCATGTACATCTGTTATCAACATTATTTGTTTAATCTCTAATAACTCTGCCAATGCAATAGTTAATTCGTGGCATGAACCATGACACAACTCCATTACAGCAGATTCAAGAGATTAACCAAATTCAGTATATTGAGAGACAGCAGAAACAAAAATTTCGCTGTCCTCTAATTCTGTTTTAAAACAATGCAATTTATTATTCAAGAATAAATTACATAATTCATTAATAGATTGATTTTGAATCATTTCTAAACACCTCAAACGCCTATTTAAATAGAGATATTTTACTCCTAAACCATCTTTCTGTCAACAAATACATAATGCTTGCCATAAGTCTTATTTTAGTATAAAATAGCCACTTCTATTATCTATTCAGGATTAAAATATGAAGCAATTTGGCGATATGAATATGGACGAAATCCGATTTATCAAAGACACCAACGAAAACGAAGGTCTTTTTGCTAGTAGAGCACTTCCTTTTTATACTTGGCCTAAAACAATTGAAATTCGTGAAAAAATTTATGAATTTAAACAATTGGGTATTTTGGAATCTTGGATGGTTGGCGATTTCGCTAGTACTGCTGAATATACAATCATCAATCACGATACTCTACCAATTTCTACATACTCTAAGGAAGATGAATTTCTTGCAATTGCAAAAAGTAATTTTTTTGTTAAAACTTTAGAAAATCAACGCAGCGATAGTTTGGATTTTCATGACTGCCATGTTTCTGGTATGAGAAATGCACTCAAAGAAAGTTTTGATTTGGGGTTCTTTGTTGCAATCATCAAAAATCATCTATTGTTTGCAGTAGAAAAAGAAGACAAAAGTGTCGAACTATTTATGTAGATCGTTATGACAAAAATAATCATCTTCGCACATACCAAAATATGAAAGAACTAAAACGAGATGCAAAGAAATTTGATTTTAATTTCGGATTTTAATTATTAATTTAAAGGTGTATTAAAATGAGTAAAAAAGAACAACATATTGAAGGTTATTGGTATAGTGAACAAGAGCCTCAATATCCAAAACCAATTGCTGTGGAACAACCTTTTGCAGATAAAGATTCAATCGTATCTGCAATGAAAAAACTTGAAAAGAAGTTTATCTTTTGAAGGTTGGTAATATGGTTTATTACAAAGGTTTTTCTACTTGTCGTTGCTGCAAAGAACTTAATGGATGTATGGAATACACCTATAAAAATTGGACTTGGCCACAAGGATTACTTCATTACATTGAAGTTCACAATATTCGACCAAGTGATGAATTCATTGAAAATGTTTTAAAACATTTCATTAAATAGGGTGAATTATGACTAAATTAGCAGATACTTCGTTTAATCGAATCCTCATTAACATACCATGTCTTCTTAGTCGAGATAATGGTATTGGAAAAATCGTTAATTATACACTTCAACCAAAAGGAAATTATCTAGAAATAATTTTTGATATTCATTGGGATAATGGCGAGAAATCTTTTGTATATTTTCCTGATGGTTGTAAAAATATTGAAGTAATCAGTATTCCAGCAAAAATTGATGATTATGATCAGAGCATCAAATTCCAGTATTATACAACTTACATTGCTAAGGATTCAAAAGGACAATGGTGGGGGTTTGACACTAAACCTTCTTTGATTATTGGTGGTTGGGGATATCATGGAGATAGTCCCGATAAACTGAATAAATGCGAATCTCTGATGGCTGGGAACAGTCTCTAAAAAAGTACGTTAATCTATTAAATTATTGCTATTGAGTGTATTTTAGGGTATACTCATAGCAATTATTTAATGAGACCCTTTTATCATGCCTAACAAATACCTGTTTGCGTTCACAAACGATAAAGAAACCATTGTTGAAACAAAACTTTTGGATATGCCAGAAGGTACACCACCAGAAAAAATTTATTTCTGGTTAAAAATCAATCACGAAAAAAACACTTGTGAAAAACTAGATTTCATTTCTATGGAAAAAGGTCTGATATTGCAGGAACGTACTTTTAAACAAGGCTCTTTGAGCTTTGAACCTCAGAGAGCTATTTTTAATGATGGATCTCATATTACTATGTTTTTAAATAGTAATGTTAGTGATATTCCTGAAAATGTGAAAGATATTGTTACAAACTTTCTTGAAAAACAATATTAATTTAGGTGAAAACAATGTCAAAAGAATACAAAATCATTATTGATACAGAACAATTTTCTGGTAATTTTGTACGTGAAATGTGTGCTTATATCACTGGTCGCTATGGTGAGTGTGGTGTTGGTCAAGAACTTGCCGAATTTTATGCCTCTGAAATTAAAATATTAAATGGTTTGAAAACAATATTCTTAACAAAACAGACGAAGATGATGATTGTGAACGACCAACTGCTGTTTATCCAACTCCCGGCTGGTATAACAATGGTTGTGGTTGTTATTTTAGGGATAGTGAAGAAGTCGAGACTTATCTAAATAAAAAATGGCCAGCTTACCTTTCTGTTGAAATCTGTTCAAATATCATTCCTCCACAAGAAGTAATTAAAGAAATTGTTGAAAGAGCTAAAAAATTTTGTTCTGACAGAGCTTCTATTTTTGCCGAAGCTGATGTATATGTTTCTGAATACGATAAAGAACCATTGAGTTTTATTGGTGTTCGAATTATTGAGAACATTATTATCGAAAACGAAATTTATTCTTATAAAGCATAAAATAGGTAAACATTATGATCACTGAAAAACGAAACTGCTTACAAAACTTTTGTTAAAAAACCTTAAATACGCAGATCCATCATCAAAACAGTTTCAGATATTTTGGAAATGCCAATTCCGCATCTGATTATTAACGAGCTTCATGATTTAGTTATTAAAAGTCAAAAAATGAATTTAATTTCAAAAATTTATTTAATAATCCCATTAATTATCAATCTATGAATGCTATTTATGATTTTGTTGTAAAACAATACATTGATGATAAAATAGAGAGTATCAGACTCAACAAAAAAACATTTCTTGATTTTTTTGAAAAAATAAAGATGAATATACTAGTCAAATGTTAAAACTTGATCAGTTATTTTTATTTTCAGCAAGAAAACATCGAAGAATCATTCTCTGAATTTATGACTACGATAAACAGCCCTTTGGAGAAGTTCTAAAATGCTTGATTTCAAACGCTGTGCAAGAACAACAAGAATATGACATTGCTATTCAAAAAATCAATTACATCTACAATTTTTTCGAAGAAAATAAAATGGTAAGACAATGAAACTTTCAGAACTTAAACACAACCAAATCAACACTAATGATGAAATCATTTCTGCTCTTGGTACGCATGGCAAAATTGTAGCTCATGACTTAAAGAAATCTGGTCACTATTTTGAGTTATATCTTTCTATCAAATGGAATAATGGAAATACATCTTATGTTTTGTTTCCTGACGAATGTAACAATATTACATTAACAAAAGAACCATACGTTCATAAGGTGCAATCATGAGCCATTATGCTTTTGTCGTAGACACAAAACAATATTCTGGAAACTTCATACAAGAGCTTGGTGCATACGTTACTGGTTTTAGTGGTGATTATTTACATTTAAGTGACATGGCTGACAGTGTATCTGAATCCATAGTGAATTCAGAATGGATTCAAGAACATATTATTGAAAAAATCGACAAAGAAAAAGCAGTCGGCAATAGCAATCCACCAGAAGCTGCTTATATGATGTGGGCAGGAAATGGTTGGTCATCTGTTGCTATCTTTTTCGATAATAAACCATCAAAAATAATTATTGATGAGTTAAAATCAAGAGCACTTTATTTTGCGGAAAACAAAGATACTGTAAATAAAGAATATGGTCTATATTATAATGATGTTATAGAAATATCTGGTTTTAGATTATTAAAAATGCCAAAAAAGAAAAAGATAGACCCTGCTGATTCCGATTCTATCACAGAAATCAGTATTTAATTGATGACATTATTATAGAAGTGTGTTATCATCTACACACTTTAATTACTTCTATACGTATGGTGTTTTAATGTCTGCTCAATTAATAAGTATTTTTGACACTATAAAACTGGTGATACTAAATCAGTTCGTGAAATTATTTTCGCAAACCCTGAACTGATGGATGCGATGCTGTTCGTGAAGATGATTATTTCAAAGACACGCCATTAACCTTTTCAGCAAAATACAATCAAAAAGAAATTGTAGAATTGCTTTTAAAACGTGGTGCTGACATTAACAAAACCAATGCTTATGGCTTTAATGCATATTTTAGCGCAGTGAATGAATACCACTATGAGTTGGCGATTTCTTTACTGAACGAAAAAAATCTCGATCTTAATCATAAAAGTTATTCAAAAGCTGATGCTTTGGGGCAAGTCCTGCGAACCGTTCAACATCTTTACAGTGAACAAATGTTTGACCCAAAAATGAATATCAATTTGCTTTTTAAATTGATTGATGTTCTTTTGGAAAAAGGTTTTGATATTAATGAACCTCAACTTTCCGTTTGTAGTTCACCAGTTGTTATCTCTGCAAGTGTTCAATCTTGGACGCTTGTTGCTTATTGATTTCAAAAGGAGCCGACTACACAGCAAAAGACAATATGGGTCATGATATTTGGACTCATTTTTGTGGAAATCAATACTTTACGCCACATGGGAAAACAGAACTTTTTAATTTAATTGAATTGACAATTAAACAGTCTGGTGAAAAATATGGCAAAATTGTGAAGCCAGAAAATTTTTACGTTGACATGTTTGGTCAACCTTTTGAACCTACAACTCAGGTTTTAATTTAAAAATGAATAATTATAATAGCTTTTCAAAATCCAGTTTAGAGACGCTTCATATTCTATTGGAGTCTGAAAAATTCAAGTCTTACATTTTAAATACAAAGTCAATTGATATTAGTCACATGTTTAAAAATAATAATTTTTCTCTTTTTGAAGCAGAAATTTTTCAATTTTGGCTTCAAGCAAAAAATTACGATAATATTGAAAAAGAAGATTTTATCGACTACGCGAAAGAAGTTAGTATTCCGGTTATTAACCATGACAAAAAAGACCTTTCGTGTTTTGGTGAAGACCTCTTTAATATTTGGTCAGAGTCAATTAAACAAAAATTGACAATAAAATAACAATGCGTTATCATTTATTTATCTTTGGTATATTTAAGTGATTAACACAGCCCATAAAATTGAAATTGATCTAAATGAAGACGAACTTCACTATTGCAAACAAGCAGTTGGTGTTGCTCGTTTTACTTATAATTGGGCTTTGGCTAATTGGAAAGAACAATACATTGAATATAAATCTGGAAAAACAAAAAATAAACCAACAGAAGGTCGTTTAAGAAAGCAACTCAATTCTACAAAAGAAAAAGACTTTCCTTGGATGTATGAAGTTTCAAAATGTGTTCCCCAAAAAGCCATCATTAATCTTGGAGAAGCTTTCGAAAAATTCTTTGATGGCAAAAGTTCATATCCAAAATTCAAGAAAAAATATGATAGGGATTCTTTTTATATTGATAATGAAAACTTCAAAATAAGTCCTTGCGGACAATATATAAGATTACCTAATTTGAATAGCGGGATCAAGATGAAGGAAAAATTTCGATTTCACAATCTAAATCCAAAAATTCTATCTTTGACAGTCTCTAGGACTGCACACAAATGGTTTGCATCTATATCTGCTGAAATCCCTAAGACTCAAAAATTTACAACAAGTGAGAATCAAACTGTTGTTGGTATTGATTTAGGAATCTCTGCTTACGCCACTTTAAATGACGGTAAAAATTCTATTAAAGTTATAGGCAACAAACCATATAGGACTTATTCTAAAAGAGTAAAATCTTTATCTAAAAAACTTTCTAAAAAAGTTAAGGAATCTAATAATTCCTTGAAAGCGAAATTAAAACTTTCAAAACTACATATGAAAATTGCTGACATTAGAAAAGATTTTATTCATAAATTAACAACAGAGATTGTTAATAAATATGATATTATTGGTGTCGAAACATTAAACATTAATGGGTTAGTTAAGAACCATTGCCTTGCACAATCAATAATGGATCAAAGTTTTTCCACATTTAAAAATCAATTGACATATAAAGCGGATAGAGCAGGAAAATATGTCTATTTTGCTGACAGATGGTATCCTTCTAGTAAAATTTGCTCTAATTGTGATTTTAAAAATGACAAAATGACATTATCAACTCGAAATTGGACATGCGTATGTGGAGCTATTCATGACCGAGATGAAAATGCAGCTAAAAATTTAAGGAATATGGCGTTGCAGCAACATCGTCAAAAGTCTGTGGAGAAGAAAGCTCTGACTTGAACAATTTTGTCCAAGTGAAACTATCTTCAGTGAATCAGAAAAGCAGGACAGTCATCTGACTAGAATGTAAATTGCGGAGCAAGATATCCTGGGTTTAAAAAATGTTAAAATAAATGCTTGACAGGGTGATGATTAGACCTTATAATAATCACATCAAGACGGAATGTAGGTTAGCCCGGTTTATACCGCCTGCTTTGGGAGCAGGATGTCGCAGGTTCGAATCCTGCCATTCCGACCATTAAACTAGAATGGCTTCCTGCAACTTAGGTTGGAGAGGTAGATACGGCGTCAATCGTTACCCAACTGCTTCGATGCATATACGCCGTTAGTCGGTAGTGTTTCTAGTTTATCTTTTTAAAACGTGATTGCGGGATGGAGCAGTTGGTAGCTCGGCAGCCTCATAAGCTGCAGGTCAGTGGTTCGAATCCACTTCCCGCTTCCATCGGATATGTGCTTGCACAATATCCACCTGTGAGAACAACACAGAGACGATTCGTCTGAACGTCTGAATAAAATTGCAGTGAGTAAACACTGTTTGTAAAAAATCAAATATGGGATATGTGCTTGCACAATATCCACCTGTGAGAACAACACAGAGGCGGTGGTCTGATCGTCTGAATAAAATAGCAGTGAGAAAACACTGTTTATAAAAAACAAACCTTTGGTGAGTGCCGAGAAATTAGCGCAATGGACCTGAGACAAAGGTTGGAGCATATGGTTCTAATGCCCCGTTTTATGCAGTATAGCCTAATGTTAAGGTACGTGTTGATGATAGCATTTTAAGGTCAAATCTTAATCTGCTAGACGCGAAGAGATCTGAGGTTTGAGTCCTCAGTACTGCACCAATATGTGATGTAGCTTAGAGATTAAGCATTTCATCGAACGCCTCGGAGAAATCCTGTTGGTAACTAGATAAAAGACCCAAGGTTCAATTCCTTGGCATCGCACCAGCCTTATATCCAGCAAGATATGAGAGACGTTGGCAACTCGAAAAAAGTTGTAGTTGAAATTACTTATAAAATTTCTGTTTCCCTTATACAAAAAATTAGGGTGTTTTGGTGACAAACAATATATTACCAGTGTTTTTTATTCGACTATACAGAATATAAAGTGGACTCATACTACTTCGAACGTATAGACTTGATAGTCGTTATCGCCCTTCTCGGACTAGAGGGAAAAGTTCGTACAACTTTCGGCTTGCTGGCTATGTCCAAAAATTCAAGTATAACGGCTCCTGCGGGAGCCTTTTTTATAACCATCAAAAGGTGAATTATGACTCCCGAGCAATGCATCAAAAAGCACATCCTTTCAGTTATTGCAAAATGGGATAATATTGACCGTACACTTCCAGAAACACCAGAGGAAATAGAAAATTTGTACGAAAACGCAAAAAACACTGACCCTTCGTTTAGTGATGTTGTTGAACTCGTTAGAGAAGGACAAGTTGCTACTGGATTGAAACCAGAATATAACAAATACTATGATGGTCGCAGTGTCGCCATTAAGACAGATAATGGAAAATGGATTGGCTGGACATATTGGATTGGTGGTGGCAAATATGGCACACCGCAACAAGAAGAATGGATGAGTCAATCATACTTCCTGACATGCACTGAAAAACAAAAAGTCATTACTGTTCGCGAATTCACCTTAGAAAATTAATGAGGAAAAACTATGACACCTGAGCAATATATTAAACAAAAAATTCTTGCTGTTAATGCCGGTTGGGAAGGTAAAAAATTTGATTATGAATTACCTGCCGAAACGATTGATAAACTTTATAATGAACTTGTTGCTCGAAACGAACATTGGGATGCAAAAAACGAAGTTCGTTATGGTGAAGTCGAAACAGACCAAGAATGTGATGGTGGACGTAATTACGAAGCAAAATCAGTAGCTTTCAAAACTCATGATGGTAAGTATGTAGGTTGGACTCATTATTATGGTGGTGGAAAACACTCCAATCCAGAAGCCATTGAATGGTTTGATGAAGCTTACTTTCTTGATTGCAAGGAAGAAGAAAAAGTCGTCATTATTCAAACTTTCACCAAAAAATAATTTGAATATTCAATACATTCATAATAGACTCTTCGCAGTCTATTTTTGTTTACAAAATAAGCTAACTCCTGTATAATCAATTCATCTTAATTTTCTTGGACATTCAAAAATGGTTCTTCCTCTTGAGTATGTGATGCATGACGCCCTTGGCGTTGAACATGAGAAAACCGTTGCCATTATCGGTCAGATGACCGAGGATGAATTACAGCTTCTTAAAAGTATTCCACATCACGAAGATCAATTTGGATTTGAAAGTGAAGTATCCACAAGAGATGAAGAACTCGCTTTAAAATATAATTTCAATATTAATGATTGCATTACTTCTGATAATATTGAAGAAGATGATTTTGTACTATTTGACTTTGGATTTGGTAAGGACAAAGCAAATAACAATGTTTTTAGAAAATTCATTGCTTTAAAATATCCTGAACTTTTTGAGTATGAAGCAGCACTTAGTCAGATGTACTGTGATACTTTTTTTGCAAACTCACATCATGATAAAGAAGTTATTTCATCGCGTGGACAATTGATGTTCGTCTTGGAAAACAACATTGGTCATCGCCTTATTTCTATTGATGAATACAATGTTGAACACGTAATCATACCAAAATCTGGCGATATTGTTTTGCTTGATATTAGTTGTATTCATGCAGTTATGCCAAATCAAGAGCATGGTATTGAAGCTATGCGAAAAAACACTCTAATTTTTGCTGCTGTGAGCTACAATTAATGAAAAAGCCAACAGAAAATACAATGCACACAATTCTTGGAATTAACGAAGACGTTTATCTTATTAAAATTGGAGAAATGTCACAGACAGAATTAGATTTGCTACGCTCTATTCCGCTATCAAAAAAACCTTCAACTTGGAATAATTCAACTGGATTGCCGAATCATGATAAGGACGATATTGAATTATCAAAACAATATGAATTTAATTTAAAACCATGTATTGAAAAAAATTCTGTTTTTTATGACTACAAATTCACAAATACATCAGATATTTTTAAAAACATTATTAAAAATAGATACCCAAAAGTATTTAATTACACAAGAAAAATTTTTATGTTTTTAGAAGCATCTTTCGTAAATCTTCACAATGACGCTAGTCTATGTAGTTCTCGTGGTCAAATTATGTTCGTTTTGGATAATATTGCAGAACACACTTTACTTTCAATTAACAAGAAAAATGAACATATTCTATTAACACCAAAAGCAGGCGATATTGTTATGCTGGATATCGTTTCAAAGCACGCACTTATTCCAAATCAAAAATTAGGTATTGATTTCATGTTCGAAAACACGTTTAAATTTATGTCGATCAACTTTAAAGGTTAATTCAACTTTACATACAATAATCATTGTAGTATAGTTCATCAATATTAAATACTAACAACAAATTATAGGAATAAAAATGATTGATATTGGCTTGAACTTAACATCTGATAAGTTTGCAAAAGATAGACAAGAAATAATTGGACAAGCATTAAAAAGTAATGTTTCTGGTTTTATCCTGACAGGGACAAGCTTAAAAGCTAGCAAAGAAGCTTATGAGCTTGTAAAGTTTAATCCTGAGATTATGGTAAGCACTGCTGGTGTTCATCCACATGATGCTAAAAATTGGCATCGTGCAAAGAAGGAAATAGAAAATCTTGCCACTCAAAAAGGCGTTGTTGCTATTGGTGAGTGCGGGCTTGATTATGACCGAATGTTTTCCACTCGTGACGAACAGATGACAGCCTTTAAAGAGCAGCTTGATCTTGCTATCAAGTATGACAAACCTGTTTTTCTCCATGTTAGACCAAAAATAGGAGGCGGCGAAGTCAAGAAAATCATGGATGATTTTAATGAGATTTTTAAACCTTATTACGATAAAGGTGTAAAAGGTATTGTTCATTGTTTCACCGGGAATAAAAAAATGTTGGATACATTCCTTGGATATTCCCTTTATATCGGAATAACTGGATGGGTTTGTGATGACAAAAGAGGTGAACAGCTTCAAAAACTGATTAAATATATCCCTGATGACAAGCTTATGATCGAAACGGATGCCCCTTATCTTACACCAAAAAATATGGAAACCAAAGCAACCCGAAATGAGCCTGCTTTCTTAATATACGTAGCAAATAAAATTGCAGAATTAAAGAATATTAGTGTAGAAAAATTGAGTCTTAGCACAGATAACAACGTAAATGCTTTATTCAAATGGAAACCAACAACACTTAACTGTTAAATGTTTTGACATGCTCCCCGTCTTTAAAAGAACGGGGATTTTTACTTTACAATCTCCAAGCACTATAGTATAATTCATCTCATATCGAACATACTTGCATTTGGATTTCTATGAAACATTTTAACTTTGACGAATACAAATCCGCTGGATTTGACAATGAATTTCTTGATACAGAAGCAAAAACTTTTATTGACATATTGATTCAAAAATATGGTCAACCATCTTGTGGTCGTAGTCGTGCAACATTTTTCAGCAAACATTGCGTTATTAAGTTCCCGTTGAATATGGCCGGATTACTTGATAACAGCCATGAGGCTCGTTACAAAGACGAAACAACCGCAAAAGGTCGAAAAGTAATGCTTGGTGATTTTCTTTGTGTTATGCAAGAACGTCTTGAGTATCCAACTGAACGCCTTGTAAATCCACCATCTTGGGTCTATAGCGTAGATTGCATGCAAGTAGGGTTTGATAAAAAAGGAAATTTGAAAGCTTACGATTTCGGTCTTTACTAATTTAAAGGTTTGACATCCTCCCCGCCCTAAAGGGCAGGGATTCCTACTGCTAGACGGTCATGCCCGACCGCAAGTATATTCTTGGCTGCGTTTATATCACGCTCATGTGTATCACCACACACATGACAAGTCCACACTCTTATTCGCAGCCCATCCAACCCCTGCGGTCCTGTTAAAGACTTGCAAGAATGACAAGTGCGAGTTGTGTTCCTCTCGTTCACTTCCATGAAAATACTATCTGCGTTAGCGCATTTATATTCCAATAGTGTTTTCAGTATTCCCCATCCAGCATCATACACAGACTTTGCCATTCTGGTCTTGGCGAGTTTCGTAGACGAAACATCGCCCACAACAATCAATGCATTATTTTGAACTAAGGTGGTTGTGAATTTATGTAAAGTATCCAATCTTTTATTCTTTATTTTGGCATGGATAGCTTTAACACGTTGTTTCTTATTAGCTCGCTGTGCCACAGCGAGCTTTCCTTCCATCGAACGATAAAATCGTTCGTTAGAAAGTATTACTCCGTCACTAGAAGTTGCTACATCTTTAAAACCAAGATCGATACCAACTGATCCAGTCCCTTTGGGTTTCTCGTTTTTAACTTCGACAACTATATTACAATACCAACGACCACGACTGTCTTCGTTAAAAGAACCGTTCTTGAATTTATATTGTGAAAGTCCATAGCTGTCCCATATTTTAAAATAGTTGCCCTTAAAATACAGTTGTCCATTCTTCAATGAAACCGCTTTAGTATTGAAAGGTATCCAGCCAAGACTTTTTCTCGAACCACCAGTTTTTCTCCATTTCAAGATTCTTTTCTTGAATTGGATTCTTCTACTGACATATTCTTTGACAATACATTGAACGGTTTGACTATGAAGATTAAGAAGTTTACCGCTTTTAGCGGTATACTTCTCTAATTCATAGTAATTAGGGAAGTGACGTTTTTCTTTGATGATTCTAGAACTTAAATCATTGACATAATTAAAAACAAAGTTAACAGAACGCGCCATTTCGTTAAGAATTGGTGCATGTTTATCTTTTATTCTGACTTTTAATGTTTTTATCATGTTTTATTATAAATCCGCTTGCAATGATTTTACTTTATTTTAATTAATAATGCAAGCTTTTTTCATTGAAAACAGAGACATGGCTAAAATTCATCCCCACCATGAATAGTAGGGTTTTCTTTTAGCTCAAAGCCTGATAAACTTCGTAAACACCTTGTTTTTCATTGGTATATGGAAGAAGATGTAGCAAAAGTTTGGCTTGGTTGGAGTGAAAAGGCAATCTATGATTTCAACCAAGCAAAACCTGTTTTCTATGTAGATTCGCAAGACATAGAATAACTGAATAAATCCGAAAATAATTCAAGGCAAGTTTATCTCTACAAATCAGGTTCGCTCACACCTCTTTTTGAAAAGAGTTAATTAAACCTCAAAAATAATATGCCATTTAAATCTTGTCAAATAGATTTAAATGGAGTATAATCCTTTATATATTTATACATAGGCTGACATTCCAATGACCCAATTTAAAAGCACTTTTCAACTTGGCGAAATAGTAGAAACAATCTTTCCTGTTCTTTCACAAGATGTAGAATTTGCCTTGATTGAGCATGATTCAGCAATGAATGAGATTATTAACTTTTGCATTGACTCAAAAGGTAACGTTCGTCGTTCTCTTGGTCTTTCTGCTTATGATGAAGAATCTGAGCAAAATCCGAATTATGTCCCAAGAAATAGTTATAACATCAATACAAACCCTTGGAATTCTCATTCTGTTTATTTTGAAATTGAACTTCCAAATCCAGCAGAAAATTTTGAATTTTACACAATGATTCGAAATGCCATGTTGACCGAACTTAAAAACCGGCTTGATCGTCAAAAGAAAAATGCACAAGCACGTCTTCGTCGTGAAGCCCAAAAAGTTTAAATAAAATATAAAGGTATTAAAATGTCTGACAAATTTAAAGAATCATTTCCAAAAGGTTATCGAGATGTGACTATTGCTCGCAACCTTCGCGAAACAAGCAAAAAATTCAACGAGAACATCAAAAAATTCAAATATGTTCTTGTTTATCCTTTTGATAAGAAAAATAAAGAAAACGAAAATAAGTACACTTTGATTGTTGCTTTTAGCAATGAACCAAAAGTTTTCCCATGCACCAAAGAAGGAAGTCAATCTGCATATAAAGACCTTCATGCCGGTGATGCTATTACAGTGACTGATTTAGATTTTGAATTTACAGAATCTTTAGTTTTTGAAACTTCTCTCTTTGAACCTATTCCTGTTGAAAAAATCGATTGGAAGCAACTCATTGAAGCACCTAAAATCGAAGATGGCGATTTCAGTGATTTACAAACTGCTTTCTTAAGTTTCTTTGGCTTAGAAGAGAATGAGTACAACCAAGATTATTCTGATAGTTTTAACTTTAGTCGTTTTTTCTGTCACGAAGAAAACAAACCTGATGGTCTTGAACTTCGCGTAGTTTGGCGAGACGTTGACAGTGGTGAAAAGTATGGTGATATTGTTACACTGATTTTCTGGAAAAATGATTTTATTGGTTGGGTTACTCATTCTGGTAGATGGCTTGATACTGAACAAGTAAGCACTGTAGATATTGAAAAATTTAAAGAATTGATGCAAATCATTTATGATAAAACTGGATTTATCAGAAGCAATCGTTTACATGGAATTTCAATTTACGATATGAATAAAGACGAAGTTGATGATGTAGTTTCTGTTCCCGGTGTAAGTATGCGCAATTACTCAGAAGAGGTTTAATAGCATGCAAGATTTAGTCCTTTTCATTGATTTCGATGGCGTAACGCATCCTTACAGATTTGAAGGTCGTGAAGAGACTTTTAGTCACAAGGAAACATTTGAAAATGTGGTTCGTAAACTTCAAGAAAATTTTAATGTTAAAATTGTTGTTTCAAGCTGTTTTACTGCTTTCAATCCTCTTGGATTTTTCAAAACCAAACTTTCAAAAGATATTGCAGATTTAATTATTGATGAATCTGTGCGTTTCCCAACGGAATCAGGAAACAAACTAAAAGAAACCAAGTATTGGATTAAAACAAACGCCTACAAAGGTAAATGGCTTGCCATTGGCACAAACGTATTTGCTTGGAATGCAAAGTCATTTGATGAACATCCACAAGTCGTTTTTGTTGATAACTTATTTCATGAAGAAGATGCTACAAAATTACTGGAAAAAGCACAGAAATACATTAAAAAGACAAAGACTCAAAAGTAACGCTTGATTTTATTTTGCCGATGCATTATAATATTCATCATTAACACACTTCACAACCAATTTAAGAGATAAACAATGTCAACTATTAAACTCGGTTCTTTTATTAAACTTCTTGAATCCGTTGATTCTGAAAAATTTGTTCCTTATTCACTGAATGGCTTGCATTCTTTTCGTGGAGAACCAGCACATCTTGCTATTTACAATTGCAGTGGATCTACTGTTAAAGAAATGCTGCAAGAAGCCAAAGAAGCTGTTGGCAAGACTTTTGATGGATATAAAGGTGGCGAATATGTGATGACTGAAAAAACGGAAATTCATTTTGCACATCATGGTTCTATTGAAGAGTATCCTGAACAGTTGGCGAGTTTTATTGATAGTATTTTTAGTTAACAATCAGGAATTTTAAAATGCCATATTCTCCAGTTGAAAGCAAAACATTTACTGATATTCATAATGAATTGGAAGTAGTATGGCATTCTCATTATCAGCGTGGCGAAGAATATAACGATCACATTCCATTCTTGGAAATGGTTAAAAAATTTGCAGAAGATGATTTTTACAATTTGCATCTTATCGCCATGGAATATAATAAAATCGATAAAGAATTTTTAGCTTTACATCTTGACGATTTACGAATTACTCACAACTTGGAGTGTGCATGAATGGAGTCTATCTTTGCGCAGTACAGAAAAACAAAGTTTAAAAGCTTGCATTGGTATATAGAATAGGTTAATATTGACCTATCCACAAGGAATTCAAAATGAACGTTTTTAGCAACACCTCACAATTCCATTTCCAAAAAAGCTTCGTCATTCGATATTGAAGCTCTCCTTTCTTCGTCCGTAAAAAATCAAAACTTAAAAATTTAAAACGAATACTCTGGAGAGTAAGATGAACGTATTTCTTAACGAGCTTAAACAACGTGGTCTAGTCGCTCAACTAACCAACGAAGAAAAAATCACCAATCAGTTGAACTCTGGTGCAAAACTATACTGTGGATTTGATCCAACAGCAGACTCTTTGCATGTTGGAAGTCTCTTGCCATTGATTACACTGTTGCGATTCAAAAAAGAGGGTCATACCATTATGCCTTTGATTGGTGGTGCAACTGGCATGATTGGAGATCCTAGTTTTAAAGCACAAGAACGAACCCTGAATGATGAATCAACTGTGACTGTGTTTAAAACGGCTATTATTAGCCAAATTCAATCAATTCTAGGCAATGATGTAGTTGTTGTCGATAATAACGATTGGACAGCCAATATGAACGTTATTGAGTTCTTGCGCGATGTTGGTAAACATTTCTCTGTCAACGCAATGATTAACCGTGATTCTGTAAAAAGCAGATTGGAAAGAGAAGACCAAGGAATTTCATTCACTGAATTTTCATACCAGTTACTGCAGTCTATGGATTTCTGGCACTTATTCAAGAACGAAGGTTGTTCCATGCAATTAGGTGGTAGTGATCAATGGGGAAATATCACTACTGGTATTGATCTGATTCATAAACGAGAAGGTAATGATGCTATTGCTACTGGTTTAACCATTCCATTGGTTACAAAATCTGATGGCACTAAGTTTGGTAAAACAGAAAGTGGTGCTGTATGGCTGTCTGCTGAAAAAACAAGCCCATTTAACTTCTTTCAATTTTGGTTAAAAACGACCGATAATGATATTGAAAAATTGTTTAAAATGTTTTCTTTTAAATCAGTTGAAGAAATCAATGAAGTTTTGGCTGCTGACAAAGAAAGAACAAAACCAATGGCTCAACAGTTACTTGCAGAAGAAATGACATTAATTGTTCATGGTCAAGAAGCACTTGAAGCTGTATTAAGAATGAACAATGCTTTGTTTGATAATAACTTTGACAAACTTGAAGAAAATGATTTCTTATTGCTTGAAAAAGACGGCATGCCTTCTGTTTCAACATCTGAAACTAGCCTTCTTGAACTTCTTGTTATTGCTGGTTTGGCAAAGTCAAAAAGAGAGGCGCGAGATTTTGTTAAAGCAGGTGCTGTGTTTGTTAATGGTGTTAGAAACATGGCAAGAGAATTTGATGAAATCAACAATTTAAACATAAGTGATTTTAAGTTTTCTAAATTTTCAATTCTTCAGCGAGGCAAGAGAAACTTCGTATTAATAAAAAAATAAAAATTAACAAAAAAAGGCTCTGAAATATCACTATTCAGAGCCTTTATATTTTATATAAAGTTGTATTAGACAACAAATTACGCAATTTTTTTGTCTAATACAACCTGATTTAAGAACAGGTTGTAGCGAGGTCTGTAATCCTCACATGTGTCCAAGCCGCTAAGCCTCTATTACCATAGATAAAAGACAATTCCCCTTCACGGTCACTTCTGGTCGAGGTATTACCAGAAAAAGCAGAGTTTGCGACAAAATCTCCACATGTTCCAACTACAATAAAGTAGGCTGATCGCGCTTTGGTTATTACCAAATTGGATATTAGCATCTTAATATAATTCAGGATGAATGTCAATAATTATTTGAGATTTAATAATTATTTAAAACCTTCAATTAATCACCTGATTGGAGAATTATTCTTGTGTTTTGCTCTGTTTTTTGTTATAGTCTCTCATCAAGATAAACCCATTTAATTACAGGAAACCACAATGTCTCCTTATCAGCTTTTTATTTCTAGTTTAAATAGATATATTACTGAGCAATCAGAATCTACAGAAAAACAAGATAAAATCTTGCATGGAAATAACATTCATGTTAAGAACTCAATCATGCTTTTAGGTTCTGAATGCTTTAATACACATTTGAAAAATATTCTTGATTATTGTGTTGAACAATCACAAAAAAATAATGAAACTTTTGATGAGTTTTATAGTGGTCTAGGTCACAGTTTCCATTCTGGATTTCGAAAATATGATGTTTCAGAACGTTTCTATCCTCAAACATTTAAAGCATATGAAATTAACTCTATGCGCTTAAATACACCAGAAGAAGTTATGGAAGTCGAATACAATGTTGATGGGAAAGTCGATACTATTAACTGGGTTGCTTATAGTCTTACCTCTAACTTTTGGGATATTCTTCACTCATATGCAATAGAACACTATAACGAAAAGGTGACACAATGAACTTTTTAAGAAAACTTATAATCATTGATAAAAAATCATCTTTGAGAGAAATCAATAACACTAGTTCCAATGCTAGTGCTAAATTTCGAGCTTTGCTTGAATTGATCGAAGATAAATCATTTAATACTGTATTTGAAAAAACTCTTCTTAATTTTTGCAATGGCAAATATGAAACCATCAATGAAGAAAATAGTTCAATTTTCATGAAATCTTTGAAAGAAGAACTAGCAAATAGTAATCTTATTTTTCAGATTAAGAATGATGATGAATTCGATTATGTTTTAGTTGATGGCGAAATTGTAGAAATCACTGTAAAGCGACATGATATTCTAAAGGATATGTTCTTAAACTCTATGAAATTTCCTGACTATTGTAACTTCCATGTTCATATTGAAGACCTTTTATATTTAGTTAAAAGAAACACACAACTTGATATAAAAGAAAGCAAAGAAAAACTAATTAGAAATTTAAAAAAAAACTTAGAATAAACGACTTTCAGTCGTTTATTTTAAGAAACTCCAATAGTTCATTAATATTCATAAGTTTTACTTTATTATTGCTTGGTTCATAAGTATCGATGAAATCTTGTGCATAATCAACAAATAGTTCGTCAAAATAATTACCTTGATAAAGTAAAATACTTGAAAAAGGTTGTTTACTCAAATTGACAATTGTGTAAAATATTTTTTCTCTAGCTGTACCAGATACATTTTGACATTTACATTCTATTGCCAAATTCAAATGCGGAATAAAAAACTCCATTTTCCCAAAATTCTTAATACCACCTTTTGCATAAATTCTATTTTTAACAACAAGATTTTCGTCTTCTGGACTTCCAATAGCCAGCCAATCAGAATACTCTAAAAATTGATACTTAGACGACATTAAAATTTCAACTGCATTGCCTAATTTAATAGCCTTTTTTTCATCCGATTTTCCAGTGGTAGTTTTCATCCAGCGTCTCCAATAATTAGCCATTGGATACCCCTTCATTTATGTAGGGGAGGAAAATGGCTTGGGTTAAGCCAACTTTTTCAATAGTTGACATTTAGTACTGAAAATAGTATCATGATTTCAATCACATAGTCAACTTATTTCCATGTTGGCTTTTAAGTAATCAATGACCAAGAAAATCAAGAGTTCAGCTAAAGAAAAGAATTTAAGAACTACGTCCATGTGGTTAAATTCCTTATCGTCTGCTGAAAAAGAACTCTTACAAAAATGGTCTTATCATTGTTCTTGTTTCTATAATGTCTGTTTATATCAATTAAGGCAAGCTTTCTTTAATAAACAAAGAATTCCCAATGATACAGAACTGTATCATATCACGAAAACCAATGAACACTTCTCATTATTGATGAATGACTGTTCTCAACAAATTAGAAGAGTCGCTGTCAGCGACATGAATTCATTTTTAGGACAATTGAAAGCAAAGAAATCAAATACTATTAAAAATAGAGTAAAGTTCCCTAAATACAAAAAAGATAAATATTCCAAGGAAACCTTACTCTCCAATATCATTTTTAATGGTCGAGTCGCTTCAAGAGTAAAAAGTGATTTTAAAAATCCAACTATTCAACGAATTAGAATTAACAGTTCAAAGAACTTTAAAACGCTTTATCCTGATATGTTACACAACATTGAATTTTCAATTCCGTCAGGAATTGATAAAATCAATGAAATAAGAATAATTCCTTATTTTAAAGATGAAACCTTTAAATTGGAAATTATCTACGAAGTAAAACCTAATCTAGAAAAACGCCAAAATAATGGACGTTATCTGAGTATCGACACTGGTTTGAATAATCTCATGACTTGTTTAAACTCTACTACTGGTGCGTCCATCATTCTTGATGGACGTTATATAAAATCTATTAATCAGTGGTATAACAAGCAAAACAGCAAATTTCAATCCCAACTCGATCTCTTAAAAAATGAAAAGATAAACGATTCAATACAATTGAATCGTCTTATCAGAAAGAAAAATAAGCTTTCTCGAAAACGTAATAATATCTTGTTGAATTATTTTCATCGCTCTGCTAATTATTTGGTTGATTATTGTGTGAAACACAATATCAACTCTATAATTGTTGGTGAGAATAAAGAGCAAAAACAAGATATTAATATTGGTGCTGTCAACAATCAGAACTTTGTTTCTATTCCATTCTATAAGCTTAAAAAGCTTATAGAATATAAAGCGAAACAAATAGGCATTAATTACTGTACACATGAAGAATCTTACACATCCAAGACCAGTTTCCTCGATCTAGAACCTATAGAAAAAAGAACTGTGTATATGGGAAAAAGAGTAAATCGTGGATTATTCAAAACTGCAGAAGGAATATTAATAAATGCTGATGTGAATGGTGCAGGAAATATTTTGAGAAAATATTTAACAAGTAGCGGTGATTTTAAAAATTGGCATAGCCAATATTTTGAAGAAGCCAGTAGAGGCATAGTAAACTGCCCAAAGAAGTTGACTTTATCTTGTTTACAAGATTTTAAGGCTTCTTAAAAAATAAAAAGCCTCGTCCTTCAGGGCGAGGTTGTTTACGTTTCACCTTTTAATTTAAACCCTATAATACATTTTCAAATAGAAAAGTCAATTGCTTTAGTGTTGAAAATGGAGTACAATTAACACTAATCTAAATAACCAAGGAAACTCCATAATGTCAAAACACTATAGAATTGTCATTGACACTGAAAATTATGCAGGCAATTTTGAGCGCCGTATGTGCGCGTTTTTGACCGGACAAATTGGTGACGGTTACGTTGGTGATGGAGCGGATCTAGTAGAAAAATATTCTGCTGACATTAAACATCTTGATTGGTGGAATAACTATATCATCAAGAAACAAACAGTTGGCAACTATCATGGCAAAAGTCCTGTTAAGACAGCCATTACTCCGGGCTGGTGGAACAATGGACGTGGATTGCATTATCGTGATGGAGAAAGACTTAAATCTGAAAAATGTCCTGCTTACCTGTCATTGGAAATTTATGTTTCCGAAATTCCTTCTGATGACGTAATTGAAGAACTAGTTGAACGAGCAAAATACTTTTCATCAAATCTTTCAGATATGGGTGTTACACTTTTTGAAAAGAAAAAACCTCTTGTATTGACAGGTGTTAGAATTCTCAAAAACAAATCCACATCAGATGAATTGCTATCTATAAAACTTTAAAACTGATTGATTTAATCTGTGAAATCGGTTATAATTAGGTCATATATATTCATTTAGGATACTAACATGAGCAACGAAAAATTTTGTTTCTTCACTGAACTTAAAGCAATTAAGACTTCAGGTAATACAGATCTAAACACACTTATTCCTGCCATCAAAGAAATCTTGATGAAAGAACGTGAAAGCGAAGGTTTTAAAACTCTTCGGGGCGCTCCTTTTGGCATGGTTAAAATTATTCTAGACAACCAAGGACCGGAATTCGATATTGAGATGAAATGTATTGAAGCCAAAGAAGAAATTAAAAATTTAAAAGAGTCTTATTCAATTGGAAAATACGATTCTTCTATTGTCTCAACTCTTTTGATTTTGCACTACAATTCAGTAAAACCGATTATTGGTGAGCGTTTTTTCACTATAATGAAAGATGTATTTGAAGATTCATATGAATATATTCTTTCAGAAATGGAAAAAGAAATTCTTGTTATGATGACAGATGTTTTAAGTGAATTCCCTTATTGGTCTAGTTCGGAAAAACATAAAAAAGATTTCTGTGCTCATTACAAAGAAAAATATGAGAATTCCTATTTTGAAAAACTTGTTTACGATTTTGTAAATAATTACCTTGAAAATGGAAAACCCATTCCAATGGCAATTAATAGCCGAATCGAACAGAAAAAGGAAATTTAAATATCATGAACGAATATCCTCTTGTACAAAATCTTGACAAAATCAAAAATAATATCAATCTGAGCATCGAAGAGAAAGTTGAAAGCGTAAAAACTATTTTGCTTGAAGAAATTGATTATCGTAAAAATAAGGAGGATATAGATCTTTCTTATGGTCGTTTCGATGTCGCATGTGCTGTATTTGGTCCTAAACGAAACCAGATGACTTATGCTTTAGCTAAATTAGAAGCGACATCCAAACTTGAATATTTTTTTAAAACATTTGAAAGTTTTGATCCTGAATTAAAAACTTCAGTTTCAACAAATTTGCTTCTTACTTATCTTGAAAATCATAAATACTATTTAGGGAATGATTTTTTTGAAGTTCTTTATGACGTTTTTGATGAAAAAGCAGATTTGGTTATTGAGGCGATGTATAATAGAATTCAAAAGAATATTACAAATTTGATGGGTAAATATTACCCTGACACAACAGCAGAAGAAAATAAAAAATCTTTTGCCAAACATTTCCAAGAAATATTCAAAGATACTTACTTTGAAATCATGGTCATTCAGTTCACTAATGATTATGTCAAAAATGGCGAATGCATTCCTGCATAATCAAACAAAAAATAAAGCCCACATGTGTGGGCTTTATACTTATGAATAATATATCTAAATACCTAAAATTGCACAAATCCCAATAGAAATAATAAATGCAATCAAAAGTCTTGATAATAGCTTTTCAGATTTCCAGACAGATACTTGATTTTCAAGCATTCCATTTTCGCACCATGCAAATTCGTCCTTCCCACCACATTGAGTGCATTCACATTCTACTGCCATATCAATTTCCTCTAGGAATCAATTAATACAACTATTTCAGTCTCTTTCCATCAAATTGTATACAGGGAAAGTAACGCTGGTTTTTGGGCTTTCATTAATGCCAACTGCTTTGCCATTCGCAAGAGCAAACCATTTTGTTACATGCTTATCTGTGCCAAGCCAAGGATTAACCTTGCCGTCAAACTCTTTCAAGACTTTCACATCTTTAAATTGAAAGCCTTCTGTTTCTTTTGATTTCAGAAATTCCACTCTCGGAATAGATTCAGATAATGTTTTTGTCATCTCATTTTGCTCGTATGATTAGTTTGAATCATCATTATATTATACTTTAGTCTAATGGTCAACTTTTTAAAGCCATTAAAATACGTTGACTTGCCCCATTAACAAGACTATAATATAGGCAATAAAGTCAAAATAACGGAACAATAATGAGCTATCGAATACTCAAAGTCGTCAACAAATATTATGTCCAAAAAAGAACATTTTTGTTTTTCTGGACCAATTGTTATATTTATGGTTCTGACCATTCTCGACGTTTAGCTGTATACAATTCAGAACAAGATGCTTACAGTTATTTCAAGCTTAAAAATTGCCTTGAAGATTAAATAATTCAACATCATTCTCTAATTAAAAAGGTTTCATATGAATTCCAGTATTGTAATTATCTCAAACCGTGTTGGAACAGACTCCAATGGTCCAGACTATTTAGATTTTGATACTATTTATCAACACAAAAACATTTTTGAAGAAAACGAAATTAAAGATTTCTCAAAACCAATTCTTAAACCTTACGATGCAGGCGAAGCCTTTATCTGTGGAGATGCATTAAAAACATTTCACGAAAATGGTCTTTCCACAAGCCCTCTTGCTTATGAAGCAAAATTGCAAGGCTATTTCATTACTCTTGAATTTCATAACGAGAAGCCTCAAATGTTGGCTTTTTTTGATAAAAATTTAGCTGACGAAGCCTATGCTTCACTTAGCTCTGTTATCACGCCAACTCAAAAATCATTAGAAAAATTTAAAATTGCTTTTGATAATGATGGCAATTTCATTGACCGTAGATTTGATCCTTATCGCAAGCAAGAAGACAATGCACAATACATGACAATGTGGAATTCACTTTTTGACAAAAGTGGTCACGTTAAAGACGCAATCACTTTTCAAGATTTCGAAAAGTTCATCGAAAAATATCACAGCAGTCCGTTTTCAGATATTGTTAAGCTTTATTATGCACAAATGCATGGTGTAGCTACAAAAGATTCTTATCCTGCAATATACATGTGGCGTTAAGCTATTTGGAACTAAAAGCCTATTCAATAGGCTTTTTGAATATCAACCTATTTTAAATATTAATGAGTAAAAAAATGAAAGAAGCTTATTTTTTACAATTTGGACAAATCTTTTGTAATGACTTTGAAAATTTTATCAATTTTTTGAAAGCATCTAAATTTTTCAAAGAAGTTAAGGGTAAAAAATACACTAACAATGATTTGGTGTGTCATCAGTCAAGTGATAAACATAACGGATTATCCTATATTATTAAAACTAGAAACACACCATTTTCTAAAACACTTACTCTGTTTTCTTGCAAAGGTGAATATTTCAAAGCAAAGCAAGAAGTATATCCAGCACTTAATAGATTGTTTTCAGTCGATTTAAAAACGTTGGCTATGTCAAATGCAATGAAAAATAATGCAGAAATTCAAAAAATATTTGCAGATTTGGATGCGCCAGAAACAAATAACGCACCTAATGTACTAAGTGTTGGTGATATAGATGGTCTCAAACAATTTTTTGTTGATTGTAAGTACGAATTAGGTCTTAACAACTTCGAAAAACTTATTGAAGATTATAGTGAATACGATGACGAATTTTTATTTAAATTAAACTTCATTTTAGATATGTACCAAAACACAAAATTCAAGAAAAAATTAATGCTAGGTGATAGTTATCACTACATTAAATGCGATGTGGATAGTAAAGAAGTATTCTCTTACGCAAATGATTCTAGTGAAGATTATTTCTTTATTTTTGAAAGAGATATCAACACCAAAAACATTCGTGTGTTTTTTGACTTTATGAGCAACATCGACAAAAACACGTTTAATTATAAATCTTGTGTTGTAGGTGATCAGCCTAATATCGTTAAGCATTATTTGCTCAACGAAATCCCTTGCTTTGAATCAACGGATGGTAATACTAAAGTAATGAAAAATTCTCAAACTTATCTTTTGGATGACATTGAATATATTGCTTCTACTTTGGCGAAGCACTTAAAGGTAAAACTGCCTGAAATTTTCAGTATTTACTGATAAAATCAATGGGTTAAAAATAATTTAAAATATTTCTAACTCATTGATTTAAAAGGACAAATAAACCTTGTTTTCTATTAAAAAACTTGCATTACCTTTGATTTCTTGGTATAATACTTGCTCACAAAGAGGATGAATAATATGACTATTTCAATGAATTCTGTTCAATCTACTTCTATTTCTGAGGTTGGTTATCGTAGACGTACTCTGCAAGTTCAGTTCAATACTGGTCGGACTTATGAGTTCCGTAAAGTTCCTCGTGCAACTTATGACCGTTTCTTGAAGTCTGATTCAAAAGGTCGTTTTTTCAACGAAGAAATCCGTGCAACTTTTCCTGAAAAAGAACTTTGATTTAAAGGATTAAAACAAAGGCACTTTGGTGCCTTTTTTATTTATAAAATTATTTGACCTTTCAATTATTTTGTATTAGACTGGCATATTGGAAAGTTATAAAGAGGAACATAATATGCACATCAAAGACATTGGAACACTTGCAGACTTCAAGCAGGAAGTTGTTAAGGCTGTAGGTCATAAGTACGCTATTGAGTACTCTTGGACAACTGGTGGCACTACAGGCGGTTCTTGTTGGGATGAAGGGGAAATCCGTAACTATCCTCGTGAACCAGAAGAAGAACCAGAAGATGAAAGCTTGACACAAATTTTGGAAGCAGTCGCTCCTGAAATTACATTTCTTCAATATAAAAAATTGGAAAAAGAAGGTCTTTGGGATGTAAAAGAAGACTATTATAACGAGTACTATGGCAACAGTCGCGAGACAACGACCAAAACTTTGAAACTTGAAGTCCTTTTTGAAAGACTGAAAGACATCATCAAGTAGGTCTATACTACGAGGCTTTTAAAATGCATATTAGAGAAATAGAAACATTAGAAGATTTTAAAACAGAAGTTTACACTCTTTCTGATCAACAATTTCGAGAAAAAAATTACAATTTTTTGCTTGATAAAAAATGGACTACTGGTGGTGTGGGTGGCGGTTCTTGCTGGGATGAAGGAGATGAAGAACATGATCCACATTATGAACTTTCAGAAGAAGATGAACCAGAAGATAACACAATAGAAATAATATTGAAAAATATGCTTCCTGAAGTTTCTTTGGATCATTTCTTGGAAAAACATGAAGTGTGGCAGTTTTGGGAAGAAGATTCAGATTCAGATTATGAATATTATGGTAATTACACTAACTATAGTACAAAAACACTGAAATTTGATGTTTTATTTGAGAAAATGAAAGAAATGGCAAAATAAGTTGTTGACACGGTGGTCGTTATGTCTTATAATGACCACCTTAACGCAGAAGTCATCTAGTGGCTAGGATACAGGGTCGTCTTGCACCTTGAAACGTTGGTTCGAGTCCAGCCTTCTGCACTTAGTATGTTAAAATAATTGTTGACATCGTTTTTAAACAGCTTTATAATATACTGACAATATGCAAAGTTCTTCTAAAAGATAGGACACTCGGTTTATCGAGAAATGGCGGTCAAATCCCGTCCCTTTGCACCAACGCTTCAACTTCTGAAGTTGAATAGCATGATTGCCACATGCAAATGTAGTTGAGGTTAAACTCTTCAATTCGGCACTCTGATTCAGTAGAATTCGGCACCTTTTTGCCGTTACTTGACAGTGTGGAGAGGCTTCTTAACTCTGCGAAGCATTTAAAGATAAGACCAATTTGTGTGTTTCGTCTAGTTGGCCTAGGGCACCTGCGCAATTCAGCAGGAAACGGAGGTTCAAATCCTTCAACACGCACCACCGTGGATTTCGTTCAGATGGCAGGACAGCCTCATTTGGAGAGGCTAACAGAGGTTCGAATCCTTTAATCCACGCCAGTTTTAATTTATTTTCAAAAAGATTGAAATAGTGCTTGACGAACGGTTAGATTGATAATATACTGATCACATCAAGATACGATAAATGCGGAATTGGCATAGTGGCTGTGCTGTAGCCTTCCAAGCTACCTACACGAGTTCGATCCTCGTATTCCGCTCCAATCCGAAAGGTAGTCCCTTTCTGACAGCATTCTAAGCAGCTATATGTTTAGAGGTATATCCACACCAGAGTTGGGTAAATGGCAACTAGAGTAATATAGTTGTGATTCCGAGAACGGAGTCGGTATTGTTGGTTTCGGCTAGCTCTATCCGGTCTAACTAACCAGTTCAAGATTTTAATTAGCACTACTTACGGCTGCTTAGGTAAAGTTTGTAACTGCGATAGGATTAAGGGAGTCCTAGACTGGAAACAGTCCAACCCTTTACTACGGGGCTTCTGAATGTTAATTTCGGTTTTGAATACCGATAGCTCCACCAATAAAAATAAGAAACTTAAACTGCCTATCTCATGATAGGCTTTTTTATTTGTAATCCAATCTAACCCAAAAGGTTAAAATATGACTCCTGAACGCAAAGCCGTAATCAAAATTAGATTTGCACAAAAACATCTTACAGAAGCCATTGCTGGTCTTGATGAAGCCATTGAGTCATCTTTGGAAATGCGACCTTATCCACAAGAAGAAGTCGATAAAATTCAAGAAGTCCGAAATATTTACCAGAAAAGACTTAAAGCATTAGAGCTAGAATCAGGTGATAATCTCTGATTTTTGTTGTTTAAACGTCTATTTGTTGGTATAATCATCCCATACAAATCCTATTCCCAAGGAATACCTTATGCATCAGTTTAAGCAACCACTCAAAAACAAAGACGAAATCTTTGGAATCATTAGCAAGCTTTTATCTGAAATTGGTCATCTTAATGAAGAAGACAAACTCTTTTTGGAGCAAAAAACAGGCATTACCAATATTGTTCTTGATGAACAAAAGTTTGATGATGCTTTTGCATTCTTTTTGAATAAAACTGAACTCTCGTTTTCACGTCCTGATGGTGAATACACTGCTAAAGTGCAAGGTACGGAATTTGAAATCCGTCGAGTCAAAAGCGCAAAAACAGCCATTATCTACGACAATTTTACAAAAAATGAGTTGGAACTTGTTCTGACTGGTGATACAAACGAAGACAAAAAATTCGTAGAACAAATGGCTCAACGTTTTTCAGAAGAAAAACTTGCACATTTTGACGCAGTTGATGGAAAAGATACTTATCCAGTACCAATTATTAGAATTGATGCTAATGGCGTGTACTGTTCTGACAGTGAATTTACTTGGCTACTTTTTGGATTCACGCCTAAAACACTTGGTTTGCTTCGTCCAACTGAATGTCAAAAACTTTCTACTATTTTCCATTTTGATGAAAGTGTTCTTCGATTTAAGGACATTGAAGATCTTATGCGTATGGAATTGAAACAGACTTTTAGCCTTTTGAAAAAACATGGTCATGATCGTGAAAACGAGATTGACTCAAACGACATGGATAACTTTGTTTTCTTTGTTGAAAAAGATGACATTCAAGGCGTAGTTTATCGTTCTCAAAATCACATCTTTTTGGTAGCTCGTAATACCAAAACTGATGTAATTAAAGCATGGAACTCCATGCAAGTTAACACATACTGGTTTGAAAGTCTTTATGATTCTACTCATGAAAATGATAATGGAGAAATGGTTTTCAACGTTGTGGATTATTTGCAAGATTTTACTCTAGCCGATTTTCGTGATACCTATGATTATGGTTTTGAAATCCATAATGAACAGTATCGCCAAAGTGTTGAAAAAATCATGGCTAATTTTGAAACCGAAACTGCTCATTTGATTTATGATTCCTCAGTAGGGTTTTACACTTCTATGAGTCGTTATTTCGAATCTCTGGCTAATGAAATTGGTTATCAAAATGAAGTTGTAACAGACCAATATGATGCTGAACAAGAGATCCTTGTTTTGACAGATATGGACATTAATTCACCAGATTACTATATTCGTAAAATGACTTCTGGTGATTTTTGCAGCAAAAACCGCTCACAAGTGCTTTCATTTTTGTTTATGATTTGTGGCAATGGTCATTACTGGAATGGCAAAACTTTTAGTGATGGTGAAACCACTTTTAAAGATTATGAAGAAAATACTAAAGAAAGAGACACAAGTCCTTTAGAAAAAAGTATTTCTTTTTCTCTTAACTCTGACAGCCTTATTTTAAACCTGCCAGACAATATGAGTAATGCATGGCGTAAAGCATGTTTTGAAATGATTGTTTATTTAAAAGAATGGATTAAAAATAATCCAGAAGATGAGGAATGTCAAAACCACAAAGAGAAACTGGATATTCTCTATGCAGAATATTTTGACCCCACTGTTATCTATTTGATGAATGATAATCGTACTTGTGAAAAAATCGATCCTGATTTGCTCTAATATTTCAGAAAAGTGTTGACCTAGTAGTCTTCAATATGTATAATAGCTGAATAAACACTTCTCGGAGTGTTACGTAGAAATCGTCTAAGGATTTTTGTCAGCGGAAGCATGTGCTACCAAGGCAAAATGAATAGGACACGGACCCCTTGAGGACCGAGATGTAGGTGTCGAATCCTACTTTCTACACCAAATAAGTAAAAAAACACTTGTAATGATGATTTTCTTTAGTTATAATGTGTTCCAAGAAATATGGAGTTTCTGAGTGTTAAGTCGGTTTTGAATACTGACGACTCCACCAAATCGCGCTTCATCCTATGATGCACTAATCATGCATTACGTTGAAGCCTTCTAGCAACAAGCCTTGTAACTGATTCGTGATTGTTTTGGGCGCAAGGTGCAACAAATATAGGTTTTCGGGCATGCTAGCTAAGTCCAAAAAGACTGATCATCTTTAAGCCTATATTGCTACAACCGTCGATTTAGTTTAACTGGCAGAACGCTCCCATAGACGGGAGAAGTGATGGTTCGAACCCATCAATCGGCAACATCGTTTAAAATGGTTCATTAGCTCAGTTGGTAGAGTTGCTAGGGTGCTAACCTAGAAGGTCGTCGGTTCGAGTCCGGCATGAATCACCAGATATTGTTAAACTTTGGTCAGTAGGCTTAGAAGCAGCCATCTGAGCAAGAGTTGCGAGTGGAACCAGTAGGTTTAAACGTTTAGGGGCGCGTTCACGTCATTTAAAGTATATCCACAGGAGAAGGACAAGTACAGTTCGATTCGATAATACGCTATTGGTCATCTTCGCTAGCTGATGATTAGGCGTTATGTTAACAGGCGAAGCTGTTGACTAATCTACAAACAAGCCGAGGAATAACACTGTCCAAGGTAAGCGCAGATGGTAAGGAAAATAGAGGAAGCGCGATGTTGAATTGAGATCCTTAGAGCATTTGGCGTAGTAGCACACCAAAGTATAACAATACATTAATTATAGATTGAAATTATCTTCAAACCCTGATATAATAAGCCTCTTACATAACAAAAGGCTTAAATCATGTCAAATCCCATTAGCATTAAAGTTCTTCAAAGTGGCGCAGATTATATCGCCAAATTCTCCCGAATCAAGCTCACTGTCAACCAGTTGCGTGAACTTATTGCAGGAACGCCTGTCGAAAAATACGTCAGAAAATATCGTGGCTTTGATACTTCAGAACGCGAAATGTGTATGGACCTCATTGCTCAAAAACTATTGGGCGTCGATTGGCCATGCAATTTCGAAAGACAGGGTGGCAAAAACACTCTTATCGAAATTTTGGTTAAAGCTCAAGAAGCTGATTATGAACTTATTCTCTCTGTTGATGACCGGAAGGCACTTCATGAGTACATTGCCAGTCGAAAAGCAATGCAAGAACTGACTGAGCAAGCCCAAGATCTTAAAATGGGTTATTAATCATGTCACATGAACTTTCTGAACAACAGCTTATGGAAGAATTAGAAAACAAAAACAAAATTAATCTTTTAATTAAGCTGAACAAAAAATATAAAGACTATCTTAAATGTGTAGAGCAAAATAATGACATTGCTAAAAACAATGTTTTAAGTGCTTTGATTGACGAGTGCCGCAGTAAAGAGCGTCTTTCTACCGTAGCACGGCTTTTCGTTCAAGAAAAGCTAAATATCAGCTACTCTGATTTGTTGCTGATGAAAAGACGTAGACAGATTTAAATTAATAAAATTTCACTTAAATTTGGAGTAAATTATGGGCTGGAATATTGCATTAGTAGATAATACAGTTGAATTTTCAGAAGCATGTGCTGAAGCACTATTTGCTGTAGGTGGTGACGACGATCTTTGGTACGAAATCGAAGAACTTCAAATTGACGACAAACGTTATCAACTTTCTTTCAGCGAAGACCATATGGAACATATGGATTATTTGCATCGAGAAGATATTCTTGCCATTTTGCTTAAATTTAAAGTAAATGGTGATATTACATTCACAAGTAATGAAGGTGATAATGCTGGATATAGCTGGGGTTATCGCTTCAAAGATGGAGTTTTAACTGAATTGGTTGGTCAACTTGTTTTCACAGAAGTCCAAAACTAAACTCATACATTTGTATTCGGCACCACTGGTGCTGGTACATTACCCTTGCACTCATACATTATTATTTGGTACTACGCGAGCCTGAACATCTTTCCCGTAGTCACCAATATTTGTTGACCTAAAATGCTTTTTATTGTATAATAACCTCCACACTTACTTAATAGGATGCACATCATGGCTTTGGTAGTTTATGATAATGGCGGCAAAACTCTCGACCGTTACACTGTTTTCCCAAATGCTCACAGTCGTGATTCATCGGAACGTCGTTTTCACCTTAGCCTGTCAGAAGGTGGAAAATCTGTAAGTATGTGGGACGAACTTCCTGCAACTACTTCTCGTGGTCGCCACCTTGGCAAAATCGTACCATTCAGCAGCCTCTCTGCTGAAACACAATCTCATATCAATCGTCGTATTAGCGAATAAAGGAACTTAAAATGTCTTTCTACAAAGCACAAGATATTATTAATAATGGCGCTACCTTGACAGTCGGTGATACTGTTGTGATTTCTGACACCAAAAGCTTTACAATTACTGGTGTGAGTGTTTTTGTGTCGCCACTCGACGGCAAAGGCACAGTGAAATTCGATTTGACTTATGCGTATGATGATAAAACAGGCACTGACTCTGTTCATTCCGACCATATTTCGAATTGGCTAAAATGAATACTGAAAAATTTCCTGATTTTCAATATGCAAATCTAGAGCATTTAAAAAGAATTTTAGATGAGCATGTCAATAAAGATGATATTCAGTCAAAATGGTGTGTTTATCTTGCCTATAGAAGTTTTAAATGTTTGTACACATTTATCTCTATGGGTACTTTGAAAGATCCACATAACCATTCAATTGATGAGTGGAATCATGTTGCACAACAATATGAAGATTATTACATTAATCCAAGAGTTGATATTTATGATATTGACACGATGGAAAATTTGATTGTTTCTGCAAAGAAAGAAGAAACCTTTAAAGATTGTTTTATCTATGATGATCTTCGAAGATTTGTCATTTTTAGATTTAACTTTTTAAATAATAAACATAACCAATCAATTTTTGAACAATTTGACGAAAAGAATAAAAAATTCTATCATTGGGCGAAAGATTGCATTGAAAAATACCCGCTTGAAAAACGAGAAGTAACTGATCATTTATAATTGAATTGAGGCTAAAAATGAGTGAAATTACACTAAGTGAAGACGAAGCAAAAGAATTCGCATATGGCGACCTTGAAGGCTACGAAATCGTAGAAGATGGCGATTGGATTGCTGATGGTAAATGGGATCATAAAGATGTTGTTGGCAAGAATATCGAAACTGGAAAATTCTATATGCAGACCAATTCGCGTAGTGGTTCTGAGTTTACTGATTATGAACCTGATATTCTCCCCATAGCTAAAGCAAGGGGGTTCCATATTTTGTTAACAACACTCTCAAAATTTAAACCTCAAATCCCAAGCCTATATCGCTAACCTCAACAGATTTACGTGCGTATTTCTCTACTCAGGGTCTTAGAAACCCAAGCTGGTTGGTGTTGGTGCATAAGCACCAACCTTAACCGATTGAAATTGTTTACCACAAGTTAATAGCGCATCGCCCAAGACCTTATCAAGACTTGTCCAATTCCGAAGAATCGATTTTCTATTAACCTTTCCTACTCCAAGATCATAATGTTGTGCCAGTAATGCAGAATACAAATCTCTTTGTATCGTTATCTTATTACATGTATGTGTGCGTTGTGATAATGGTTTCTTATGGTAATCATCGCACACATGACAATATTGAGATAACTTGCTAGTCCAAGTGTTTATAAATTCTACTTTCCCACCAGCACTTAAAGCCTTGCGAGTTAGTATCTCTACAAACATACTTGGGGCACGGAAACCTTATGGTTCTACCGAACCATCCTTTTTGCCAAGCCTTATAATTGTTGTCTTCTATCTTTACATTTTTGCCAAGTGAAAGTGCTTCATTAGCCAAAATATTATGAAGTGTTTTTCTTTTGTCGGCTTGTACTCTATAAAGTTCTTTTGCCTCACTTTTCAAAGCGAGATAACGTTTGGAATTCTTCCAAACGTTCTTTCCTTTAATATTTTTCCCTTTTTTCTTAACGCCATTTGTATATTTTGTTGCTTCGTAGTTGTCGGGATTATTCAAACGTTGCGAACGCGCCATTTTACGCTGAATCTTTTTAACTTCATTGTTAATGGTTTTTAAATCATGGCAAAATGGCTGGAGTAACGCTTTGTTCTTTCCGACAACAGCAATTGTTGAAACCCCAATGTCCACACCAATAATTGTGTCAGGAAAGAGATTTTTAGCTTTAACTAATGGATTTCCTTCAAGCACCAATTGCACAAAATAACGTTCCTCACCACGAATGGTTTTCATAACTATACGACAATATTTTACTTTGGAGTTGAGTACATGTGCTTCTACGCCATGAATATCTTTTTTGTCAAATTTAATATCTATTAATAAATCTTTCCATTTGATTTTAGATTCTTTTGTGTAAAATACACAAGCATTCTTTTTGCCACTGATACTTCTTAGGCCAAATTTCCAAGATTTAAATCGAGGCTTGCCTTTTTTCTGGAATTTATAAGAGTTATAAGCATCATAGGCTCTATCACTAATCACTTGGATGGTGTCACCATCCAAGTGGTCTCTCATATAACTATTATTTTTAATATTCGTAGCAAATGTCTGTAAATTACTTTTCTTAAGTAAATACTCTTTTTCCATTTGTTCAAAAATAGGTTTTGATTTTAATATAGGTTCTTCATTTTCAATACTTACTGAATCAGTATTATTGTTTGTTTTCTTTGATTTTTTAGTTGTTTCTTTTTCTATTTTGTAGATAAGCAAAGCTTGCGTATAAAGAGGATCTTTTCTCATTGCTTTTGTACGGGCAATAAGCTCTGCTAAAACACAGTTATAAAGTTCGCGCAAAGCGCGAAACTTAATGGCGAGTTTTCTATTTTGAAATTTATTGGTTTTTAGAGCAAATTCTTGGGTAAAAGTAGGGGTGCTTTCTTTTTTGACATATTCTTTTTTGTTTTCATCCACAATAGATATTAAATTGCTTGCACAATTGATATTTTCAGTGTAAGATTGAGGATGTTTATTCATGTTGGTATTATACATATTAAGTATAATATGTCAAGTAGATAATTGATTTATATAAAAATTCCTCCCCATAGCTAAAGCAAGGGTCTTCCTTTTTACAAAGCTTGGTGAATTCGGTACAGAATTGACTGAGGTTTATCAGCAGAAAGTTGTTGTAACTCAATGGAAAGCCGTTAAAAAATAATCAAAAATTTATAATTCAGCTTTGCGTGTGGTGACTAATATTTAGCCAGAACTAGTGATTGCCAAGTCTCACTAGCTCTGGTATAATGGGTCATATTCTTAACGAAGACCTATATTATGAAAGACATTGCACAAGAAATCCATCAGTTCCTAGAAAAATACGCAAAAATTGCGGCTGCTTATGATCCTGAATATGATGATGTGGATGAGCGTTTCAACGGTCCAGATAGTTCCATGTTCTATACTGCTGCTTTGCAAATGGAGTTAGGTCAGAAACCTTTCTTTGTCCATTCTGATTGGTACAGTGGTTGCTATAAAACAAGCCTTGATACAGAAGGTGAGCAGATTCATAAAGAACTTTTGGAAGTCGTGAATACATTAGCTAAAACCCGAAAATAATACACTGCTTGATTCGTTTTTAGCATTGTGTTACAATCAATTTTCGAAAACGGCACTGCCGATTATTTTGAACTTGTGGATAATTTTTAAGGGTGATAAACATGGAACAACCTACAAAACCAAATTGGGATACGGCTCCTGATTGGGCTAACTTTCTTGCAATGAATGAATATGGTTTTTGGTGTTGGTTTCAAAGTAAACCAGATGATGGATATGTAGGTCACTGGAATACCCAAGACCATTTTGAAGTAGCAGTACATGGGGTTAACCATGAATTTCCCTACTGGCGAGACACTTTAGAGTCGAAACCTAATATCATGAATAAGGAAATATCTGTTTTGAAATCTAAAATAAAATATCGTGTTTTGTTGCAAGAAGATTTTGAAAATCAAAAACTCACATATGCTATTTTTGTAAATGCTGATGGTTTATTTGGTGCTGAAAAAGAAGCCCTGTCGGAATTTCCAGAAGCTATTGTTATCAATATTCGTCAAGTTCAATAACCAAGTTTTCAAATCATAACACCGAAAAAGGCATCATAGTAGGTTTAGTACTGAGGACGCCCGAAATACCCTCATCCTTAATGGACGTTGAAGCTCTAAGTACTAAATTTTTGTTATGATTTTTTTATTTAATATTAAGAGAAAAGGAAAATTATGAATCTTATTCAAGCACTTGTTTATTTACAATTGGCACAAGCCCAACGTGGTAACATACAAGAAAATTCTTCATTTTTAATGGATATCAAAGAAGACGATGGAACAATTTCTGACACCATTAGAATTACATTTTCACCACAAGGTGTAATCATAGGAAATGTTCTAAAAAACGATCCTCAACTTCCATATTTGCATGAAGTTGAAGAAATAATTAAACAATCAAAAGTATTGTTCCAAACAACTGAATCCATTTGTCGTAATAACTATGGTGATGATGACATGAACAAAGCTTACGATTCCTTGGAAAAACTTTTGTAAATTATTTTATTTACCAAAAAACCAAAACCATATAATTAATCTCTACTCATACTAAAGGTTCTAAAATGAAATACATTAAACTTATTGCTTTTGCTC
Organism: Galeopsis tetrahit; assembly: GCA_963675135.1. NCBI lineage: Eukaryota > Viridiplantae > Streptophyta > Magnoliopsida > Lamiales > Lamiaceae > Galeopsis > Galeopsis tetrahit. The sequence continues at coordinate 238,880 of CAVLYN010000079.1, forward strand.
TGGCTTTCACTTCATTGACTGCTTGCGGTCAAGAAAACAATTCTACTGTTTCAGTAAGTGATGCTGAAACGAAGAATAATGAAAATATTTATTGTTTGCGAAATAATGACACCAAATTTATTGATGAAAATGTTTATAGGGCATACAAATCTTCAAGCGACTCTGTTTACTACTACAAAACAGAAAAGAATTATGATGATAAGAAATACGTCACTGTGGTAAATGCCATTTGTGTTATTACTCCATTGTGATTAAAATCTAAAAAATGTTAAAATAAATCTTGTAATGATATCTTATATTCGATATAATTACTCCATCACTAACTTCACTATAATCTATTAAATTATGGGATGCATAAACATGCATAATATCGAATCATTTCAAACAGATGTTGCATATGCTCACTCTTCTTATAAAAAATTCATTGTTAATAAAGCTTATGAGTTTTTTGATTCTGTTTTAACTAAAAATCATATACTTTGTGATAAATATAATTACAGTTTCATTCCAACTGAAAACAATTTTAGTTTTCAATCCAATGAAAATTCTTCCAATGTTTATATCGGTGAATTACCACCCGAATTTGCTTCTTATAAACAACATAATAAGCTTCTCGAAACTCTTTCCATGAACATGAAGGAATATGGTCTTGACTGCAATCTTGGCACAATTCTTCCATCTTACAAAGGTGTATTCACAAAATCAGACTACACCATAAAAAGCGTTAAAAATGGTGAAATAAATTTCGTACATAATAAAAACAAAACCATTAGTGTTAACGTTGGTTCTGGAATTCAGAAAACTCTTGCAAAAGGTGGTTCATTTCATTACGCTGACAATGACAATGACAATGACACTGTTGCCTTAATCGCTAACGACAACAAATCTTTCATTGAGCTTTCCGATGCTTGGCATAAAGCAAGAATGCGTGTTGCTGGTTCTAGTTATTTTTGAGAAATGTTAAAATAAAGCTTGCAATGAGGTTTTATAGTCGATATAATAACCTCATTGAAACAGACAACCAACTTCGGATGGTTAAACGTTTTAAATACTATGGGAACTCTTCTGGCAAAGAACCAAAATGATCTAGATAGTTTTGGCAATTTGTGTCTGGTTGATTTACAGAAGACGTTTAGGCGACGGTCTAAATGATGGGTTCGAATCCCTTGAATTCCTCCAATTCAACTTCGGTTGACTAGTAGCGCGTCGCTTAAGAACGCGACCTTATGAGTTAGAAGGTGAAACTCTTCGTCAGAACAGGCGTAAGTAGAAGGACCGTTCTCACCTTGACATGTTATTATGTCATGACAGAAGTGTGAAAGCTTATTGTGAATCGACCATTGTTTTACAGTTCTATGCGAAAGTAGCTCAGGTTGGTAGAGCGCAAAGTACGAAAGCCGGGGGCATTTAGCTCGCTGTGAGCAAGTAGGAAATGAGGTCAGAGGTTCAACGCCTTTCTTTTGCACCAAATCCATTTTTGGATTATTTAATGCGGACGTGGCGTAATTGGTAGCCGCGCTAGGTTTAGGCCCTAGTCCCGAAAGGGGTGAGAGTTCGAGTCTCTCCGTCCGCACCAGCAGTAAATTTTATGGGAAATCTTCGGTAGATAGTCAGCGCTTGACGATGTTGGTTCGAAACCAATAGTTCCCGGCTTCGGTGTCAGATACATATAGATGGGTACTTCGGTACATGACGGTTAAAATCCGATCTCTGAACCTTCTAATGTGGGTGAATTAGTATGATTCAAATCATGCTCCGTCTTGCCGGTTAATGCAAGGCACCTAACTAATTTGAGGGTTTTAACTGTTCTTAAAGTCTTTGTTCAAACTTGATCATTTTGTTAAAAACAAATTTGACAATGAAAGAATAATCATATAGTATATGATTATTCGCTGATTAGATTTCAGGAATCGCGGCTAGATAAGGAAGTGTTCTGCATGTGCCAAGAAGCTTCGATGTACTTTGTGTCGTGTAAACACTCAACAGATTGTAGTTAGTGTAACAGAAGCTTAATAATTTAGGTAAATTATTAAGGCTGTTACGGAACAGTTGAGTGAATGTGGTAGATCGTTTACCACATAAATATAACAACTTTTTAGCTCAATGATTAAGTTTGTTTATATTTTAAAAAACGATTATGGACAGAAGATTTAACCGATCATTTCTTTTTGATGCGAGTTCCGCTGTCTGGTTGATGCGTCCAGTCTCATAAGCTGGGATAGGTAGGTTCGATTCCTGCACTCGCTACCAATTGGAGTTACGCCCAATAGAGCGTTCTACTGCTTAGAGTGTAGATACGTCGCCATCGATTCGATAATGGTAGCCTAAGAACGGGCTTTAGGTGAATGGACACTGCATTTAACTTTGTTACTAGCGTACAACCAGTTCATTAATTCATGTTAAAATTTTATTGCTTCGCATCTATTATTGGTTTATAATCTGACTATCAAAAATGAGAATGCTGAAAAATATGACCGAATTAACCGAAAGTCGTATGAAAACTTTAATATCTGATGGATATATTGTTAAAAGCTTTGCAGAATTACCTATCGTTTGTCAGCTAGCTATTGTTTGGTACATGGCTGTAGATGGCGAAGCATGGAGTCGCATAGATTTATCAAATATTTTGGAAGAAAACTTAAAAACTTCATTGATTAAGCTATTGCCTAATTATGTAGAAATTTATGGTAATAAACTATTTGGACTTGCATATTTGAGTACTGACAAAATCTGTAATTCAATAATGCAAGATCCTGAAATTTCAGAACGTTTTTCATGTTGGAATGAATATCATTCATGGTATCTTGCAGGCAGTAGCGTTCCTGAATATTCCGAGGATAACCTTTGGCCTGTGATTTTATCCAGTGATGGTGATGAAACGCTAACTGATGGATGGCATAGACTTCACAGCTATATTCGTAAAAATATCGCTTGTATACCAGCAGTATTTTATATATAATAATTCACTAATTGATAGTTCCAAGGCGGCTGTATCGTCTATTGACGATATAAGTAAAGGATTAGGGGTTCATTTCCCTTAATTTGTAGGTTCGAATCCTATGCTATCAACCATTTAGACCAGCAATTTTGATAAATTGTGCAGCGTAAAAGGATATAAGTTTGTTCCTTCTGGTCAAAACGTTTTTAAAGGCTTGTGCGAGATTATGAGGCATATTGTGTTGCTAATATAGAGTGCAATTTTGCTTAGCAGGTTAAAAGTGGAGCCTTTATTTTATTCTAGTTTGCAAAAAAAATTATATGTCTATATATTTCCTATTATCTTAAAGGCTTAATTCAATGACATCAAAAACCATCAAAATCGTTCATAACCATCTTGGATATACAAAGAATGGAGATCGAGTTTTATTGGATCATGTTGAAACATCAGAGGTAGCCATTAAACATGACCTAATTGTTAGTGTGAATACACCTGTAATTGGTTGGGTTCCAAAAACATTTTCTGTTAATGAAGACTTCTTATTGGTTTTGAAAGAAAACGGATTAGGCATGAGTTCAAATGGCAGTTTCATTTCAATGCATAGTGTTGTCATCGATTTTGCTGTTGGCGAAAAGACCTTGAACTTTTTGTCTTTGGAAGACGCTAATAAAGCTTATTCTGATATTGTTAACATTATTAGTTGAATTTAAATAAAAGATAACTAACATGCGAACATTAAAATCCATTCTCTCTATGTCTTGCCTTTCTTTGATTTGCATTTCAGCATTGGCAGAAGAACGAGTCAGCAATGATGTAGTAGTAAATTCTTACCATGTTGCTTGCTATACGCCAAGTGGTTTTAAGATTTTTGATTCTGATGTTCAAGGATACACAGTATCTAATGCATCATTTATAACTGTTACTATGCTAAATGGTAAACCTGTGCGTTTGGCAAATGCCATTTGCAAAATTGAAGATAAATAACCATTATTTAAAAACGAGTATTTAAAATGAAATTTATTAATAATTGCCTTTTGGTATTTATTGTTTTTGCTCTTGGTGTTTCAGTAGCAAATGCAGATGCTGTACAAACTTATGATGTGAAATGTTGGAATCCAGATGGAACCGTTGTATTTGATGAAAATGTTGTTTCTCTCGAATATTCAGGTAAAGGTGGTCCTTGGTTTGAAGTAACATTTGCTGATGGCAAAATTGCTCGATTGTTTAATTTAAGCTGTCGTATCAAGGAAAAATAGTTCACTTATTTGTGACAAAACCTCTGAGTGATTTCAATTTTGTCAGAGGTTTTGTCACTATAAATAGATAATTAAAATAGCTTGACAATGATAGCGTCACATATTATAATATCCACATTGAAAGAGATAATCCTCTTCCAATTTAATGCGTGCTTCTACTAGCCGATCATTGAGAGGTTCGAAACTTTCCTTGAAAGGTGAGCCAACTGGTGGAATTTGTAGCTTACAGAGAAATTCTAGACAAAATTCTGTAATGAGAGGTTCGAGTCCTCAAGCGCGCTCCACCAACACATCTTCTCATTCATTCAATATCTCATTTCGAGTAACACACATTGAATTCTATATTTTCCTTAATTAAAGAACACAAGATTTTCACAATTTTCTATGTTTTAATTCTCCTGTTAATGATTCCTGTCATTAAAGGTGCTATTAGAGAAAATGAAGACGTAACTGGTTATCTTGTTAACATCGATCCCAATGTCCAAACATTTACGCATAAATCGATTACTACTCAAAATTATTACGCAACTTTTCATTTTGAAGAATATGGTGATAGGCAAGTTGCTATTCAAAAACGGACATTCGAAAATGGAAAGAAAGGCGATGTCTACACCTTCCTGAGAAAACATGTTCATCAAGATGCTTACACCTTCTTTTGGATGCTCGGATATGCATTGGTATTCTTTTTGACCACCTTCCTGACATTTTTTGTTGGCTTTTTTATTTATGTTACTTTGACAGATAAAACTCCAATTAAAACACCAAACACAATTTAAAAAACCATTTTAAAGGAATTCAAAATGAATTTTTTTCATAAAAAACTCAATGTCCACTTGTTTTGGCTTGCTATCTATTTGTGCTTTATTGCCCTTTCAGTTCCTGCATATCAGATGACAGTCAAGCAACATTCTGATGTGTATGGAACACTGGTATATTTGGATAATGCTCCAACTCCTTATAAGTATAAATCAAAAACCAAATATCGTTATTATGGCACTTTTAATTTTAAAGAATTTGGTGATCGATATGTAGACATCAGTCAAAATACTTTTGAAAATGGCAAGAAAGGCGATATTTACAGATTCACAAGACAATATGTTTACCAAGATGGACAAACCACCTTTGAGTTCTTCTTTTCGGTCGTAGTGTTTTCTGTGCTTTTTACATTGACTTTGAGCGCACCTTTTTATTGGTTTACCGAAGTTAGAGGTAAGGCTCCTTTGTCACGCTATTAATTCATTGACTAATTATCCAAAATAGAGGTATAATAGACCAAATCAAGGTTAATATTAAATGGCAAAGAAAAAAACAATCGCTGACGCAATTACAGAATCCAAATTTACTGGACCTTGCCCGCTTGACCTTGATTTAGCAGTCAAATATTTTGATGAAAACACAAGTATCTCGTATTCCGTGACTAAGCATGAAGATGGCATTGAATCTACTGAATATAGAATTTATCTTGAAACACCAAAAACCCAAAAAACTCGTGCGAAATTTACAATTTTTGAATCTGATGCTTTTTTCTTGATTGAAAAATTGAAGTTAACGAATTTTCACGGTTGGAATAAAAATTTTGGTAATTATTACCCACCTTATAGTTACAAGGTTTTGCGTGAAGCATATGCCATTATTCCAATGAGTGAAAGGACATGCAATCTCGCTGAATATGTAGCACAAAGAAGAAAACAACAGAAAGAGTTTATCAAAAACAATAAAAAGAGAACATAAAAATGACTAAATCTATAAAGGATATTATTACTCAATTTGAACCAACTGGTCCATGTAAAATTGATATAGACTTGGCTGTCAAAATGTTCAACAAAAATGTTCAACTGGTAAAAAATACGAAAGATGCACCAGAACCATCAGAGTATAGAGTTGTTGAAACTACGCCAAAGATTAAAAAGGTAAAAACTAAATTTACTATTTCAGAAGAAGATGCATTGGTATTAATCAAGGAACTGAAATTGATTGGCATACCACATGAGATTTTCAAAAGAACAAAGATCTATTATTTTCCCGATCAAAAATAATCCCATTAACCTAAAATACTTTCTTCATCAATAAAGGCAAAAACAATGAACGAATATAACCAACGTATGCTTGAACTATTTAAAAATGAAGGTTTCAATACCAGCCTTTTGGATAAACCAGTTATTAGCTATGCCGCACCATTTGTAACCGTTGCTTTTAAATCCGCACCTCGGGCGTCTGACTACAAACGTTTCAATGATGCTTGCTGGGAGCTTCATGGCAGTTTTGGTCATGGTTCCTTGGAACATTCAAACACTGAATTCGTAGAAGTCACTTTTAAAAGAACAGACGTTTCAGCAAAAACGCCACAAAAAATGTAATTTTTTTTAAATACTTGTTGACAACATTGTGGTTTAACACTATAATATACATCAAGAGCTAGGGAACATTGCACTACTAGCCTGTTTTAAGCATCCACTTGATGTATTATTTCGCACTGAACGTTGGCATATGACCAACCTCTTCAACGAAGCATCAAAAATGGTTTGACTTAGGATAGATGGTAGGCAGTTCCCAAGCCCGTTTTAAACAGCTACTTGTTGTATTATATTCGCTCTGAATGTTGGCATTTGACCAATCTCTTCAACGAAAGCATCAAGCCAGTCTAGTTTTAAAACGTTTAAATTTAACGAACATTGCTCTGTCCTCCCGTAAGGAGAAACACGATACTGGAATTAACCAGCACCTCTATTGGTGGCTCTCCTGTAAGGAGATATAGGCAGAATTAACTGCGAGCGATACCAATCTTGATTTGTTGAGCGCTCAGCAATGATAGTTGTAACAGCCAATTTTCACGAATTGGAATTATACCTCACCATATCTCGCATATGCTAATGTTCGTTTCTATGAGTATGAGAGTTTGACTCCGGTATGGTTTATTTAAGAATGCTGCCTTTTTGGTGGCATTTTTTTGTTTCTAGAAAAAAATATTATATAATCTGATCAAAATAGGAAAAATCATGCTATCGCAAGAACAAAGAATTCACAAAGAAAATATGGAAAACCTTACTAAACTTTCACCTTTTGAAAAAACAATTTCACATTTATTTTCTCAAATAACCAAATTCTTCAATAAAAAATAATTCTGTTGACTTTATCGTCCAACAGCATTATAATAACAACATCTTAAAAGACCATAAGGTGTAATCACTATGTTTCGTGCTATTGGAAATACCCAAGGTAAATTCCTTATTGACGAATCTCACTTGTCTAGCTTGAATACAGAAGATAAACAAGCTTACCTCAAATGCATTTCGTCAGTTAATGGCGCAAGCTATTGTGATCTGTTTATTATTTCCGCCTACCATTTCATCAAACTAAAGTTTCAGTCTTTTTAAAAAAATACATTCAAATCTTAAAATAAAATTCAATTATAATGGGTGACAAAATGAGTTGGGAAAATAAAGGCACAGCTATTGCAAGACGCTCCACACAAACTCGTTTTGTCATTCATACAGAACAGCTTGAATTCGGTTCTTCCGAATTTGTTAAAGCATTGAATGCAGAAGATGAAGATGAACACTTGGTTTATAAAGATGGGTTTGCAAAAGAGCTTCTTGAAGCCATTGGCGACAGTCTAAGCATTTCGGATTTGAAGCAGATTATTGATGTTTTTGGTAAAGAATATGAAGAACGTGAATCTGAACGTCAAGAAAGCATCAAATTACACCAGAAAAAATAAACATAAACTATTAATTTGACCTAATTTTAATATTGATTTATAATCAAGAAACATAAATATTTGGAGTTTCAAAATGGATCGTATTGTTTACGTATTAGTTACAAAAGATGGTGGTGTTGATGGTCGTGATAGCACTGCTATTGGTGGCAAAGATGTTCAAGCATTTTTCTCAGAAGATGAAGCTAAGAAAAGTCCTAAATTTCCTTATTGCACAATCAGAAAAGAAATTGCCGAAGTTGAAAACGTCAGAAGTGCTGGTTTGGCAAAATTGACTCCAACGGAAATTCTTATTCTTAACATCGATGCAAAAATCCAAATGCCACGAACATAACCTAAAGTCAGGTAAATCATGAACGAAATTTTAGACAACCCATTCTCTTTATTCGCAGTTCTGTTTCTCGGTTCGATTTTTGTTGTCATGTTGTTAAGCATGTTTGGTCTACTTAAACCATCAACTTCATCTGAAAGAAATCGTAATCGTAGAAACCGTTCTAATCGTAGTTCTGGTGGCTCCTTTGATGATGGCGATTATAGCTCTAACAGCCATCATGGACACAGTGGTGACTCTGGTGGGGGCGATTCTGGCGGCGGTGATGGTGGTGGGGGCGGTGGTGACTAATAGCTGTTGACCACTTTACTATAATCGAGTATAATCTTTCAACAAAACATTCATACCGAATGTTAAACATAGGAAATAAAATATGAATCCTTTTGTGCTTGCTGGAATTATTGCAGTACTATTGTTCGGTGCATTCTTTTTGCTTTCAATGTCTGCGCGTAGTAAACAAAAGCAGGATATGCTTGATGAAAGAAATCGTCAAGAAGAACGCGCTCGAATTCTTCGGGAAATCGAAGTCAAGAAATTACAAGATAAACGGGAAATGGAACGAAATCTTGCACTTAACAAGGCTCGTGAAACCACTATTTCACTTGAAAAACGAGAGCCTGTTCCCGTTCACCAAACGTCTCGACCATTGAAACCAGAAGCTGCAAAAAAATCAGAAACTCGAAAAGTAGATGATGACGATCTTTATACTGGTCGGAACACTTTTGCTCAACAATCAACTTTCAATCGTGTTGATGATACCCCAGCCTATCATCATACTCCTTGTGATCCTGAGCCTACCCGCCATCAATCTTATAGTTGTCCTGCACCAGATACCAGTTCGAGTTATGGTAGTGACAGTAGCAGTTCAGACAGTGGCGGCGGTGGCGGTGGCGGTGATTAAATCATCGCATTTTCAGATGTAAAAATATAAAGTAAAATTTTTGTTGACAGGGATGTCAGTTCCACTTATAATCACACTCATGATGCGGCATTAGTTTAAACAGGTTAAAACTCAACATCATTAGCTTCTTCTTGGTTACAAACGTACATTGACTTGAACAACCAGTGTATAGTATCTCCAAGTTGGGCAAAAGTTAAACTCAGACTGTTCAACTGGCTTTGGCTTTATTAATAGTGTTGAAAATAGGTTCGACTCCTATATGCGGCTACCAAATTTGTTACACTAAATGTATAAGATATTCCAATACAATCTAAGTTCGCTCCATATTTTCCTTTGTACCATCAATAAGTTTAATCGTTTTAATTTTGAAAATACCTCTTACCTAATATTACTTAAAATTTTCACCAACAACCGAGAGGCTTCAAAATGCAAAAAGAACAACTTGCTGGCATGATTGGACATTTCTACTTTTCATTTGGTAAAGAATTCTTTATCGAAACGAACAATGGAAATTTTGTCTGGAATAATCCTGATTATGGTGATGGTGATAACACTGTTAAGCCATTCAAAGGAACACTGAAACAATGGATCAAATCCTGCAATATTCCTTATTGCAGAGACAAAGGTTCAAAACTGATTGGCAATTACATTGGTAATGATTTTACCATTGTAAGCTGACGGAACAGAAGACCGAAGACGTTTGGTTAAAGACCTCGGACTGGTAGAGTAGCAATTTCTGACTTTGTTCAGATATCTCTCTACTGACGGGGCTTTTTCTATTTCCAAAAATAAATTAAATTAATTGAGCAAAATCATGAACAACACACAAACATACCACAATGACGTTTTAACAGCAGTGATTTGTGCAGCAGCCAAACTTAAAACAAGAGTCGCTTCCGCCACAGAATTCTATTACTCAGACCTTAGCGCTAAAGCGAACTTTTATAAAAACATTATTATCCCAATGTTGGAAATTGATAATTTTCCAGAAGTTGGAACAGATGAAATGTCTAAATTCGTTAAAAAAATAGAACATAACTGGATAGTTGAATCTGGAATAAACTAATCCTGTACTATTCATACAACATGATGTATAATTAAAATTCAAATAGAAAAGAAATAAAATGAAAACAGAACACGTAAAACTGCTAGAACGAATTAAAACTTTATTGGCTAGTCAGCCAGTTGAAACAACTTTGCGTCAATTACACGAATGTCGGTGTGACGGACCCTCAATTAATGAATTTTTAGGTCTTAACAAAACTGAAAACAAGTCAGAAGCAATAAATATTTTAGGTATTTATTAATAGGTGATGTATGAGTGATAACAAACGAAATGAACGCACAGAAAAAATGTTAAAACTCATTGAAGAACGACTTAATGTTTATACTGTTGAAGAAACAATTGAGCGCCTTCATTCCTATCAATGTACTGGTCCAACAGTAGATGAGTTTATTAAATCTTTCAATCTTCCAGAAAAAACTCAAAAATAAAGGCATAAATATGGTAATTTTTCCAATTCATAGAACACCTGAACAAGAAAAAAATCTTACTGAATTTCATCGGATAATGAAATCAAATTTTGGACGTAAATATAGCATTATTGACCAAGAAATGATCATGAATGTTGTTTATATTGATTCATGGACTAATCATGAAGAAGAAAATGGATTAGCTATTTTTACTGCACGATATGATGATCATGTTTTCTACACAATTAATTATGGTCATTGCGTTATGTCATCAGATGTGGTAGAATTCAATCCTATTAAAGTAACCAAGGATGAAGCTGAGCAAATGATTGTCGAAATGAAACAAGAAATTTTTGAAAATGAATCCAACCATTAAATATCAGGATTAAACTGAAAATGAACCTCTCATTTGACAATGCAATGCACTATTTGAATATTTTCTTACATTATTTTAACTTCATTGTTATTGTCGTTTGTTTGGTACTTCTTTATCCTGTATTCAAGAAAATTGCAGTCCATTATTATCTTGTCCATTTTGATAAACGTCCATTTGTTATTACCTATTACGATGAAGACGGGAACAAAACTGAACATTATGTTTGCGACCCTAAATCAAAAGTCTACATCATTGATCAAGTGACTCAAAATACTCTGACACCGCTTGATCAATTAAGCAAGAAGAAAGGCGTAAAATTAACTATCACTCCCTACGAACCAATTGAAACTAAAAAGGCGTAATATCATGACAGAAGTAATTAACACCGTTTCTGAAATTGAACAAGACACTCTTGAAACTCTGAATCTTGTTTTTGAAAAAGCGAAACAGAATATCCTTAAAGGTATTCAATCTGGTGCCATTGACATTAACGATCCAAAATTGTCACATATCACTATTGGAAAAATCATTGCTAAAGCTGCTATCACCTCTGCAACTGATGACTACCTTCAACTTGGCAAGCATGAAAAAGAAGTAAAAAACCTTCGTCATTTCATTTAGTCAAATGAGAGAGTTGATTGAACTGTTGCTTATTTAATCAACTCTTGGTATAATCTCTTCATACTATCTAATCAAGGCTTTCAAATGGACACCAAGGGCAAATACGTTCGTCATTGCAACCTTTTCATTGCTTTCTCAACTGATTACCAGCATCGCGAATTAGCAATGCGTATTTTTGGACGAGATAAGCTTTTTCATGGTGCCGGTTTTATTAACACCAAACAGGTTGATAATAAAATCGTCATCAACTGTTATGGCAAAAGTGAATCTTTAAAGAAAGCTGTTCGACGTGATGATAACGTTCTTATTTTGAAGGCAATGGGCACTGATAATAAGCACAATGGCATCGTAAAAGCTAAATATATGAGCAACGGCTATAAAGGAATTGTTTGTTCAGAAGAAATGGAATTCCCTCAAATCACTTTTGGTAATGACTCTGTAAATGCTGGCTATGTCCGATTGATTCCACAAGAAAATGGAACAATTAAAATTCACTGTTTTGATGGTGAAGAAAAAATCTCTGCTGGTGTTGGTTCTGATGATCACAAGTTTATTGCAGATGCACTTGGTATCACTGAAAAATACGAATTTTCATATTAAAACTACTTAGGTGAACAAAATGAACGATGTAGAAGACATGAATATTATTGCTGAACGCTATGATTATGAAATTTCTAATTCGGATTTACAAAATCTTGAAGAAACTCTGAAATCATTGCTTGAAGAACCTGACCTTCCAACTGGCATTGTGGCTGAACCAGCCTATCGCATTGTTGAAATTGAGCGCACCTCAGAAACTGCTTAAATTTTAACAAAAACCCCTTTACAAGCGATTTAAATAGCACTATAATACAACCTCAAACAACGATAAGGATACACTGTAATGCAAGGCTCTTATGTAGATTCGAAACAAAAGATTCAACAGAAACAACGTGACACCGAAAAAAGCAAAGCTCATCGTGAAGACCGTGCTTTTCGCCAGCGCCGACAACACCGTGAAGTTGAATACAGCTAATCATTCTTCATATAAGAGCCAATTCATTGGCTCTTTTTAATTAAAAGGTAAAAATATGCCAATTCCACTTGCTAAAGACAACGAAACATTGCGCGACGAAATTGCTATTGCTGCAATGCGAGAACTTGTAAAATACAAATATGTTATTGATGGTTTTACAATTAAAGATAACATTGCAAAAGTCGCAAGAACCTCATACGAAATTGCAGACGCTATGTTAGAGGCTCGGAAGCTTTAAATATGTTTAAAAGGATTAAAAATATTTTCGCCTCTAAATGGATTGAAATTTACCGTTCTGAAAAGCCTCACTTTGATGCTCTCATGTCTGGTTATGTTTGGCTAGTCACCGAGCGCCATAAAGTAACTGGTCAAAAAAGAAGCAGATATTCTAGTTAATTAAGAAATAATGCTTGACTCATAGCTACTGTTTTACTATAATATGTTTATCGAGTCACCCCACATCATTCAAAGCTACGGTGGTGATAATCTCAAGTTCGTAGCAGCCTTGAGACGGTGATTCGGTACATTTGGCTGTTTGGCAGAGTGGTTAATGCGGCGACCTGCAAAGTCGTTTTTCCTCGGTTCGAATCCGAGAGCAGCCTCCAAATGTCGGTATACTGTGCATGGGCACGATCTTCCAGAAAGCTACTGGATTAAGATAAAAGCAGCTTAGCGGCTGGTGGTTCGACTCCACATACCGGCTCCAAATGACACTAATGGCTCTACAATTGGATAGATAAACCATGTCAAGGCTTGCACAGCCTGCCGTTCTCAAATGGGTAAATAGTGTGTTATACAGCTACACCTTTTGAATAAATAAACTTTATTCAGTCAAAAAAAGTAACGAGAACAACTGACCAATAAATGATTGAATAAACCTAACTATTCAATAAGGTAATTAATTATGTATAACTCTTTCGAAGAATTCAAAAAATCCACCTCTCAAATTCACGCTATCCTTGTGAATTCTGGCTCCAAAATCAAATTATCCACTTATCGTGAAGAAATTGCTAAATCTATTGGTTTTTCTGATGTTAACGCATTGAAAGCAAAACTTGATAGTGCAACAATTAAATCATATGTTCTTGTTTATATTTTTGGTGGCATTGTTGAAGAAATCCATACTTTTCAATATAGCGATAATGGCAAATCCGCAATGAATGATATGTTCAAAGAAATGGTTCTCAATGACATGGATATCGATGCTGATTGTTTAGATAACGCTGATGAAATGGATAAGGAAATTTACAATACTGCAATTGAAAACTCTGTTTATGACAGTGGTGAACTCTTTATTAACTGCTACGTCAAAACTGAATAAATGGTTGTTTTTTAGCCGTTCTCCTGTTACAATACACATACTTTAATACATCAGAGATTTAAAAATGAAAATCACCTACCGTGTAATGCGAAACGAATGGTTCGATAATAAACCTGACTTGACAGAAGGTGTTCAAGATTTTGATGATGCCGAAACAGCAATCATTGAGTCAGCTAGATTGAACTCTTTAGTTCCAGAGCAAGATAGCGTTCAGTATCATGTTCGTGCTATTGATTATTGGAAACAATAAAATGACAAATTCTTTTGCAAAAATTGATATTAGTCAATCGGAAACTCCACAAAATGTTATCCAAATTATCAATGCTTTGAAGATTAAGCTTGATAATACAGTGGGCGCATTGATGAATCTGTCTTCTGCACCTAATTATAAGTATCTGATGACTTATATGGTTGGTAATTCAGGTATTACCCTCTCTGTTAACTCCGATGGTATCTATGATGAATGTATGGCTCTTAGTGAGCGTCTAGCATTAGCTGGTGTCCCTGATTTTAAAGAAAATAAAGAAGCATATGCTGAATTTAAAACAGCTACGCTTGACACTCTTATTGAAGATAAAATGCAGAATAATCAATTGATTTTGAGTGGTTCTGAAATTCGATATAAGAAATCAGACAAAGGCAAACAATCTGGTCCTTGGTTTAGTCTTACCGATGATGTGAAAATTTATGTAAATCGTCTTGAATTAACAAATGAAGATATTAAAGAACACAACCTTCGTCAAATGCAAGAAGCTATTGTCAAGTTGAAGAAACTTGGCATTACAGTAGATGATAATGATGTATTTATTATCAAATAGCGTCAAATATTAAAAAGCCTTACGATCTTACGATGTAGGGCTTTTTTGTGAAATACTATTCCTCTTGCTATACTCCTTGTAATCAGGTATAATCCATTTATATTATTTTCCCACTTCGTTGGCAGGATTCACAAATGTCTTATGATTATAGATTGCCCACAGATGCTGTAGCTGTAGTTGTACTTGGAACATTCAACAAGCAATGGTGTATTCAATTCCAGAATCGTAAGAAACATGATCGTGAATTTCTCCTAGATATTTTAGGTGGCTATAACCCTGCTGTTTTTCAAAATCTTGAAGAAGCTTTTTGGGCTATTGAGCATCATCAACTGAAGTTAGTGGATATTCGACTGCATCATTGCTATTCAAAACATCCAGAAATTGATGAAGAAATGCAAGAAAAAATTAACTCCATTAGAAAAGAATTTAATAGCACATATACTGCAAAACTAAACTGAGGCAAAACATCATGAGTGAAGGTTTCTGGTCTAAATTATGTACATTAACCACAATTGTCAATAAAGATTTTGAAGAAAGTTATGAACTCATCAGAAATTATATTTTGACTCGAACAAAATCAGAGCCATCTCTTGTTGAAGGTGAGTTCAAAGTAATGCGCAACAAAAGTAAAGCTATTAAAGAAGATTTTGAATCAATCGTTAGAAAATATCATTCTCAAATGAGCCAGCTAACAATTGATAATGTTAAAGTTAGCGAAAATGAAATGGCGGCTTTTGAAAAAGCATGCAGCATTCAGCAGGAAAAGCTAAAATTACAAAAACAACAACTGGTATTTTTGGGTGCTTCTGATAAAACGCTCCAAATTTTCGAAAATGATGTTAATGAATGGTTGGTTTTTCAATCCGATTTTTCTAACTATATCAAAAATCTTAAATTTTCATCTATACAAATCCAAGGCGAACAAATTATAAAACGGTGGATGGTCTGTATTTAATCATGTTCTTGATTACAGCCTAAAAGAATCATCACAAAAATAAAAACTCTTGAAATTCAAAACCATTCAGGAATAAAAATCATGAAACGATACAATATAGACATTGAAACAACTTACGGACGAGGAATGTATGATGGCGATGAATACAGTACTTTGCGAATAAGAGAAGGTGAAAAAGGTGAGTGGGTCAAAGCTTCCGAAGCTGAAAAAATGAAAGACAGAATCTATCGCATGCAAAAGCGTATTGATGAGCTAGAAGGGCGTTCGAAATAATACTGATTAATCCTTTTGTCGATTGATTATACATATTTTAAAATTGTTGACGTTAAAGCAAAAACACTATATAATCGTTCTCATATCCTCCAATGGAGGGAGGACTTTTTAGTGGAGTTTATTTTGGAAAATCAATTTGTTATTTACACAGATTTGATGGTAATCAGCAATATCCATATACGTTGACAACGTATCGTATTTTTGTTATTATAGTGTCTAATAAATTGGTAGGTAGGCTTAAAAGCAGCCATCCTTTAATAAGTAAGGCAAGGTTCAGAATCAGTTTACTATGTAGCTTCTAGCGGTCACGTTAGATGATAATGAGGTTAGGAACCCTCTGAACTGGTCAAGTGAAAAGGCACCCCGTAACTGGTAAGGCTAGATCCCTTTTTAGCGTAAAAGCAAGCCAATTTAAAAATCAATCGTCATCCTAAAACCTATTTTGAGTGCATAAGCATGAACTTCTTCAACGTCAGCAAGGTTATCCCAAACGCAATTGATATTGTTCTTTTTATCTTTATTGCATTTTCGGTTTACTTCAAAAATTATCCAATTACAAGCTACATTTTGCTTGCAATCCCATGCTTGGCAATGATCTTCATGATCTTTCGCCAAATCGCTGATTGCTATAAACAAAAGTCTGTTTACAACTTTACAATGCTTGTAACTGCCGTACAAACCAAAGCCGATTGTTCTACAAAAATTATCCGTGATTTGATTATCTATGGATTGCACATCTATCTTTACACTCTAAATCCAAAAGCCATTTACTTGGTAAGCTTTGGAATGTGCTTGATTTATGACCTCATGATCTACAATGCAGCTTTCAATCCCTTTATGAAAAAATATGTTTTTAATCAAACGATGAACATCGTTGAAGAAAACCAAAATAAAGAATCGGAGAAATAACATGCTTAATAAAAACAACCTTCCAAATGAAGTCGTTGAAGCAGCACTTGTTGCACATAATGCTTGGAATGCCTTTATCAAAAAGCGTGAGCAAAGTGCTAATTCTGCTTGGTTCTTATGTCGAACAATGTCAGCCGTAACTGGTTGTCGCCAAGAAGAGGTTTCTGCTCGATTGAGTCGTTATGATATTAATCAAATCATTGAAGAAGCGGGTATTATCCAAAATACATTCCATTCCAAAACCGCTGATGAAATTCAAAAAATATTGGTAGGTTAAAAATTAAGCTCCTGTAAAGGAGCTTTTTTATTTTAAAATTCTGAACTTATAATTTCTTTTAATGAGGCATAGTCTACTTTTGCATTATGCCTTTTATCTTTTGGAATCTTACCCACAACAATCACTTTTTGAACACCTAACGAATCAGTCAATTCTTTTGGTAGTGATTTATTTTCAACAACCAAACATACTTCATTTTTATGCATAATCAATGCTGTTTGATAGCCCTGTTCAAACAGTGAAGCTTCTATGGCGAAAGGATAAAGAATCTTATCATTTGATACTATCCTTTGACCAAAACGACCAAGTAACCACAAATCCCCATTCTTATCAAAGTACCCAGCATCACCTGTTCTATGCCAGATTTTACCATTCATGTGAATTTTGTTTTCTTTGTCACCTTCCCCATTTAGATAACCTTTTAAAACATGCTCTCCACTAACAATTATTTCCCCTTTCTCGCATTCCACTAAGGAAAAATCGCTCATGTTATCTGTTAGCTTTTTACTATCAATAATCCTTATTTCTATTTCAAAAATAGGTTTTCCTACATAAAGACCTTCACCATTTTTTGTTAATTCCACTTTACTGTCATTATATTCGTCAGATGACATATGCGCAATTGGCTCAGCTTCTGTAGAACCGTACAAGCCAAACACCTTGGCAGTAGGCATCTTTCTCTGAATCTCTTTTAAAATTCTTGGATAGACTGGTCCACCGCCCATATATACATGTGTCAATGGTATATTCTCTTGTGCTGAAAGATATTCTGTTATTTTATTAACAAGAACTGGACTCCCACCAAAACGAGTAGCTTTATATTTGAAAATATCAGTTAATAATAACTCACCATTTACTTCTGCAGG
This sequence comes from Galeopsis tetrahit, assembly GCA_963675135.1. Lineage (NCBI taxonomy): Eukaryota > Viridiplantae > Streptophyta > Magnoliopsida > Lamiales > Lamiaceae > Galeopsis > Galeopsis tetrahit. The sequence continues at coordinate 256,925 of CAVLYN010000079.1, forward strand.
TTTCAGTAAGTTCACATTTGGAATAACACTGTGCATACCAGCCGCTAAGTTAGCAAGTACAAATACTGGTAATGTACTAATATCAATCTCACCTTGACTAAACAACATGTTTTTTGATAAGACTTCATATTGTTTTAGCAAAAAGGAATGAGTTCTTACCGCCGCTTTCGGTTTACCTGTGCTTCCACTTGTAAACGTAATCAAAGCTGGATCTTCTTCACTTACAATAACTCCATCTTTTAAAGTATTATTAGAACTAAGAAATTTATTAAAATTTTTGGTCAAAGGCAGATAGCCTATTGTAATACTCAATGGAATATGACGAATATCTTTATTTATCAAACGTAATAAATGTGCTTTCTTAACACCGATAAATGCTTTCAATGGATACTTTTGAATACATGCCTTGATATGTTCTTTAGAACTTTGTGGGTCAATAAAAACTGCAACTGCACCAAGCTTAAACAAGGCTAATAAGGTTGTATATAATTCAAATGACATTGGTACTAAAATAAGCACACCATCGCCTTTTTTGATACCTTCTTTTTGTAAAGAGTAAGCGACTTTATTAACTTTCTCATTTAACTGTGAGTAAGTCCAAGTTTCACTTCTCGAACTCATACTAATTGCAGGAGCTTTTGGAAATTCTCTTACATTCTTTTCAAACAGATTCATTAAGTTCATTTAATATCTCTTTTGTAAAGTGTGTATCCACGAAGTTTTTCACTATTATCTTTAATAATGTTTTGAACAGCATTTTTATCATACATCAATGCATGAATTGTATATTCAATCTCCATACTTTTCATTTGCTCAACGGATTTGGATAGTAAATAAGTCCCTAACCCTGCATACTTTCTATCTTCTTTCACAGCAACTGTCTTTAGAATGACTCTATTAATATTCTCACCTCTTGCTTGTTGACTCATATCCAACATTGCAAAAAGATAGCCCACTAATTCTTCACCATCATAAACAACCCAACTAACATTAGGCTTTAACAATGACATCATATCTCCATATTTTTGAAGATAAACTTCTTTATCAATATGAATGTAATAAGGGTTTCTCATAAACGATTGTATACTTAAATCAAAAATTGGTCCCAAATCATCAGTTCCCAACTCTTTGAATACAAGATTTTTAAATCTATTATGCAACTTATCTACTCTTTTATCTTCCCATTCATTAATCGTTGTTATATAGCTTGAATAGGTTTCTTCTGGTACGAACCCAGCATTCTCCCAGTGAGCGACAAAATGTTCTGGCGTGTATGGTTCAAGCAGGAATGGTTTATGCTCTCCATAGTACGTTGTGAGACGGTATGGTTGCCACGTATTCCCATTCATCGGACCCACAACCTTTATTGCTCCTAAGCTCTTCAATTCGCTTACAAGCTTATCTAAAAATTCTTTGGATTCATTCAAGCTGGTCTTTTCTTCACATTTGAATTCACCAATCAAACCTACTTTATATAGGCTGTGTCCCACTGGTAATTGAGGATAATACCAAATCTTAGCTTGAACTAAAATTTCATCTTCTTTTAAATATCCCCATGTATCATTTTCAAAATATTTAAACATGAATACTCCTTAACATTAAAAATAGGACAGAACCAAAGAATGCACTACCACCTTGCATAATAAGCCTTTCTCTGTCAGTTGGAATTACTTCATACTTCTTAGCCCATCTTGTAAAAATAAACAAACACACTGTTAAAGATATCGTTGTAAAGAATGCATAGTAGTAATATTTCTCATTCGTAAAGACGTTAAGTTTTCCATTATAAAGCATGGTTATAACTGTTAATAAAATATTTGCATTGATTATCGGATAAACAAAATTAGTTCTTTTATGATAAATATATTGATGAATCCCAAGAAATAATCCCCATTTGAATACAATAGTAAATGCAAAATTCAAGGTTTAAACTTTCATATCCACTGTTTTTAAGAAACGCCCAAAACAAACCACCTAAATTCAAGTAAAAAATAGTTAACACTGTGTGTGCATCTTTTAACTGTGCATGTTCTTTTCGAGAGATAAAAGAATAGAACAATAACATAGAAAGTGGAATTACAAATATAAGAGGCTCAAACGTTATATACAAAAATCCAAGTATAATACAAGCAAGCAATGCACTCAAATTCATAGTGCTTTTCTTTCTGAAATATAAGCCAGCAATCATAATACCAATCAAAATAACAGTAAGCATCAATAGCATCGAAATTTCAAACTTTAAGTATTTTGTTAATATTAAATATGATCCTAACGGAATAAATAAATTATCCAATCCTTGCCAAGCAACAGCTTCGCAAAGTGTAATAAGAAGAGCGATAAATAAAGAGACAAGTATAATATGTGAATTACTGAAATCTGTCATTAACAATAATGGTATCTGAATACACAGGAAAGCCGTTATAAAAAAGAACAAACTTCCTTCAATTGATTTAATCCCTTCTGCTGCATCATAATGAGACTTGCCATAACGAACGCCAACAATAGCAGCAAAAGCATCAGCGAGAGTCAATACAAGGATAGGAACCATATAGAATATTGGCTCTTCATGTGATAACTGGAAAAGTACAGCCACGCTTAAAGGGAAACAAATCTCTCCATATGAATGTCTTTCAACTCCATGAAGCGCTTGACCTAAGTTATCTTTAAATTTCTTATGACGTAATCCAACTAGTGCAATAATACTGACAATGCACATTAGCCAAATAGGCCATGTTTCATAAAACAGCCATGGGAAACTAAGCGTTGTTAGTCCCAACCCAATATGAACCATTTTCCTTGATATTTCAGGAGATAATTTATATCTGTTTTTAATAAAATGTAAGGGCAACATACATTCCACTTAAATAGATAAGTGTGATGCACAACATTAATGCTGGATAATCCAAAATTTTCTCTAACATTGCTCACACTCACCTTTATATAGGTCTATTTAATTCTTTCACAAATGAATTTACTATAAAAGAATGCTTTGTCTTTGATAAATAATTCATCGGTATTCAAGGAATCTAATTGTACTTCAAGTTCATTGAAAAGTCCAGCATAACGTGGAGCCAACATATCCCAATAAACTAAACGACCATTTTTTTGAGAAGCATCAATTAATTGCTGCATTAGCTTTTTATACATATCTTCTGACATATATTCAAAAATATCACTTAAATTATATTTAGTAATTTTCTCTGGTGCTTTTTCAAGATAAGATTCAATACTTCCCAAATGGACTTCTAACTTATGTAAGTTTTGACGAATCAACTCAAAGTTTTCTTCCCTAAGTGCATGAGGAAGTGAATAACGGAACTCACCATGAAGAATCCAATCCAAATAAGGGTTTTCTTTTGCCAAAACGTTATTAAAAGCAACTTCTGTACGACCAAGAATTTTCTCAGCAACGCTGCCTTCTACATATTTAAAAAATGCCGGATCACGCCCCATTAAACCCATGAACTTACGGCTGAAAAAGATTTAAATAGCAATCTCCAACGCCAGTTGTTCCAATGATTCTTATAAAACTCTCTTTGTTCTTCTATGGTTTCCAATGAAAACAATTTTTCAATCGTCTTCTTACTGTGAATGAATGGAATTACCTTATCTTTAAACAAAGCAAAATATTTTTCGAACTTACCAACATTCCCATAACCAACTTCAATAAAATTAGTTTGTTCCCAATAAGCTTTTACATTATCGTCAAGATAAGGCATCACCTTACTATAATAGTCTTTCCTTTCTGAGGCAGTAGCTTTTTTTGCGCCATGAAATTTCAGCATTTGTTCATGTGTCAAATGAGCATAAACTGCTTTCCTCAATTCAACTGCTGCCAATTGAACTGGATTCATATCAATCGCAATTATCTTTTTAGGGGATTTCGATAAAATCGAAAATGAGTTTTCACCAGCAGAAGCAATACTCAAACAAACATCTTCTGGTTGTATATCAAGGCTTTTACCAATACGTCAGCATCTTCCCAACATTGGGCATAGCGCATAATACTAAACGATGCTTTTTGTTCAATTTCTGTTTTCATTTTTTGTTCCTTATTCTGTAATTTTAGTGATAGTGCCAGTTGTACCATTCATTTCTACAATGTCATCATCTTTCAACCAGTCCATAAGCCCCGGAACACTCACTACGGCTGGGAGATTCAATTCCCTAGAAACGATAGCTGCATGAGACAAAAGACTTCCTCTTTCTACAAGGATTGCACTCACAGATGAGAACAACATAATCCAGCCCGGATCTGTTCTTTCTGCTACTAAAATAGTTCCTTTTTCAAGAGTGACATTTTTAGGGTCTCTAACTACTCGAACCTTGCCTCTAACAATCCCCGGACAGCAACCTAATCCTTGTTGAGTATCACCTTCAAGTACAATGTTTTTTGAACGACTCATATAACGATTATTCTTGTAAACCATTCCATAGGTGGTAAACCTATCACTTGGATTAGCTTCATTTTCATATCGTTCAAATTCTTCTTTCCTGAGTTCAGCCAAGGCTTTCAAATTTGTTAAAGTTGATGTACCTTCAATGAAAGATTGGATTTCACCAACTTCCAGATAAAAAATATCTCTTTCATCTTTCAAGATATTTTCTACTACTAATTTTCGACCAATTTCCAAGAAAATCTTTCTCACTCTACCAAAAAGACGAGTTCTTTCAAATCGCAAATTCTCACGTTCACGAACTGTTTTTCTTGCCATTTTGATAATCCAAGCAAATGTATGTCTTTTAGCAAATGGAAGTTTTGCTAACACGTCCCTCTCCATTTCTCTTGCTTTATCATCTGTTTCAACTTTTTCTTCTGTATTCATCAAAAGGTCATTTTGACTCAATTCAAAAAGAGTTTGATACAATAATGCTGGATTATCAAATAAGGTAATACTTTCAAGTTTTAGTTCATCTAAGCAACGATCACCAAAACGATCAATATAACTATCAATGTCCTTTTTTACATCTTTTTTATCAACTTGCTCACACCATTGTGGAAATACCAATTCACCGATCTGATAGCCGTGAATCTTTCTTGCCATTTGTTTCATCAATTTAGCAGGTTCTGCGCTGATAATACCACCTTGGGTCAAAATCAGTGTATTTTGCAAGCTTTCATCATGGTCATTACACCAGTTAGTGCTCAACTTACGAAGAAGACCGTAGAAAACCATAGCGAACAAATCATTCACCATTGGTGCATCCCATTTTTTCAACAGTTGCAATTCAAGGCTATTATAATATTGAATCAGTTCGCTGGTAGACATTTTAGACAAATCTCTTGGAGCTAATGCCCCATCCAATCTTTTATAGAAATCATTAACAGTTCTATCTAAAAGAGCCAATGATTTAATCAAACCTAAAGAAGTAGTCGCTAAATTCAACCCATCTTTAAATTTATTCTTGGTTACATTTTCTTGGATTTCTTGAACAAGTTCATCACTGAGTTCTTCTTTTACACCCATCATCTGTTCCATGAATGTTTTATTCAATGAAAAACCGGGCAATAGAGCTAATGTCTTGTACCAACTATTCATATTGTAAAATACACGACCTTGAACTAATCCAAGCATGTTTCTGAATTCGACATCATGATTGTCCACTTTCGTTTTTGAAATATTTAGAATCAAACACAACTGTCTATAGACGTTTTCATACGCTTTCTTTGCAAAACTGAATGTCAATGGTGTTGTAATCCACCATAACTTTCTGCAATGTTGGAGTTATCCCACAGAGTTTCTTTACCTTCATTAATTGTGGTAATTGGACGCGATTGAAGTAAGAAAACTTGACCTTTTTCAATTGCCCATTCAATGTCTTGTGGATGACCATAATAATCACTTACAGTCTTAATAATTTCTTGCACTTGTAAAACTTGAACATCTGTCAATGACGGTGATTCTGGCTCAATAATATTTACCAAAATTGTTCCAAATTAGTTTGATCTAGAACTTCTTTCTTCTCTTTGAAAGCAATTACTACATCATCAATTTTTCCATTTTTAACAATCCAAGTATCTGCATCAGTATCACCAGAAACCAATTGATTACCAAGACCATATACACTGCTTACAACATACTCTTTATCTTGTGTGACAGGGTTTATACCAAAACCTACACCAGCACTCTCTGCATTGACCATCAACTGAATAAGGACAGCAGGAGACTCGATTACATCAATATTTCGTTCTTTTGTGTATTGAATGAAATGTTCGCTATAAATGCTTTTCCAGACTTTTTCAATAGTCTCTTCCACTTTATCAGTAGGAACGTATAAAAATGTATCCAATTGCCCTGCAAAACTATTTTGCAAACTGTCTTCACTACTTGCAGAAGAACGCACAGCCCACAATTTATTCGTGCCAAAGCTTTTAAGAGCTTCATTCAACTCTTGCTTGAATTGCATTTTAATGCTTCGTTTTCTTCAATCTTTGCTTTTGTGTTTTCTTTTACTGCAAACCATTGAGGAATATTTAAGCTTTTATTTGCTTGACCTAAAATATATAGGCTATAAGCTTTGCCACCAATTTCTTTGGCGGTAATAGATTTATCTGAAGTTGAACAGTAATGAATAAAACTCATAATAAAAAAATCCCTATAACTGTTAAATATTACCGCAATGGTAACATAATTTATTTAAAATAACCAGCTTAAATACTGATAGCCTAAAGGAATAAGACCTAACAGTAAATAAACACTAAGCGTGAATATACCTGACAAATTCTCAAACACTTTCCCATTCCCTTTTTCAGGAGCACGCAAGAATTTCTTAGTATATAAAATAGATATACACATGTATAAAACTACAAATCCTAAAATAATATTAAAAAATGGATTTGGTAAGTAATAAGACGCACCAATAGCACATAATCCTGTCAACAATACCATTGATAACCATGCAATACTTGCTTTCTTGCAACCCCATAGGACACTGTATGTTTCAACTCCGTGTTCTTCGTCTTTTGGATTTCTGATTTTACGACCAATTTCAAGGTTAATTCCATTGAAAAAGCTTAAAGCTACGAACCAGTAAATTGCGTAAGGTGGAGAATCAAAAAGAATCCAGTCTGTTGCTGTTGCATAGAAATCAACCATAGGCATGATAATCATATGCGACCACATATAAGTGATAGGATGAGCTTTCAGCCACGGTTTAATACCAAATTCTTTACTCATACATGCAAGATAAAGCCAAACAACTAACAAAATACCTGCTAACTTAATATCCAAAAATACAGCAGCCGTTAATTGGATTGCGCTTGCAATAATAAAAAGATATTTCAACTCTTTAAGTTTAATAATACCTTGTGGAATTGGTCTATAACTACGGTAAAGACAATCTTCTTCATAATCTTTAAATTCATCAGCAATCCGCAATTGCAAAAAGAATAGAAAACACGTTATAAACGCAACAATATAAGAAAGCATTTCAGGAGAGTTTCTTCCGCTAATCATTGCTGAAAAACTAACAGCCGAACTACTAAACGCTAAAATTAATAATCCATGTTTCACTAAAGGAAAGCGAGACTTTTGATAAATATTCCATTTCTCAAAAAAAGAGTAATTATTAGACATTATTAACCTCTTGCCAATTGTTGATGTGCATTTGCGAAATGATTAGCACATAGAGCACCAATAATGCTTAGTTCTCCTGCCAAACAAATACCACCAATTACTTCTGCTAATGCTCTTGCATGACCACTACCAGATAGCCCTAGCATCTTCAAACATTCTTTCTGACTACTTAATCCTGTACCACCACCTACCGTACCAACCATAATGTTTGGCATTGTTACACTGGCATACAACCCACCGGATTCATTTATTTCAAAGCGAGTGACGCCTACAGCGCTTTCTGCAACACATGCAGCGTCTTGACCTGTTGCAATGTAAAATGCTGCTAACCCATTGGCATAATGACCTTGTACACCAATGGTGCCACTCATTACACCACCAAGCGCACTCATAGACCAATAGTTCATCATCATTTCTGGTGTTGTATGTAATACAGATTTCACAAGTTCACGACTTAAATTTACTTCTGTTGTTACTTTTTTGCCACGGACACCAAGAAAACTCATTGCGCTGGCTTTTTTATCACCTGAAAAGTTAGCTTCTAAGAATGCATATTTAATTGGTACAGGAGTAGTATTCAGAATGTATTCATAAATAGCATTGGTAGCAATTGTCACCATGTTTTGACCACTTGCATCACCAGTTGTATATTCAAGATGCATGTAAACATGATTACCCTCCATGTGGATTTTCATGTCAATTAATTTGCCAAATCGTGTTGTTGCATTTGCCAACTTCACAAAATGTGAATATTGTTGTGTTACCCAAGCAATGAAAGTACCAGCTTCCATTATAGTATTAAAGGCAAAACCTGGACTACGACCAACAGCCTCCCCTAGCAGAACAGATGTTGCCCCACCGGCTTTCCTTATTAAACAGGCTCCACGGTGATAGCTCGCAACAAGAGCGGCTTCGGTTGTTGCTAATGGAATCATATAATCACCTTTGGCGTGAATACCATTGATTCTTAATGGACCAGCAAGACCAAGAGGAACCTTTACAGTACCAATTCCATACTCAATATTTTTCCCGTAGGATTCAATCAACTGTTTATCTTGTTCGTTGTAAAGTGCTGATGGCGGCTCTGAATAGCCCATTGCTGCCCAACGTTTTTGAACAAATTCATCTGTTGTGCGAGGCGTTTTAATGATTTTTTGAGAATTTTCAAAATTTGAAGACAGCAATGGTTCACTTTTCGAGTCCGATAAATTTTGCAATTCATCAAGATAACTTTTGTTTCGCTCAATACTTCTTGGCATATTAACCTCTGGTATTATAATAATCTCTCAATTATAACAGAACATAATCTAAAATAAAAGCTTTATCTTTGAGAAATATGAATTGACTGCATTACCTTTTTGAGTTAAAATTCAGCATCACTGAATATTCTATCAACAGAGAAAAATACATGATTAAAGTAATTCTTGTTTATCCATGTCACGGCATGACAATCGGTACACCGATGTATGTCGCCAAAAAAGACTGGCTTGATAAAAAAAGACATGATGTTTTTGCCTACAGAACACCAGAAGATGTCGGTCAAGGAAATCTTGCATTCAGCAGTATGAAACGTGAATGGTTCCGATATGACGAAACCAATCAGGATTTGTATTCTGTCGTCTTTGAAGAACACACACATAATGTAAATGGGTTTAGCTCTAATCCTGATAATATTTATGAAAACATTGCGAATATTAAGCATACTATTGAAAATACAGTTATCTTTGGTAGTCTTCTGCCTAAAGAAGAGGCTTTTTTGGTAGGTCTTAAAATCTCAGAAGCTCTGAAGCTAAAACAAATTAAATATCCGTCTCATGTTGAAAACTTAACCTGTTGGTCAGATTCTGAATCCAATCCATCAGCTTATCGAAAAATATATTTGCGTCCTGACTAAATATCACAAAAATTGTAAAATAACCTAATTCGTCGTATAATAATTATATCTACTAGGAGAAACAAATGAGTCACAAAAAAATGACAAAAACTGATTGTAGCGATAGCTGGGCTGGTGGCGTAATCGGAGGTATTTGCAAGCACTATGGATTCGATCCATTTCTTTTTCGTATCACATATTTAGGAATTCTTATTGTAACATCAGGGGCTTTTCTTCTTGCATATGCCGCATTGTATTTCCTTATGCCAAACGAATGCGAAGCAAAAAAAGATTAAACACACTTGTTGACAAGGCTGTTTAATCTCTATATTATAGTCACAGAAAGGTTGGGAGGTTGGCTTAGAAGCAGCCATCCTTTAAAGAGTGAACCGCCGTAATTGCAAAAGTTGGCGTTTAAATTTCTGGCAGCTATTTGGCACATTTTGTGAATAGAAGATAGACCTAGAAATGTATACGTACTGCGTCTTATGCTGGTACAATGGCATCGGAACCTTCCCCGAAAGGGAAAATAAAGACGATTTTAATTGATTCGAGTGTCTTTGTTTTGGGAGTTATAATCAATTGGTAGAAGACAGTTCTTTGGCGTATCAGCACACCATCCTTTCATTTTGTTGCTGTAACTCAATGGTAGAGTAGCCGCGTTCAGCGGTAAGTTAAATCCGCAATATGAATAGTGGTTCGATTCCACTCTTTGGTAGCTTAATGGTAAAGCGATTGGTCTGGATACTGACGATGGTTCAATTCCATCCGGCAACGCCACAAACATAAGGGTGAAAATAATGACTGATAAAAAATATGTTGTCGTTTATATGGATGAACACAATAACCATGTTATTGACATTCCAGAAGAGGTTCTTAAAACACTCGGCTGGAAAGATGGTACTGATGTTTCTTTGACTGTTGAAAATGGTCAGATTGTGATTCGAAAAGCAAGAATCTCGCAAATCGTCGGAAACAAAGAACTTATTTAAAAGGTATGAAAAAAATGTGTGATAAGATTATTACTACAGTTGGATATGATTCCTACATGAACACTATCACAGAAATCCCTGATGAGGTTCTTTTACAACTTGGCTGGTCAGAAGAAAACGAAATCGAATGGACTATTGTTGATGGTGAAGTTCGAGTGCGTAAGGTAACAAATCCAGAATAACGTAAAAATGCTTTTGTAGCTCAACTGGTAGAGCAGCGGGCGTGACCTCGTAAATTAAATCTCCACTAGTTTACCGTATAGGTATTCATAGAAGATATTGATAGTGGTTCGAATCCACTCAAAAGCACCACTATTAAATAACAGAGAAACATTAAATGGACGAACAAACTGGTTATATGATTATAGCTCTTATTGGCATTGTTTTGGCTTTTGCCATCTTTAACCATTTTATGGAACGTAAGAATCATTCTAGTAATCAAGCTCTTATTGATGTTCAAGAAACCAACAAGCAAATAATTGAGCAATTGAATGGCAGGTTGGCAACCTTTGACGAAGAATACCTGAATTTCATTTTTGAGAAAATATCTTCTGAACCTGAAAATTCAGCAATGTATACAAGTCAATATAATGATCTCAAAGCTTATCGCCAAAAATGGATTAATTATGTTCACAAAACATGTCGTAATGAAGAAACTGTTGTAATGTACGCAAGAAGCACTTAATTTCTTGCACTTTTTTTGATTTTAACGTATAATTGCTACCTACATCGTTGTCTTACAGAGACAGATAGTTGAATCTATCAAACGATACCAAAAGGACGGTTCAATCCCGTCTCGTTAGCCGAGGGCTGGGGCGAAAGGAGTCAGGATCAAAACCTGATGATAAGTCTGCAAGACAATAATCTTGCAGTAACTCTGAGAGACAAATGGCTAGGTCGGCACGACCTTTAAACGCAACTGCGAAATCAGTTCGAGGTGCAAAATTTCTCAATAGGCTAGATTTTTCTAGCCTTTTTCTTTTTTCAGTGGTATAATTCAGTCAAATCAACTCATATGGTCAACTACATCATGGCTCGCAAAGAAATTGGTACTGTAAGCTTTTCTATCACTGGCGAATTCATTACTGAACAATGCCGTTCAATGGTGATTTCTGGTAATTGGCGTGGCGCTCTCACTGTCCTTGGTGATGTTGAAGGTTTTGGTATGGACAACTCAATCCGCCTTCTTAAAGGTGAAATTGAACTTTATGGTAATTCCGCTGAAGAAGGCATATTTATGCGTGAACAAAATCAAGAGGATGAAGATCTTCTCGATTACTTGGAAACTTTAAAATTCCAGTATTCTGGTCTTTATCAATATAAAAATAAGGTATATCGTCCAGAATATCTGGTAACTGCCTTCAACATCGAAGATGTTAAAACAGCCATGGCTATTCATGGTAAAAATGACCGTTCCTCAGCTTTTTTCCGCGCACGTTCTTTCCATTACGCACCAAGCAACGATTATATTGCTACTGGTCCTTTGACTTCTCATGATCGACGTGAAGGTGATTATGACAAAGGTTTGGTAAGCAAAAAAGCAATGCTCTGGAAACCTATGGACGATTATCCAATTTGGGTTACTCCACATAAAAACATTGAAGAAGCTATTTCTGAATTTACAGAAAAACGTGGATTTCTTTATTTGAAAGAAACTGGTGCAACATTTGAAAGCACAGAAGGTAGCGAGACTATTACAACTGAAAACGCTTTCGAAAATGCTGAAATTGTTATTGAGGCTATTTCGGAAATTGTTGAAGAAGTTGTATCTGAAACTCCAAAACCAGTAGAAAAAAGAAAATACACACGCGATATGTATGAAGAGCAGGAAAAAGAAAAGCAAGACAAACATGATGCTTATATTCAACGTATTCGCGATGAAATTTGTTCCAAAATTGGACCAAAGGGTGGTGATGACTGGTTGCGCATGCCTCATTACAAAGATGGTGAAAGCATGTATAAAAAAGGTGCTATTCCAGATATTTACATTGATGTACCTCGCTTGGCTTTCTTGCACTGGGCATTGCGTAATATTCCAGCCGTAAAACTGGGCATCATTGAAGATTGGACTCCAGTTTCACGCTCTGGTCTTAAAATGCATAACGATGACGAATACCATAGCGATTGGGTGATTGCTGCTGGCTATGATCCAGAAGTTTTCTATCAAGAACACGACGACATTAATACATCTGCTTATTCTTTTGCAATGGATATTGTTCGAAACATGACAGATTTTGATTTGATAGTTCTTTCTAAATCCTTGAAAAAAATTTTTAGTGGTAAAATTAAACACTTGAAAGCTGGTGAGAAACTGGAAGAAGGTGAAGTAGGTGTTATTTCCCATGCTGGTGTTGAATTTGATGCAGCGCTTCGTTCAGCAGCAAAACACAAAACTGGCTTGATTTGTTTGACGGGTGGCCCAATGGCTCATGTTGTCGTTATTGGTCGGGAATTGGATGTACCAATCGTAATGTGGGATAAAGCCCAAGAACTTTGGAACTACCATCATGTTTCTGTAAATACAGAAGAAGGCACTGTTCACGTAAGTCCGCACTAATCTTACAAGGCGAAAGGATTCGCCTTTTTCTTTGCTATAATTGAACAAATAGTTTGGTTTAATTATATGTTCTTATATTTAATGCTTGTCAACTTCTTAATAGCACTTACAGTTTCGGTAATTGTTATATCCTTATTTTCAAAACCTATTAATTCAATATTGAGCCGAATCATTAACGACCCTATTAATACTGCTTGGTCAAAATATATCAAGTTTTCAGGAATGGTTGTTGGAATTTCATCTGGCGTAAGGATCTATGAAATAGAAAAATATATAACTCCAGCAGTCTATGATAAAGAACAAATTATTATTCAATTAACAAGAGACAGATGGATATTGGAAGTTTATAGAACTATTATTGAAACATTACAAGGTATTGCATGGATGATGTTAGTATTTTTTGTTATGGCTCTATTTTCATATGTAATCGTAAGATGGTCAGAAGTCAAATACAACAAAATTCATTAATACAAAAAGCCTTCATCAGAAGGCTTTATTTTTTCAACTCTTTTAATCTTGTTTCAAGTGATTCGATTTCTTTTAATCTTTTTTCTTCTTTTGCTTTCTCTTCATCTTCTACTTTTTTCTCAAGAAGATATTTCTCAATTTCATCTTCCTCCATGAAAATAAATCTGTAAGGCAGATTAAAGCTGGTTCTTTCTACTTTATCATGCCATTCCGTATATTCTATATCTTCATAGAAAAGAACTCCATCTAGATCTCCCGGACCAGACCCCAAATCATAAGTCGGCTCAGATACAGTTCTACTTGTTGAATAATGAACATCAACAAAAAGATTAACATGTATTGTTTGTTCAGATATTTTCCCAAATGACAATACATAATTACCTTTTGGAATTTTTACATTTCCAAAACCATTATATACCTTACGATGGATATTGATGTATTTTCTGACCATATCGTTTAAATCAGTCATAGCATTAATTGCTCTGATTACGTCACCATCTGCCCTGATCATGCTCATATAATTACACCTTAAATATTTAAGTATTATTTAATTCTAATTATTAATCAAAATTTATATTTTGTCAATTTGTATTCTGCATTTTAAATATGAACGTGAAGGATAGAAAAAGCTTGCTCGATGCCTAACATTATATTATAATAAGTAATCTTCCATACACTTAGGTAGGGCTTGAAATGATTGCAAACATCATCCAATACAGTCTTGCAACAATCTTTATGGTTTTTTCATGGGCAATGTCTCTTTTCTTTGCACAGTACGATGAGCGAGATGGCGAGTTCAAACTCTTCCTTTGGGTTCCTCCATGTGGCATTGCTTTTTTTCTGTACAGAATGACACGAGCAGTATATCTGGCTACATTTGTCGATGATGACCGCTTTTAACTTTTCAAAAAAGAGGCTAACATGCAAACTATTTTTACGTTCTTGATCGGTATGGCTGGTCTTCTGACTTTCGCTGTAGCTTCTGCTTTGTGGTTCCTTTCAATGCTATTTAAAGGTCTTGGCTCTTGCCACAAAACTGCCTTGCTCTTTTTCTTTGTTCCACCAATTGGCATTCTATATTCCATCTTTATGCTTAAAGTTGAAAGTATGAGAATTTGCCATTTGAGTGATAAAGATGCATTTCTTCGCATCGTCAAATCATTCAAAAGAAAGCCCGAGATCTGCCTGAAACGCTAATTAATAGTTGTTAAATAAGGCTTCTTGATGTATAATAGAAGCCTATCTTAACTAATAAGGCATCACTCATGAAACAAGTTATCATATTTCTTGACTTCGATGGTGTCTTTCATCCTTATTTTTCGGAACAAAAGTTCGAAGACCTTCCAACTTTCGAAAATATCATTCGTGAATATAAAAACCGTTTAGAATTTAAAATAGTTATTTCGAGTTCTTGGAAGAAACGCAAGAGCTTGGAAGAACTTAAATCGATTTTTTCAAAAGACATTTCTGATATAATTATTTCTGTAGCACCTACTCTTAAAGACGCTGATGGCTCTCGTTTAAAAGAAGCCAAAATGTGGCTTGAGGCATATAATCAAGAATGCGAATGGATTGCACTTGATGATGACCATTATGCTTGGAATAAATCTGAGAACCTTATTTGGTGTTTGGATAAATTTAAAGAACATGAGTCAACGTTGCTACGAAATAAATTAAACAGTTTTTAATAAGGTCTCAAAATGATTCATGAAATTTTTGGATTCGTCATATTATATATTTCTCTTGTTTTTATCCTTTCTTGGATAGGAAGCCTTGTCATTGCTATAACTGAAAAAGACAAAAAACACTTTATTTTATACCTTGTCTTTCCACCAGTTGGCTCATACAAGTACTATAAAATTCGCTATCAACACTGGGGCTTCTAAAGGTTTTTTCAATTAGAAACACAGCTTGTTTTCAAGTATAATAACTTTATCAAATCATAGTGGAGTGACTTCTAATGGCTAAAGAGCAAGAGTTTACCGAAATGCATTGTGAAATCGTTCGTGCTATTTTCAATGTGGCTCGCCAGCATGAAGGCATCAGTGCTAAAGAAGTTATGAAACATCTTAAATCGTTGTTCCCAAAAGCATCCAAAAAGGATTTTAAACTTTCTACATCCTTGATTGAAGGCGCTTCCAAATGAGCAATGTTGTCAGCATTCTGAAACACAAACCACTTTCTGAGCAAGAACGTTTTGAATTAGGCGAAGCCAAAAGTAAATTTGAATATTTCTCTTGGCTTTTGGATAGTGCAAAGAAAGCAGAACAAGAAAATATTGCCAGTTCTCTTGGTCCTATGTTTAACATCTATGGACCACACAAAAAAGAAACAACAGAACTATTTCTTTCTTTTCTTAATAATCCCACCAGTAATACTTGGTCTGAAATTCGTAGCTATTTGGTATATGGAAATCGTACAGCTTGGCAAATTTGGACAGACTATGATCAAAAAGCACCACGCAATTTAAGTGGAAATAATGAAGAACTTTTTCCAGAACCAGAAGACTTCATGAATTATATCAATCGTCATCGATTGGCACAAAATATTGAATGGGCGATTGAAGTAGAAACTGCTCAAAATATTATTAAAAAATATAAAGGTAGAAATTAAATGAGTGACGTTAAACCAGAAGAAACAAAAGAAGAACGCAGAGTGCGTGAAAGCATCGAATATAATGCTGAACTAAAAGAACAGTTAGCTAATACGTTGGATAATATCACTAAACTTCGTGTAAAGCTTTTACGTATTGATTCTGTTTCTGTGCGTGAATCACTAACACAAGCAGAGAATGCAATCCGTCCTATGCTTTACCTTCTTCGCAGTGTTGAAGAAAATGATAAACAGAGAACAACTGATCGTCAGCATTGATTTTAAATTACATCAAGGCAACATTCGTGTTGCTTTGATTGCATTTCTGTTGTAAAATATGCTCTTAAATCAGTGTATCTAAAGGGCTACTCAAAATGAAAGATTTAGCAAGCTTCCATCAAAAAGTTCTCGAAAAAATTGAAGAAGCTGCTCGTAAATATCATCTTGAAGACAGTTTTCTTAAAGAAGGTCAGGTAGAAATATCTTACTACAAAGCTGGCACTGCTGCTGGTAAAGCACATTACAAAATGAACATTGTCGATGGTTCAAAGATTTTTAAGTTGATGTTTAATTTGTTCAACATTGAAAATAATTATGACCGTATGGTTAGTGAACTTATCCCTCACGAAGTGGCTCATATTGTTGGCATAGCTAATCCTAAATTGGCTAATTTGCATGATGAAAATTGGAAACGTGTATGCCTTGCTCTTGGTGGTAATGGCGAGCGAACTCATGATATGGAAGTCAAAAAAGCCAGAAAAACAGTTCAATGCATTTATGAAGTTGCTGGACATCGCATCCCTGTAAGTCCTAGAACTCATGATAAAATTCAAAACAAAAATGCTTTGTATACTTACAAAGTTGGCTACAAAAAACTTATTATTCGTCCCGCAAACTACATTGGCTCTACACTTGATGGTGTCAGCCCATGATCGATTTAGAAAAATTCATAGCAGAAGTAAAAGAAAAACTTAAAAAAGCTATTAAACAATTTAATAGCAATTTTTCTGCTGATGATGTTTCTATTCTTTTTAATCTAAAAGGTACTCGTGCTGCAACTGCATCTTTTGATGAAGTTAATGGTGTTTGTTTTTTCGGACTTAACTTTAATGTGTTCAATCTTGAACATGATTATGACGAAATGCTTAATGTCATTGTTCCCCATGAAATTGCACATCTTATTTGCTTTGATAAACAACATTTTCATCCCAAGCATGATAACGTCTGGAAAGAAACTTGCTTAGCACTTGGTGGAACAGGGGAGCGAACTCACAAAATGAAAACAAAAAAAACAAGAATCACAAAAAAATACGTATACATGATTAAAGAACATAAATTCACTATAAGTTCTTTACACCACAAGAAAGTACAAAAAGACGAACTCTTTTTTCACGTTATAATTGATGATATCCAATGCTCAATTACACCACGTCATTTTACAGGCGAAATATTGCACTATTAATCCAAAAGCAATTGCATTCCTAGTCAGATTATAGTATTATAATGACATCAAACAGCTAATGGAAAAAATCAAAATGAAATACAAAGATATGCACATTGGTAAAACATATGCCTTTAATGGCAAAGAATATGAAATCTCTTGCATCACGTCTTATGGTCCCGGACTGCTTTATCTTTGTGAACGTTTTACATTTTCTCCTAAGTACGATAAAACTCTTCCAGAGATTTCAGCAATGCGTTGGGCTGATGGCGAAATTGATCGCTTTAAAGTTGCAAGCAAGCCTCTTTTCACAAGACCAGATACAAACGAATTCCATAGTTACCGCACTGAGAAGCAACGTTACCATGATATGCTCAGTGGATTTGGAAGTAAAAAAGAGTTTTATGAAAACATGCGCCACGCTAATTAATAAAGAGGCTACTTATGGATTTCTTGGTACAATATAAAATCAAAGAAAATGGCGATGTAAAAGAATTTGTAGTTAAATCATCTTGGTTTAACGAAAATCTAGACAATGATTATATTTGTGATGAAATCTACGAATATATCTATGTTGATATGGATAAAAATGGTTTAGACAGTAGCGATGAGGAAAATCTTGACAATTTGTATTTCCTAAATCGCGCACAAGTTGTTGAAGACATTCGCAACTATTTTGAAGAGAGGGAATAAATAAAAGATATTAAAAAACACATTTATATAACTAAATTCTCAAAAAACTTAAAAAACACTTGATTGACACATTGCTTTAATATATAATCACCACATTAAACACTGATATGAAATAGGGAAATAAAAAATGAGCTTTAAAATCTCTTACGCTGCAAACGAAGAAACCAGTTTCAAGACTCTTACTCTTAAAGAGAAAATCTTTGGTTCAGATTGGGATGCTGATCGAATTGAAGAAGAAATCAAAGAGTATGTTTATAACGACATTGAAAACCGAGGAATTTCTTTGGATGAAGATGCTGTAATTTATAAAGATATTGAAAAAGTTGTTAAAAAAATTGAAGACCATTTCCAAAATGAAAATCACTACTGAGTCCCTAAAAGTTTCTGACCTTAGTGTAGGTCAGAAAGTAAAGTACGGTCTCTTTACCCTTACTTTTATGGGCATTGATGAAAGAAATCATGTTCTCCTAAAAGATACTGATGGTGAAGTAAGAAATATCTTTTTAGAACTGTTTGAAAAACATGCGAAAAAAGCATAAAACAAAGCCTCTTTCATAAGAGGCTTTTTAATTAGTGCTAAAATATCAGAAATACAATTTATACACCATGACTAACTTTCCTGACCTCAAAATAGAAGACACAAGACGAACAAACGAATTGACACTTAATAGTCAACCATTTGCCATTTGCATAATGAATCCAGAACCTGCAGTTCGTGCTTTTTTTATTAAAGTTTTTAACAATACTGACACAATTTCTACTGATTATAATATTGTTAAAAAAACAGGTGCATTACTCGATCAAAATACCAAAAATGTTTTACGAGTGACACTTAAAAACAATTCAGAAATTTTTAAAAAACATTTGGAAATTGACTATTCGCGTTGGTATAAAACTCAAGAGCGTTTCGGATTGCTTGCTGGAATTATCGAAAAAACAGAACAACAATTTGAAAAAACAAAAAACAAAAATAGATTATCAATATAATTGCGTTATATTATTTAAAATACAATTTGAGTTTTCAATCATGTTAAAAATAAAAGCATATACTGCCTACTATCTATTGAAGTACATTTATGGATATGATGTGTCTATTGGGGGCACTGTATCCAACGGTGATTTTGTATCATTCACGATAAATAATGATTACAATAAAGTTTCTGGATTCAAGAAAAATTATCCGCATGCCAGCTTATCCATTAAAAATAATCGTGAAGGTTTTGTATTGACCACTTATCACAATGGTAAAAATGAAAACTATTCTGGTAAAATGTCCGACATGATAAAAATATGGAATCAGAAACATTTCAAACACATCAATTAATTCAGAAAAAGCTTGTATTTTCCAGCTTGGATTATTATAATGTAGCCTCATTCAAACCACGACGAATCATATCATGCAAGATATTAAAAAAGACGATTTTCGCACATTGATTAATGAAGACCTCTATCGCGAACTGCGCACGTTTTATGATAATCAAATTAGCGATGAAGGTTATCAAGTAAGATCCAACTCTTTGAAAGAACTTCATCAAGTAGGCTTGATTAAAATTCGAGAAAAAAGCGTCTATGAAAATGGTCCTAACTTTGAAGTGACTTCTTTTGGTAAATTTGTTGTACTGTTCTACTAGAAAGCACTGAAAAAAAGATTCAAAAATGTATTGACAGCAAAAGCAAACTGACTTATAATCATCACATCTTCTGACGAAGATACAACAAACCCTAAACCTAATTTTTCATAAACAAAGTAGTAAGGATATATAGCAATGCCTATGACCGCACAAGAACAGCGTCAACACGAAATCGACCAAGCTTGGTCTGCACATCAAAAATCTAGCGCCCCGAGCAAACAAGATGCTTGGAAGCAAGCCGAAAAACAAATGGGCAATCGCCTGAAATCTTCTGTTTAATCAACCCACTTTCTTTTATTTTAAATTATAAGGTAATTATCATGTCTGCCACCACCCAAGAACAACGCCAAAAAGAAATTGATCAAGCATGGGAAGCACATCAAAAATCCAATACTCCAAGCAAAGCTGATGCTTGGCGTCAAGCTGATAAGATCACTGGCAACCGCCTGAAATCCTCGGTTTAATCAACTCTTAATTCTTAAACAACTTTAATCATTTACTAGAAGGTAATTCATCATGGCTACTACACAAGCACAAATCAACGAACAAAAACGTCAAGCCGAAATTGATCAGGCTTGGGCGCAACATCAAAAATCTACCGCTCCAAGCAAAGCCGAAGCGTGGCGTCAAGCTGACAAGATTACTGGCAATCGCCTGAAATCCTCGGTTTAATCAACAACTCTTAATAAAAAGCCCCTAAAAGGGGCTTTTTTGTTGACTTTTAAACCATTTGTTATTATAATAGACACATCTTAAACGACAACACTCTTTGGAGCATGTCATGCTTATCGATTTGCAAATCAACAAAATCGCTGCTGTTATGTCTTTTGATAAAAAAGATATTTTTCACCGTCTGGCTAAAATTCTTGAAGAACAAGGTGAATTAGCAGAAGCTATTATTCTTGATGACCTTGACGAAATCATTGAAGAATCTATTGATAATTTGATGGTTCTGACCTCTATTGCTTATGTTGTAG
Organism: Galeopsis tetrahit; assembly: GCA_963675135.1. Classification (NCBI taxonomy): domain Eukaryota; kingdom Viridiplantae; phylum Streptophyta; class Magnoliopsida; order Lamiales; family Lamiaceae; genus Galeopsis; species Galeopsis tetrahit. The sequence goes on from CAVLYN010000079.1 coordinate 277,726, forward strand.
ATGACAATGCAATGGTTCTTGCACAAAAAATTGTAAATGATGTTTTTCATAATCACAATTATGGTACTAACAAGATTACTAGCCTTTGGATGAACTACAACGTTGACATTGGCAAAATGTCCAATGCCGTACAAAAGAATCAGCGTATTGGCGCAAGCTCCTACAAGGGCTTTGCAACCAACGATGAAGTCGTTAATCTAGTAATGGTTGCAATCAGTCATTTGACAGCGTTTATCGCTTTGCATACACATGATATTGACCTTTTGAACTCAATCATCGTGAAGAAAAATGCTAAATGGCATCAAAAGACTGTTGAAGGTCAAACAACTAAAGCCGCATAAGGAATCACTATATGAAACCTATTTTTATTTCTGTCATTGATGCAAAAACTAGGACTCCTGTTTTCCACGAACGGGTCAATATTGCACACATTGTTGAAACTCGTAAACATAATGACATTGAACTTTTGATTGCTGTACTTATCACTGGTCGAAAAAAAGTTATTAGTCAAAGTGATTTGATGGAACATGCAGATTTTTCTGTTTCAGAATTCACGATTACTCGCAATTAACAATACGAAAATCAAAAAGAGAATAAAATGAACAAAACTTCCTTTTTTAACACTATTAATCCTGATTTTGAACGATACATGTCTTTTACAGAAACATGTATAAATATAAACAATATTGTTACTGTATCTGTTGAAAGTAATCCTGGCGTTTTAAAGGTAATTGATGTAAACAAAGACACTCATTATATTCGTGCTGTAGATTTTTACAGTCGAGCCGAAATAGCGAAAGAAAGCGATTAATTATAATTTTAAAGTGCTTATTTCATCTTAAAATGATATTTTGAATAGATAAGCAATGCGTTAGGTAATCTATGAAAATCATTGAAAAAATCAAATCTAAACTAATTCAAATCAAAAGTATCTTTTTCTTAACAGAAGATGAGAAAAAGCTTTGTCCTCAATGTAATAGTAGAATGTTCTGGAACTCTAAAGAACACAACAATGATTATTTTGCACGATTTGACTGTGACAATTGCAAACATTTTGAATATCGTGGTGGTGGATGGAGCCAATATACCTATGAAAAGATCACTTTAAAAAGAACTTTATTGATTAAATATGGAATTTTCAAATTTATTAATGGCACAGATAATCAGCCTGTTTTCGTATCAGAATATTCAGAAGTTCCTAAAATAACAGATCGAGCAAAAGAAGAACTTTTTAAATGTATTTTTAATCAATTAAGTAAAAATCATGTAACACAAATAGAGTTCGTTTATAAAGGTTATATTGGAATGGATAATATGACTAATGAGCAGTTAATAAAAGAAATGCTTGATAATCATATTGACCCATATTTAAAATAAGAATATAATAACCACTTAATTAAAGGATTCAGCTATGACCAATTACAAATATAATAGTGTACAAGAAGTATCTGATGCTTTTCGAAATGGCGAATTAAAAGGTTATATCCTAGTCGTTGATAACGATAGTTCTTATCTTAGATATCAAGGTTTGGAAGGCGAATCTGACGAATATATCCAGATGAAAGACAATGAAGAAACACTTTACATCGGTGAAGGACAAAATGATATTTATGATGCCTTAAGGGCTGCTGGTATCCCCAACGAACGTTGTTGATTCTTGATACACTAATTTTTCAAAGGAATACAAAATGGCTTATTCTCAATCTATTAGTACTGACAAATTGATTATCATGACAAATGCCGCAAAAGAAATGCTGGCAAATCATCCTGATCTCAGTAAACGAATCAAAACGCTTTCAGTTAAATGGCATCAAGTCACTGATGTTGCTGTTCCTGATATTCTTATTGAATTTCATGATCCAAAGCCCGGAATCAACTTGGAAAAAGAATAGACATTTCTAGTGCTTGTTGATATAATAGGTACATCTTATATCAATAGGCTCTTAACCTCATGATTAACATTCGTCACATCAAAACAACTACATACTCCAGTATCAAAGATTTCCTTGAAAACGAAGATTTCATTCTTCGAATTGGCATTTTGGCAGGAATTGGTTTTGAATTACTGATTTGCCACCAAGATCCGGTTAGCAAAGAAGTTTCCACTCTTGGCTTTGTAAAAATGGAAAAAGATAAATTTCAAGCCTCGTTTGTTCCAGAGACAAAACCAGTTGAGAGTTTTGATTTTGACGAAAATAAAATAAAACAATACTTGATCGGTAATTACCACCTTGTTGTGCCTTATAAGGATTGACTTTCAAATAAAGTACACCTATAATTAATCTTTAAACACATCAAGAGTGAAATAATCATGGGTCTTATTGAAATCTTGTCTTATAGCCTTCACTTCCGTGTTAATGGTTCAATGAAGCCTCACGAACTCATTAACAATGTATTTTTTAATTATGGCGATGAATCTTTGTATGAAAAATATAAGGATCATACACCCGAAAGCCTTCACGAAGAATTGAAAGCTCTTGATGATTTAGACCTTTATCTTGAAAACAATCGAGATGGTTACTATCAGTTCTTCATTCTTACTAAAGAAAAATCTGTTGCACATTCTGCATTCAAAACAGTTATTAGTCTTTGTAAGCATCTTCATGGCAGCACATCCACAGTAGATGCTATTGTTAAAGAAAAATATATTGCTGAATCACCAACTACATTAAGTCTTTAAGGTGAATAATATGCGTGTCGAAACTATTCAAAAAATAAAAAGAATTATTTGGCATGCTATTATTGATTATGACAAAATAGTTTTTGACTCATACGTTCAAGGATGGATGATGTCAGAAATCAGAAAAAGCAAATTTTCTTCTGTTAGATTCTATTTTAATTCTGATGCTGCGCTTAAAGACAGTGCAGTAAACATAAAAGACGCAAAAATACGCTCTGCTTTTATAGAGGGATTTGAAGACTGCATCAATGCCGAAGAAAAAGCTGGTACAACAACCCCTTTAGTGTTAAAATGCAACTGGTTAAACAGTTACTCATACCACTCACTAAAATTTTAATTCAGAGTTGACCTCAATGTCTATCCTAGTTAAACGTGTCTTCATCAACATTATGAAAGCTTCTAATGGTGTTTTCTTTTATGTCACTATTGTCAATGAAAATGACAAATCTATGACACCATATTCCAGTGAATACTTGGACCGTGCAATTCATATTGCTAATGGATATTCTTACCTATTTGGTCTCGAACCTGAAAAGATTTTGCCAAGTAAATACGTTACCCAAGAAACCATTGATAAAGCTTATGAAGAAGCTGAAATCATGGAATTTACAAATGAAAAATACAAATCTTAATTGGTGATTATAATGTTTATTATTGAATGTTATTTGTGGCTTTGATTGGCTCTTTTTTCTGGAACAAATATTTATTTAATGTTTATCGTTCCTCTCATTCAAGCACATAAGCATCCTGATGGAAAACTTATTCCAATGAACGCCGATGATTATAGAGGTGCGTTTGCGATTTCTCTTTTTGTTGGTCTGCCTTTAGTTAATATGTATTCAGCTTACATCGCATATCTTTACAATTTTAAACCTGAAAAAATTTAAACAAGGTTAAATAAAATGAAAACAGAAGAAAAAATCTACTACGATGATGGTTCTGATTACTTTCAATCCAAATCATCAGATGGATTATCATCATTGGCAGGAGTCATTAGCTTTGCCGCACTATTGTTTTTAATTATCAGCTTTGGTATTGCCATTGCATCTTGAAATTAATAATGATTTGTAGTACAATTACATCTTATTAATAAGGTCAGCCTAATAATGAACACTAAACAGCGCATCGAAAATTTTCTATCCAATTTCAATAGTGAGGAAGTAAATACTCATTTTGAAAATGAAGATCTTATTTTCATTAAAGGTGCGTTGTATGGTAAAGGTCGTGCAAGAAATAATTACAACCTCATTGCACAATTTTCATTTAATGAATTTTCAGTTACCGATATTTGCCATAAATCAGGTCAAAGCTTTAATGAACCTCTTGCTAAAATAGCAAATGACAATAGTAAATACCTTCAAGTTTCATGGGGCAATGACGAATTAGAATTAATTAAACATGATTTTAATATTATGGAATCGATTAATACTTTTAAACCTTATGATGAAATTTTTCGGATCATATCCAAAACAACTGATGCAGAAAAAAATTATCCTTATGTTGGTGTGGAATATGAAGAAATCAATGGCACATTTGAAAAATCCTATACATTCAGACTGGAATTAAATTCCTATGGACGCTTTATTTTCAAATCAAAAACTATTAACCTTTTCAAAGATGAAACATTTCATAATTGGATTATCTTTTTTGTTAAGTTTCATTGGGGCATTAAATTAGACAAAGCTTCTGTTCATGACGATATTATTTCGGAACTGGTAAAACTTCCTAAAATGCCAGATGATAAAAATTGTAAATTAAATAAACCTACATTTTAATCGGAGAAAAACGATGAAACCAATTTACACTAAAGTAACTTTTTATAAAGGCTTTCTGATTGTCGAACATCAGGTAACTGAAAGTAATGATGTGGTTGCGTGTCCTTTTGACCGCCCCGGCAATATGGGTTACGTTATTGCGGATACTTCTTATGTAGCTGTTTCAGAAGAAGCACACAAAGAACTTTCTAAACTAGGGAAAGGTTCAGAAACTATTGCGGAACTAAGTATTTTCAAATTGGCTAATGGTCTACATGCCTTTGCAACTTTTGGTGGTCAATATTGCTTGATTGATGTAGAAGATGCAGATACTTGCCGGGATTTCGTTGTTCCTTCTATTGATAATTTTCAATTGATTGATAATATTTCGCCGGAAGGTGCCGTTGAAGCTATTGAGCGTCAAGAAGGCTAATAGATTATGAGCGTTATCTCAAAAGACGAAAGAAATGCTTTTTTTATCATTCAGAGATTCGAAAGTCTGTTTCCTGAATTAAAACATAATTTAACTGCTAGTGATATCGTTTCAAAATTAAACGATATTCAACATTGTCAGATTTCTGGTCGTCTTTTGAATAAGCACAAAATTTATCTCATACCTCTAATTCCTTTTGAACATAACCTTTTATTCACCATTGAAAGAGTTGCCTTTGTTTGTAAAGAGGCAAAAGTGTTTTTTCGCTCTGTTTTTGAATACATCATACAAAATCCAGATATAAAGGATTGTGAAAACTTCAAAAACATGAACCTTATTTTTAAAACCACAGCAAATTCTGTTAAAGAAAAATATATCAATCATCAAGATAATTCTTTATTTTTAAACATTGATAATTATGATGAATTGTTAAAGAAGGCATACACAAAAACCTCGGATGATCTTCGTAGATATAACATTCAAAATATTCAAAATAAATCTCAAAACAATTTTGAATTAATTCCTTCTCAAAAGATTTCAAAAAAGAGAGAGTTTATTAGTCAAGTTTTCCCTGACTCTATTATTAAATACAAAATCAGAAAATGTGCAGAAAGATCTCAAATTAAAGGATTAACTTGCAATATGAATCTGGAAAACACAGTAAATATTTTTTCAAGAACACATTGTGCATTAACAGGTGTTTTCTTAGATAAAGGTCCGAATAATTCCGTTCCTCTTCCTAATACTTTTTCTATTGATAGAATCAATCGGTTTGAAGGCTATAATATACATAATATTATGGTTATTTGCCATGAAGCCAATAAAATCAAAGGAAACCTTGAACGAAATAATTATTCTGAAGATCCTGCTGAAATAAAACGTATTCTTCAAGAAACCAAAAAACTATTTTTTAAAGAATATAAAAATAATCCAGATTATCAATTCAAAAAATGTGTCAAGATAAACCAAATCGTTTCTGAATATCTTGAACACAAAACAGAGGATAAAATGCTTCGTTGTGCATTTTAAAGGCTAGACAAAATTTGAATTTTTTGATAAAATACTAACACACACCACTAGATACTAAACTAAATGAAAAAGCTAAAACTTTCAGAATTACCTACCGAAACTCAGCTATACCTAAATTCAGTTTTTAATAATAAAAGCTCTCTTGAAAACAAAGAAAGCTTTACATATTGCCTTCGCATGTTTTGGATTTGCCGATTTGATAAATTTCGTGCAGAAGAAAAGAAACATTTTGATATTATATCTACTCACTTTGTAGATGATACTTTCAAATATAATTTTAATAATGCTCCTGCTGTTCTTATCGAATGCGACAATCATATGCGCCTTTCCAAGGAAATCTTCGATTATATCTATAATATCTATTTCCCAGTAGACAAAAAATCGACATCCTTGTTTTCAAAAATTAAAAAATTATTCAAATAGATAGCTCTGTTCAATCAGATCTTGTTAATCTTTTACATTAAAAATAATCGCTAAAACATTGAAAAATATAAAAAATAGTTGTTGACAAGCTTTGCTTCTCTTAGTAGAATAGTCCCACAAAGAGAGACAAAGCTTCAAACAAAATGCCCGGTTGGTGAAATTGGTAGACACATGAGACTTAAAATCTCCCGCCGAAGGGTGTGCCGGTTCGAGTCCGGCACCGGGCACCAAATGTTAATTCATTATATGCAAGGTAAAAATTTATGGCTGGTTACATTCATACAGATGTTAAAGAAATCATGGAGGATGCCGCTGACCCATTAACAGAAGCTGATGGCATTGAATCATCTTTTCCTTCTACTGTTGGTTGGACAGATGAACAGTTGAAAACCTTGAATACGCTTCTTCAATATTCTTGGAATCGTGGCTATAAATCAGCTTGTCAAGACCTTGCAGAATAAAGCAATGCCCCTTTAGCTCAGTTGGTTAGAGCGTCCGACTCATAATCGGCAGGTCGTAAGTTCAAGTCTTACAAGGGGCACCATTTACAAATAGAGACTATCTAAAATGACAGAGCAAGAAAAAACTCGTTTTGAATTGTTTCATGCAAAAGCCAGATCAGATATGTCGGCTTATCGAGAAAATTTGAGAGGCGATGGTTCATTTGAATTTATTGCACAAGTCATTCAACTTGAAAAACTTTCTCATAAAATAAATCAAAATATGTTGAGCTATTTGTTCGGTGATATTTTAGGGCGTCATTTGGCTGTAAAGTTCGCCACAGATTGTAATCGAAACCTATTGACTTTTTTGTCTAAATTGACCGAAGAATATAGAGTTTTTATTTTGTATGAACTCAAAAATAATAAAAATTTGTTAGCTTATTGCTAACAAAATAATGGTCCCTTAGCTCAGTTGGTTAGAGCGTCCGACTCATAATCGGCAGGTCGTAGGTTCAAGTCCTACAGGGACCACCACTATAGACATAAAGAGACTTCAATGCCAAATTTTCATGCTCACTCTCTTGTTCATAATGAAAAGCTTATTGATAAGAAAGTAATTATTTATACAAAGAACAAGATAACTATTGGTATTCTTTTTAAAGTAGACCAAGTAGTTTATGGTGTAAAATCAACTTACACAATTATTGTTGATGGGCAACAGGTTAGAGTTCAAGGTATTTTGATTCCTTATTCTTTAACTATTGAGCATGATATCAAAGTTTCACCAGAGTTAGCTACGGAAAATTTTATTTTTGCTCCATTCCGTCTAGAAGATTTTTAAAAAATATTTTCTTAACTCTAAATTATAATGCTCCAAGTGTTTGAAAAATAAGTAAAAAAGTTGTTGACAAGAGTTTTAAAAGACGTTAAGATAGTCACACAAAGCAAGAAAATGTAATAATATGGATGAATGGCCGAGTGGTTTAAGGCAGCAGTCTTGAAAACTGCCGGGTGTAACAGCCCCTAGAGTTCGAATCTCTATTCATCCGCCAATTTGGGAAGTAGTTTAGCGGTTAAAACATCAAGACTCCTGCAGGCTGAGTTTTGAAGATGGGGCAGTTCGAATCTGTCCTTTCCCACCAAATGACGAAAGTCAGCTCAGTAGCGAGTTCTACAAAGGCTTGAAACGCCTTTCTGGAAAAGCGGGTCACTCAGGTAATCCCGACTTACTCGCCAGCCCTGTTTTATTGGTGTATAGCTCAGTTGGTAGAGCAGATGACTGTTAATCATCGGGTCGTAGGTTCGAGTCCTACTATACCAGCCAGTTTTAAATGAGATGGCGGTTCAATGCCGCCTCTGGCTCTTGCAAGTTCCGGCTGGGGTTGGTAGTATAATTTGGTAATTACGCATTTAAAACGATTTTGCGTCCGTAGCTCAGTTGGATAGAGCATCCGCCTTCTAAGCGGATGGCCACTGGTTCGAGTCCAGTCGGACGCACCAAATCTAAAATAAAGCTTGTATAGATTATTTTAGACGAGTCCTTCGGGGCGCTGCATTATCGCCTCAAGTGTCATTCAATATGGCAACTTCTATTGGATGAACGACGATATTGTAGGTTGGAAGTTGCAAAATTTGATGTAGTAAATAACGATAAAGGCAGTGCTATTATAGACTGACTTTGTACTAGTCCTTCGGGATGCTGTAACAGCGCCGATGCGTTAATTGGTATGGCAACTTCTGTCAGTTGAATGACGTGGTTACAGTTAGGGAAGTTGCAAAATTTAGGTTTTAAAGAACGGTAAAACCAATGCTGATATAGGTTGGTTTTGGGCTAGTCCTTCGGGGCGCTGCATTATCGCCCAAGCGTCAATCAATATGGCAACTTCTATTGATTGAACGACGATATTGCAGTTTTGAAGTTGTGATTTTTGTTCCAAAATACGATAGAACTATGTTTTATCCAATCCTTCGGGGTGCTTAAATATTGTCAAAGTGTCAAATAACATGGCAACTTCTGTTATATGAACGATGATATTTCGGTTTGGAAGTTGCAAGATTTGATGTTGTAAAGAACGGTAAAGGCAGTGCTATTATAGACTGACTTTGGGCTAGTCCTTCGGGGTGCTGTGGCAATGCCAGTGTGTCAATCAGTATGGTGTCTTCTGTTGATTGAATGACGTTGCTAACAGTTATGGAAGACACATTTTTTTGTTACATTATTTTTTCACGAAGAGAGGTTGTTATGTCATTAGTTGAATTTGGTTTGAATACAGGTTTTAATCATCGTCTTCAAAAAGATGCTGATGCTATTAATGATAAATACAATAATAAAATCAAAAACACTTCTTTTCGTGGTGAAATTGCAAAGCTTGATGAAAAAAGACGTGATGAGTTAAGCAGATTATATGCATCACATGGTAAGAAATATCAAGGTAGTGGATTCATCGAATAATGATCCAAATGATTGAAAAATAAGTGAAAATAGTTGTTGACAAGGGTGTTGTAGGACGATAGAATAGTCACACAAAGCGAGAAGATACAAAGCAATGCCCGGTTGGTGAAATTGGTAGACACATGAGACTTAAAATCTCCCGCCGAAAGGTGTGCCGGTTCGAGTCCGGCACCGGGCACCAAATGTTGTAAAATGCGTATGTGGTGGAATGGCATACACGCTAGTCTAAGAAGCTAGTGCCGAAAGGCTTGTGGGTTCGAGTCCCATTGTACGCACCAGAAAAAGATTGACGTGATAGTTTGAATGTTGTATAATTATCACATGTTACAAAATATGGGTACTACCCAACTGGATCATTTGGCGTTGTCATACGTGCAGACAACAATATATGTGTAAGTGGGGGTGAAGCGAGATATTAGTATTTATTGTCGGATGAGACCGCACGTACTCGGAAAGCATTAAAGAAAGTAGTAGCTTGTTGGTTCGATTCCATCAGTATTCGCCAGACGTTTAAAATGGGCCTTTAGCTCAGTTGGTCAGAGCACTCGACTCATAATCGATTGGTCGTAGGTTCAAGTCCTACAAGGCCCACCATTTTAAAGAATACGGGAATTGAACTGTAAAGGTTCAAGATGATCTAGCGTAGGATAGGGGCGACGATCAAAATGCAAGTGTAAAGGTGCGGTAGTGTAGCCTCTGGCAGCGACGGCATCAAGTTGGTTACGGTGGTTCGAATCCATCTTCTTGCACCAATGTTGTGGCGGCTTATGCCCAAACCTACTGTAAAATGGTCAAATAAGCAATATGGGGAGGTAGCTCAGTTGGTCAGAGCGAATAACATAGATTCTAGAGTCTCGTTATGAGGTCGGTGGTTCGAATCTGCCCCTCCCCACCAGCTTCATGAAACAATTGGCGAATAGCTCAGTTGGTAGAGCGACGGACTGTTAATCCGTTGGTCGTAGGTTCGAGTCCTACTCCGCCAGCCAAACACGGCTCAATTTATTTAACCACACTTAAATACTATTGAGTTCTTTATTAAATAATAACAAGGTGATTATAATGGGTTCTGATGCATCGTAATTAAGTCTTAAAATAGTTTGCCGATTTAGCTCAGTTGGTAGAGCAACCGCCTTGTAAGCGGTAGGTCGTGAGTTCGAGTCCCACAATCGGCACCAGTGTTAATATGTAGAAAAATGCCGTCTTAGCTCAGTTGGTAGAGCAACTGACTTGTAATCAGTAGGTCGTGAGTTCGAGTCCCACAGACGGCACCAGTTTTTGTATCAACGTTGCCACCCTAAGCAAGGTGCGGAAAAAGGCTATTGGAACATAGAGGTTCGAATCCTCGGCAGCGTTGGTGCAGAAAGTATTAAATGCAGTGAAGGTCTTTGTTTTGATCTTCTTTTTCATAATCCGACCCCTCCTAGGATTTTGGATTAGTGTCCCACTGCTAAAGACCTCTTAAGTTCATCTAAGGGGCACCTATTAAATGCTGGATGCTCATTCGGGAGCCATCGCATGTTAGCGATACAGTTAGGGTTCGAATCCCTTTTCTAGACCATACGGAAGATGTTTATACAAAAAGGATAAAAGGAATTTGATTAGTTACTGTTGAAATATCCAAACTTAAAAAGCCAATAAACTTTTAAAGAGGATAATAACATGAGAACTAAATTAAAGATTTACGTGGTAGATTTGGGATGGAGAGGGAGCATTACGGTTGTAGCTGAAAACATGGAGGAAGCAAGGAAATTAATGGAGAATGAAGCCAACTACAAGGAATACCATGAAGGAACGGATGAGAAGGAAGAAATAACGGAACACAAGATTGTAAAAGGATTTAAATGGACGGATCACGGAGATATGTAGTAAAACGGAACTGGTTAGACCTTGAGAGTGCATAACTGATAGGTTTAACCAGTATTTTTTTGCCTACTGAAAAATAATGCTTGCCTAAAATAGACTTCCTTAGTATAATAATCACATCAAACATAGCATGAGAGTGTATAACTAATTGCTTAATTGACAAACCAAATGAAGATAAATAATAATCTAATTTGGAGAAACAAATCCTTTGTAGCAAGAGCTATGGTGCAAACTAACTATAGAGGATATACAAAATGACTGATGCATATATTTTAAAAGAAGTTGAAGCTGTTACTGTAATCGCTAAAAATATTTTTGGTGACATTGTTCATAAAGTCTATTATGCAGAAGTGCATTATGACCATATGGAAGAATCTCAAACCATCAGTATGATTGATAGACAAATAACAAGTGCTTTCAATTCAGAAAAATCGATTGACCAAGATTGTAAAACTATTGTTATTGAGTTTACAAATGGTCGAAAAGTAGTCTTCTCCAACTCCGAATGGGGTAGCATGGAGGCTTTTTCTGATAGCGAATACAAAAAGATTGTTTAATTGTATCAAACAGTTAAATTAAATCTTGATAACCTTGTTCCATTGTTGTATAATATGTTTCTGAAAGAGTGATGTATGCACTACTATTGATAATCCTGAATTATCAATGGAACGTGCCTTGCGATGACAACTTCGGTTGTTCTGACCGCATCAGTTAGACATTGAGGCTAGTTAATAACTCTCTCTTTGTGGCTGATGTGTCAGTAGATACAATGCTCCTTTGGGCCTTTAGCTCAGTTGGTCAGAGCACTCGACTCATAATCGATTGGTCGTAGGTTCAAGTCCTACAAGGCCCACCATCCATTAACTCACTACGTTATAGTGAACAAAATGAATAAAAACATTACTCTTGCCAAATATGTACGTCATGTAACAACTATTACTGCATCTGCAAAAAATAAGTGGGATATTGAACTGGCTGATGATGGTTCAAAATTTTCTTTTCAAACCTTCGAATATTCAAAAGATTTAAAAGTAGGTGATACAGCCTATATTGCAAAACTAGCTCCTACTCTCGTAGGTCAACCTTTTTTGTGGGAGGTCCATGAAATTATTCTCCCGGTCAATAAATTTTTCTTTGAACTTTATGAAAAAGATACAGGCAAAAATAAACGAATGAGAGAAAAGGATCTATTAAATCATCCACAGACTTGGTTTGTTGGCAATACCTTTATCATTGAAAAAATAAAATATTAAAATCAAATTTTTAAAATATCAGGTTAAAAAATGACAGACGTAAGATACGAAATTGTAAAAACCCCAAAAGAACTTAGACTAAAAACTGGTTATCTTGGCGAATGTGCTATTTATGATAACAAAAAACAAGTTGTGTATGCTGCATCGCCAGCTAATATGGTTTGTTTTATGAACGGTGGAAGTCTATACGGAATTGCTGTAAAATATAAACCAGCTTAAATACTATTTGCTAAAAGGTAAAATAATGAAAAACTCTCAAATTTCTGCATCTGCACTTATTGACGAACTGTCTAAAAACACATCAAAAAACATTCAACTACTTGTTGAAAATCTTAAACTTGCTCAGGAAAAAGCTATTCAAAAAAACGTACTTGTTATTGAAATTGATTCTGATGATGATTTTTCGGTCAATGGACAGTCTAATTTCTATGGTGAGTTTCCTATTGAAGTAAATATTACGGAAACTTTTAAAAACGCCATTGATGGTATTGATTTCGGTTCGCTCTATCCAAGTAGCAACAAGAAACTTAATTATTTTCTTGAAGGTATTCGTAGCAAATATGTAGTAGAATCTCTTCAAACTGGCTCAGTTTCATTTGGCGGCAATCAGACATTGGACGCTTATATTCAAGCGCCAACTGAAACAGCTAATATTGGTGACTTAGTTATCAACCTTAAAAGTTGATTATATATTAAAAGTTGATTATATATTAAAAACAAAAAAGCCACCTCTTGGTGGCTTGGTTCCATTTCGATTTTATCAAATTTCAGATACTAAATCTATAATATCTTGCTTCGACTTAGGAGAAAGTCTAGCAATAGCTTCATTTCTTTCCTTTGCTCTTTTTCCTGCCTCTGGATCGATATTCGCGTTCATTATTTTACAATAAGACAACATTTCTTCTTGGGAGCTAAATCTATGTCCAAGAATAGGCATATCTCCCATGTAAATAGAACCATTAACAACTTTAAAAACACTCACAATTAATCCTCAATAGTTACATAATGTTCAAGCCCATGCTCATTGAAATAGGAAATATATTCCAATTTAATGCCTTGCAGGAAATGACCATCTTCTGTCGGCATACTGTCATCATCATCAACAAATATGAAATATTCTTTATCATCTTTAATGAATGAGACACCTTCTCCTTGACGCCATTCAATTTGATCGTATTTACCTTCTTCTACATATTTTTCAAAATCAATATATTCACCTTGATAGCCATAACCAGTTCGGGATTTATCAATTTCTGTTTTAACAATATCAAAACATTCAAGATACGCTTTAAGATCTTCTTCGGTTTTAACACTATCAATTATGAGGGGTTCTGCATAACTCCAAGCATCACGTTCGTTAACATCAGTGTAGCAAGTGCTATAATTTAAAACGAATTCATTTTTCAAACATTCAACAGGGGTAAATTTTAACATGATAAACCTCATATTTTGGTTAGATATTATATCACAAACCCCTTTCGAAATCAATAATATTCTATAGAAAACAAAGAGCGCACATGAAATAAATTGCTACTTTATCTTCTAATCCCCTGCTATAATTAACGTCTATTCAATATAGGAATCACCATTATGCGTCTATATCATGGCACTTCAAAAAGTTTTCTCTCAAACATTATGTCTGATGGCGTTCAATCTCCTTCCTATTGGGGCACATTGGAGCAAGCACAAGAGTATGCTCGCTCATATAATGATGGTGTAATCGTCTCTGCCGATATTGATGAATCATCTCTCTGTGCCAGTCTATTAATGGCAGAACAAATGTACGAAAATGGAGATATTGACGAAATTCCAGAATCAGGCAATTTGGAATATTCCATAGAGTTTCTAGGTGGTATAACTTGCGAACAAGACATCAGTGATTTTGAAATCATTGATTAATAATTAAGCATGTGTTATAATTACACCTCGAACCAATATTGCAGGAAAAAATATGACAAACACTAAACGTCATTCTTTCAAAAATTTTGATTTTAAAGAAACAGAAAATAAACATTTTGGTTTTTCGTTTGTTAAAAAACTTGATAGCCCTTTCATTATTGACAATAATTTGATTATTGGTTACAAAACTCAAAAAATCCGCTCCAATCGTACTGGTTGTACACTATCCAACCATATTAACAACCTGCTTATCCGAAAAATTGATAAAAATGGCAAGATTAGCAACTGGTTGCATGAAATAGAATTGAATAACTTTGAGCAGGATTTTAAAACACGCTTCTGGCAAGTCTTTAAATCCAGTAGTGATTATTTTCTATATGACCAAATTCAACTTGCAGTTGCAAAAGATATTTTGGATCAGTATGACACTGATGCACCAGATTCTGTTACTTATTACATGAATGATAATAATTATTATTGGGACATGCGTTACATGTTAAAGGCTGGGCGTGAAAACAAACGTATCGAAGCTAGACAGAATATTTTGGCTATGCAGGAACAATGGTATAAAGACGAAAATCTTTCTGCTATTTTTGATGTGGCAATGAGCGCTCCATTGCCAACAGAATCTAGTAAAAAAAATATTCAACAGGAAATCCAGAAAAAAGAACGAGAAGTGCGTAAAATTAACGCATACTTGTCAACCGCAGTATCAATCGAATCTACTTGGATTGAAAAAGAAGACAAACTTAAGCTTGAAAAAGAATTAAGAGTTCTTTACAATCAAATCAAATAAACTTTAAAAATATATACAATAAGTGTTGACAGTGAGTCAACACTATAGTATTATCGCTTTATTGAAATATATATGGGCACTGTCTAACTGCACAACTGGATTTGGATTGTACAACCAAAAGAAAGTTGTAATTGGCGACAAACAGCGATACGAGTACTCTGCTTGGAACGTGTAAGTACAACACGGGAAGGGTAGGTGAAACTATCAAGTTGCTGGTTCGACTCCAGCAGTGTCTACCAATTCTTTAAACAGGTGAATTATGCATCTTAACAAATTAAAATAAAGCCAGATATTTTTCTGGCTTTTTTACATCCATAAAAAAAGACCTTTTCAGGTCTTTTCTTTATTGTATGTAACGCGGGAAACCCACAAAATCACTTGGATTAACTTTCGCTTCCGTCCATGATCTCACTGTAGCTGACTCAGAATAATAACCGTTTGACTCTCCTAAAAATCGTAACACCACCAATCCCTTTTGAGTTGCTATTCTGTAGAATGTCCATGTATGCGAATCGTAGTATTGTGCTTGTGTATCTATTGGATCATCCGCATTCGAAACTTCTTCTGCCATTATTACTGGTCCTACCAACAAATCATCTAAGTCACCAATGATCTCTTCTAACCAGAATCCTTCGCAGCAATCTTGTTCGTGATAAAACTCAAAAACCAAACCGCATTCCGTTTTTATCACAAACTCGCTATCCTGCTTTGCACCTTTTGTTGCCACGATTGTCTTACCAACCAATTGTTGCAAAATTACATTATTTTCATCGTTCATTTTAATTCTCCAATTAAGTATATACAGATACTTTTCAACTTGGATTCATTTAATGAATACGTTAAATATAACAATAAGAAATATTATTGTCAATGAATAATTGCAAATTAACACAAAATAACTAAACTATATAGACACTCTATTTTAGGTAATCAATATGTCTGTCAAAATTGGAAATATGATTTTAGAAAAAAATAAACTTAATCATAATAACAAAGTTATTACACTCAATCATTTAAATGAATTTGATTCTTTTATTGATTATACAAAATCAAGAACAGTAGAAGCTATTGCAAAACTAATAGAGCCTATGAATATAAGGCTGATACAATTCAATAATGAACTACAAATTATTAAAACTACAGATAAGGAAAATGAATATTCATCTACACAACATTATCTAATGTTGCACGAGTATCGGTTGGAAGAAAATAGAAAGAATTTACATTCTGACTTAAATTTCATTATTGGTTATAATTTATTGATTTATATTCTTTCTCAAAAAGAAGAAAATAAACATTTAAATTTAGATGGCTTTGAAATTGCAGAATACATAATTTCTAACGCTTGGCATTCAAGTTTTGTAACGCAAAAACAATTTAACGAATACTATATGAGTATCTATCATCACGAAAATCGTATGGATTTATTTGCTGATAATAAAAAATACAATACGACACAACGTCCACCTCATACTTTGGCAAAACCCGTTACATTTAATTTTGGAAATTATGATTCTATATTTTCACCTGATTATATTTTTGAAAACCCACACTCTGATATTATGGTGCTTGATGGTTATATTACTTTCTATAAATATAATCATACGTTAAAAATAAAAAACAACTTTGCATCACTTTTAAAAGATATTCCCGAAGGAACATCTTTATTTAAATACAATATTAATAATACCGTTAATAGATATAGAGTAGAAAAGACAAAGCTAAAACCTAAAAAGATAACTGATATATTTTCTGAACACTATATAATAGTGTTACGATTTCAACAGCCAGCACCAAAAATAGAATTCATATAAGCCAGATCACTCTGGCTTTTCTAATTCTAATAGTTGTTTTCTTCCGTCTTCTGTTATTTCGTAACAAACGCCATGTGCATCTTCAACTCTTTTAAAGAAATTCAATTCAACTAATTTCTCTGTCACATCCTTGGCTTCTTTATAGTTTTTCCATATTCCATCGTTCCTGCAAATATGGTGGCATTTACTTGCTTCTGATAAAGCCAACTTATCAATTTTTCTAAGTCTCATTTTTGAATTCTCTTGCGAAATTATAACAAATTTGCATTATTATACTTTAAAACCATATTTTGAATCAAGAATTATTTGTTGATTTGAAATCAAAATTAATATACACTTGAAAATTAATTAAAGGTGTTAAAATATATGGACAAAAAATTTGAAGATTTAACCTACTCTCAACAAATAGATATTGCTCATAAATGGATTAATGACGATGATGTTGTATCTGTTGCTGAACTATTACTACAAACAGATGAAATTAACCAAGAAGTTGCTGTTCATCCTGATTACTTGATGGCTTTGCCATTGGTAGGAAAAGATCCAAATTGGAAAGATTATATGGCAGAAGCCGAAATGGATGTGACTGCACGTTGGGCTTACAAAATTTATTTACATGTAAAAGGCATTGTGGAGAAGGAAGATTCAACAGGGACTTGAATTTATTCAAAAAATCAGATATAATCAAGTCATCACATTTGAGAACAAAAATGAATTACACTAAAGAACAGCATAGAGAATTTCTAAAAGAGCTTGTACTTGAAGAGTGCAATAAGGGCTTGCACCCTAAGCCTGACTTCTCTTGGGAAATGCTATGGAAATATGAAATATTCTTGAAAAACAACCTTTTCATTTCA
The DNA here is from genome assembly GCA_963675135.1 of Galeopsis tetrahit. Taxonomy (NCBI): domain Eukaryota; kingdom Viridiplantae; phylum Streptophyta; class Magnoliopsida; order Lamiales; family Lamiaceae; genus Galeopsis; species Galeopsis tetrahit. Next base: position 295,422 of record CAVLYN010000079.1, read on the forward strand.
TCTATGATTAGTGATGCGATCACATCTAAAGTGAAACCAGAAAACTTATTTCAAATTCATAGCTTTGCTATTTTGTCAGAAGAAGATAAAGTCTTCATCGACAAAATAAAAAAAGATTTTTATAAAACTCACAGTATCAAAGAAATTAGTTATTCCAAAACACTTCCTCTAATTTCTGAGTTTTTTAAGAAAAATCGTAATGTTGATTTTATGTCTTTGACGGAGGATGAACAAAACGAAAAGCTCAAAGATGAAGATACTCATGTTTATGGTAAAGAACTTTTTGATTATCTTGGATTAACTCATATTCAGTTTAAATATCTTTATCAAAAAAAATCAGTTTATAAACAAGTCATTTAAGGCGAAAATAAATGCGAATTTTAAAAGAATATGACCGCAACGATAATGATACATATGTAGAAGTATTATCTAAAAATATGGTTATTGACGTTGAATTACATATGCACAGAGATCCTGATGCTCATGTAAGAAGTGGCAATATTAACGGTCATTTCTCCGTAGAAAGCAGACTACGTGCTGAAAATAACGTCTTACATTTTGCAAAAGCGTCTGATACTACTTTAATTAAGATTACTGACAAGAAAATCAAAACACTTGTTCCTATGAGTCTTGTCAGTCGTTATGAACTCAATGAAAGTCAATTAACTTTCGCACAAAAAACACCAATTTTCTATGACAATAAAATTAATAAATTTGTTGTACTTTTGGATTATCGTTTTTTACGTGATATTAAACTCCATGAACTCAATTTGGAAACTAAACATTACAAAACGTATCATAACAAGAAACAAAACGATGTTATTTATTTTGGGTTGACATTTGATTCTATGTCTGATGTAGAAGAACAATGTTCAACTAGAACAATAAAAGACGGTGTTTTGTTTGATGTTATGGAAAGTTACAAGTTCTATAAAATGTCTTTGCAAGGTGGCGAAAAAGTCATTATTGTTAATTTCTTAAATTCCGAGAACGAACAAACCCAATTATTTGATTTTTCGCTTAATAAATATCTTGAAAATTGCATTACTGCAAGAAGCTTTGATATTGAATACGCAGTCGCTGTTCGATTTGAAAAACGTTATTATTTTGTTGATAAAAAAGGTGAAATCATTCAGTCATCTGCTTTTTATCTTGATAAAGAAAAACAACAAACCAAGGATGATGGGAATGACGAAATTCGTTCTATGGGGTTCTCAGTAGGAAAGAAGAAACATTCTGTTTTTGTATGCCCTTACACAGATGAACAATTCAACCTGATTGAAGCACTCAGTAAGAAAATGAATGACATTCAAACGGAATTTGCGAACTTGTTTAAAAATGCCAGCAACAGTAGCGAAAAACTTGATAGTCCAATTACATCTTTGCCTTCTAATGGATTCATTAAGCTCATTGAAAATAAGTCTTGAACAAGAAGCCATTATATACTATAATGGCTCATCTTAAACAAAATTTCTTTGGATTCAAAATGAAAATTGAAAAAGTAATCCCTCACATTCCTTATTACATGGCAAATGGTAATAAAGTGATTCGCACTTTTGAACAACCGTTTTCTGATAGAAATGGCAACGAAGCAACTATCACTATTGTAGAATATACTGATAAGAAAGGAAAAATGCACGATGCTGTGATTCGTGTAAAATGGCATAGTATTGAAAAAATGTTTGCCTACACTGATAAACTTTATAAATAGAGAGAAATATGTTCAAACGAGTTGTTGATACTGCTGATTTCATTAATGCCGTGATTATTGCTTTCATTCTATTGATGGTATCTTCTGTTTTTGCTGGTACATTCATCGGAATGATAACAATTTCATTATTCAATATTTCCAAAGATTATGAACAAGTGACTTTTGCTTCTTCTGTTGGAGTATCAGCCATTTCAATTATTTTGACTTGTGTTTATTTCTCAACGAAAGAAAACAAAAAAACAATTAAAAATCAATAAGGTTAAAAAAATGAAAATCATTTCTAAAATCAAAGATTATTACGATTATGTTGGTAAAATTTATGGTGAAGATGAAAAGATTCCCTACAATCGCCTCGACTTGAATAAAGACGAATATCGTGATATTGCAATTCCTGCTCCTTTTAAAACACGCGATCAAAAATTGCATAATATGCGTGGTCATATTCAAGGTAAGCATATTCACCAACTGATTGTATGCGGTCATGTATTTACCGTTGAAAAAGAAACCTATACAAATGACCCCTATAAACTAATTTCCCAAGAAACACTTGATTTGCTTGCTACTGATGGCAATACTTATCGCTATTTCCGTCGAAATCATAAAGAAAATTATTATAAAGGAGAATTCTTGGAAGAAGCAAAAACAATGTGCAAATTGGTTGGACACCCTGTTATTGTGTATACAGGTCGTGACCATGCTGATAACCTGACATTCTGGCGTCGTATTCCAAACTTGGGTGAAGCAGGAATTCCTGCTTATTTCAAGCCAGAAGAAATGTTCCAAATGATTCAACAATTCATCTCCAATGAGATTCGTGAAAACCCTGATACTCAACCACCTGTTGAAGTAGAAGACAAGTACAAAATCATTGGACATGGTTTCGATTTGAAAACATCGTTCAGACATCGAAAAGAAAGTTGATAATCAAAATTACAAGGCTCATTGAAAAATGAGCCTTTTTTTGTTAAAATATTTAAACAAATTAAAGGTGAAAATATGATTTTAGAAGAGCTATACGAAAAAGCAAGATTGGAATTAGGCGCAACAAAAGAAGATCGTCTTAAAAAATCAAGAGCAAGAACTGTTGCACTCAATAAAATTCTCGCTAAGCAATTCAAAGGACATGAAGTCACCGAAGAATTGCTTAACAAAAAATGCAATATTTAATACCAATTTTTAACTTGGCTTTCTATTAGCCGCACGCCCAATTAAAAATATAAACATCTTCTTTATCTAATTTCTCAGAATCTTCAAGCCATTCAAATTCTTCTATAAAGATATGCCCTGTACCATCACTAGCAAATAATTCTTTTGCATTTGCAGGGAATTTCTTTCCATCATAAAAGCATCCTGCATCAATTTGAAATATAAATTCTCCGAAATTTTCAACTCCTTGTGTATAAAAAGGCCATCCACCTAACTTATCCCCCTGTATACAATGATATTCTTCTGTTAGTTCCACCAACTCTTCAATATCATAATCTTCACCAGCTAGAATTTCTTCAACATTCTCTTCCTCATACAATTCTTGTGGATGTGGATAATCTTTTGTTGGCTTCCAATCTATAATCGTTTTTTCTTTGTACTTTTTTATACCACTTTCTAAAGGTTGAGAAACAAAACTTCCATTTTCAAAGTTTGTTATTTTTCTAACTAAACTATCGCTTCCATATCTTCCTTCATTATATTGATAGAAAAATTGCAAAAGCCCTGAACCTCCTAATTTGTTTTTATATTCATCAGGAAGTGTCGATATATTAAGTTGCAGAACACACAAAGCTGGAATTTTCTCATCATCGTCCAAACAAGGCCATTTTTCATCTTTATTAATCCACACTGTTCCAAAATACTTTGATAATAACTCTTCTTTTTGTTCAACCAATTCTTTTGATAAAACTGGTTTGTATGCCGTTTTAACAAGTTTTTTAAATATTTCCGCACTCATATTCTTCCTCTATTTACGTTTGTGTTCTATCAATATTTTCTCATTTCCATATTAAAAAACAAGTTAATTGACATCTTTATTAATTTTGTTACTATAATGACAAAAACAGTTGAGAGAAGAATATGCACACAGAAAAACTTTTTGCCAAGATACGTGAACGCTTAGGAAATACTGAAGAAGTTCGCACAGCCAGAGTTAAAGAAAGAATGGAAGCACTAAATATTAAACTACAAAGACAATTAGATTCGCAAAAAATGACAGAAGAAGTACTTAACAAAAGATGCACTCTTTAATATTGATTAAAATCTTAAAATAAGCTATTATATTAGCAAACAGTTTAAGGTGATTTATGAAAGTTTACCTCTTATGGAAAAAACATCATGAAGATGAAATAACTCAAAGCGAATTTCATGATATTCTCATTGATGTTTATACCGATAAAGAAAAAGCTGAATCAGCAAGAGAAATAAAAGAAAAGAAACTTTATGATGCTTATCACAAAGCTAATGAAGCCTCTAATATTGTTAATGACATATTAGGTGTGGATGAGTTTCCCATTACTGAATATTTTGTTGTTGAAGAAAAAATCACAAAATAATATGACCAGAATAAATGTCTTGGAGCCATCAGAATTGTATGATCAGCATCTTTTAATTGAGTTAAGAGAGCTTCCAAGACTATTTACATACATAGAGCAACATATGCTCTTAAATCCTATTTATAGCGGTCCTGAGACCTATACACTTGGCAAAGGACACGTTAAGTTCTTCTCAAATAAAGCACTATATCTCTATAAGCGCATGTTTGCTCTACATCATGAATCGTTATTGAGAAATTTCAATTTTAAATTTGATTCTGACAACTGGAATTTACGCTATAACGCAATTCCTAGTATTTTAAAACAAGATTATTATCCAACATTGAATGCCATAGACATTAATCGCGAAAGGATCTTTGAAAAAGTGATCTTGCGCCCCAATTTTTATCGTTATTGTGGAAAACCAATTGACCAAAAGATTGACTTTTGAAGCTATTTGAGATATTATAATATCAATTCCACTCTCAATGGCAATTTTAAAATGACTACTCTGAAAAAACATCTTGACCACATTATTGATGGTACTTATGCAGCACTGATTAATGGTGATTTTGTTTCTCAACCATCTGACAATATTGGTGACGATTTTCAGATTCATATGAGTTATGATGGTGATATGAGTTTTTTCTCAGTATTGGACTTTATTAAAGAAGAAAGTATCTTCAATGAATATAACCATCTTGTAAACGGAAATAAAGTTCTTTACTTTTCCTTAAACAATCAAAAATCTTTGTTTGGCAAATCTTTGTACGTATTAGCAGAAGCTATTCGTCGTGACAATGAATTAGGTAAACTACAACTTCAACGTATCAAAGAATATTCAAAAGTAGAAACAACTGCCGCTTTTGATTGGATGATTGAAAACGCTTTTAAGTTTGAAACACTTACAGAAGAATCTTACAAACGTGTACAAGATGATAATGATGGCGATAAAGATTCAGCTATCACTCTTGTTCTGAAAGACAATAAAATCGAAGTACATGCTAATTGTGGTGATTCATTCAGATTTCGCACTTCATGTGGTGGTGGAAGAAGTCTGCGAGTAAGAAATGCATTGATTTATCTGGCTTATGTCTCTCAAAAGCTTGAATCTTCTTCAAAATTGAGTTAAAATTGACATCCAATATCGGTGAAGACCATGAATAAAACAGAAATCAAAAAAGCTTTTTCAAATCGAAACAAATTGAAAAAAGAAGTCAAAATGTTGGCTGCTAAACTTTGGAAAACTAGTATTTCTTCACCGCAATTTGATGCTACACAAGAACGCTTAAAAACAGCACAAAAAGAATTGGAAGAACAATATCCAATTTTCCAAAAGGCTTTAGTGCTTACCCTTTGCCCCGGAACACAGGAACCAAAATGAAAGAAATTATTATTGTAGCGATTGTCTTATACTTTGTTTATAAAGTGATGGCACCAAGCAAAGGAATGAATAAAGCAGAAGTAGCCGATTTTGTAGGCTCAACTGCTTTATCCGTTCACGCCGAATTTCTGAAAGTTTTTGAAAAATACGAAAAAGAGCGGCAAATTGCTCTTGAAGAAAAACAACCAAATCGCGAAACAGAAGCATTTTGGACTGTTAAAAATTATTTAAAAGAATTCCCAAATGCCGTTAACTCGGAAATAAAAAAGGCTAAAGAGCAATAAGCTGATGGAACAGCTTAGCTTTGATTACAACCTTCTGATAAAATTTCATACTTTATTCCTTTTATGTTTCCTTGACTATCTTCGTAAACCATTTTTGCTGGAACCACTTCGCAATTTCCTTTCTTCTCACTCATACTAATTACATTTTTAACATCAAGATTCATGCCATATTTATATTCTTGATATTTAACTTGCGATAAGTCAACATTTTGATCAGCTTGTGCGCTTGAAACTCCAAAGATCCCCACAAAAGCTGCTAACACTATACCTGATACTTCTTTTTTAACTTTACTATTCATAATTTCATCCTCCACCTAATTAATAGGTTACTAATTGTTTGTACTTTCATTATAGCCCCCAAAACTATTCATAAAAGAGATAATATCATTGATAATAATGATTGAAGCTATTCAAAAACTTGATGATGGCTGTTTTAAAGGCTTACAGAGACATGTTCCATCAAATGCAACAATGATTTTCTTGTAATGCAATAATGAAACGCTTTACATTGACCTGATTTTATACTATAATACTGACCTACATACCTCATTGAGCAACATCAAATGAAAGAAGTTATTATTTGCCTAATTATTTGCGTAACTCTTGTTAATCTTAATGATGGCATGAGCAAAAAGGAATCATTAGCTTTTGTCTCCAAAGTCGCTTCTGTTACACAGCAGACTGTACAAAAACAGTTTGACGAATACGAAAAGCAACGTAATGAAGCATTGGCAAATAAAGATCCTGTAAAAGAACAGGTTGCATTTGAAGTATTAAAGAAATCACTTACAAAAATTTCTGATGACATTCAAGCCGTAAACGACAAATCAAAATAACATTATAAAGGTTCAAATATGTTCTACATTCTTATTTTAGGTAATCATCCTGAACTTCAAACCGAATTGGCGACATCTAATTCATTTGCAAGTTTGGAAGAAGCGAAAGCATATCAATCCACTATTCATTCCTCAATCAAAACTAAAGTTTTGAAAGAGTTTGATGAAAGCTGACGAACAAGAATATCGGGCGAAACGATTTCGCCTTGGCATGAGCAATATTTCTGATGTTTGTAACGTAAATAATTACAATTGATTTTCAAATATTTCTATTGTATTATTAATGTATATTATCAAACGGTATTCTCTATGTCACTTCAAGCATTAACAGACCTTTCAAAAGTAAAAAAACTTAGCGCAGAAGGAATGCTTCTCTTGCAGGCTGCAAGAAAAAGGCACACTGAATATGATGAAAAAATAGAAAGACAAGTTCAAAAACAAGCACGTTGGTCATGAATTACTGATGAAAACATGCAGCATCTGAACAAATAGATACCGCCTTAAAAAACCTTAACAATTGATATGCAACGGTTTTTTTTGCATGTCAAATAAATATCAAAAACATCATAAACCTCCCGTTTTTTAAAGGACAAAAGGTCAATTTACCTCTTGCTAAAGTAACTGTTTTTTTCTATAATAAGTGGACACAAACAATCTACAATCAGGTATTAAAATCATGGCTCTTTCACTCACAGTAAGTGCGAAAGGAAACACCAATTCAGATATTGAAGAAGCATTGCAACGTGCCTATTTTGAACTCGTTCAAGGTAGTGTTTCTGAATCTTATAAAGACGAAGAAAAAGAGTACTTTTTTGAAGTATCTGGCGAAGACGATTGAAACCTCCTAAAATTTAAAAGGCTTACATAATGTCCCTATCTTTCGAATTCTCTGCTGTTGGCGCTACTCAATCAGATATTGAAGAAGCATTGGAAATTGCAATTCGTCAAGTGCGTGAAGGATTCACAAGTGGTCATGATCGTGGTGATGCTCGTTCATATCATTATGAACTCAATGGCGAAGAAACTATTTCAGAAGCATAATAAAGGAATCGATCATGATTAATTTTATCAAAAATGATTTTTCTATTGACACAAACTCTGTTGAACTCTTGAAAGCAGAGATGAAAGAATATCGTTGGTATTCTGAATTTGTAGATATTGATTCAACTGGCAAAATCATTCTTTTTGATATTTCGCATGGCTGCACAAAAGATGCTATTCAACAAGTCATCGATTTGCTAGACGATAACGGTAAATCATCTGTAAAACTTGATATTATAGTATCTGACAATGATGAAACTTTTTCTTATACTTTTGATCATGAAAATAAACAAATCATTGAAAAAGTAGCGTCTGGCTATATTTGGTTTTAACCTTAAAGAGAATTAAAAATGAAAGAACTACTGGCTATTCAAAACAAAAATTTTGAATACGATTATTTAAATAAAACCGAATTCCATAAAGTGGCAAAGGCAGAACTTCGCAGACTAGTCAAAAACCTTGGCATGACTCGTGGCACTTACGATATTCGTAGCAATCTTGGTGGAGATGCTGTTGCTGGCGAAGTTATTCTTCATACAGAAAAAAGTTTATCTACAAATCATTGCAAATGGTTTGGGCGAAAAAGGACTTCGCGTAATGTATCGCACTTGTGAAGGTCGCAAAGATTACACTGGTGGACCAAACCATTTTATTTCTCTAGAAGAATTTGGAACCTCCGAATTCCGCTACAAATTGAGCAATATGTTGTTTGGAAAACTTACCGAAAAAGCAATTTAAAACCTTGACATGGTTGTGTTTTGTTAATATAATACAACCATTAAATGTCCGCATAGCTCAGTTGGATAGAGCAACAGCCTTCTAAGCTGTGGGTCGTAGGTTCGAATCCTACTGCGGACACCACCTATCAAAATAATAAATTGGAACCGCAATACATGAAAACTCGCATTCGCGAAGCAAAAAACGAAAATGGTAACACTCGCTACATCTGTGAATATTTGTTTCTGTTTTTCTTCTGGAAAAATTGCAACAATAGCCAAACAAACTTCCCAAAGCCTACTTATCGTGATGGTTATGTTCATCGAACACAAGCCGAAGCACGTATCGAAAGATTCCGTGCCGGATTGAACCGCTAGCCTATTGCTATTGAACTATTATAGTGTTATAATGAGTTCATTAAATAAACCTCAAACCCAATGTGGAATTATCATGAACGAACCTATCCGTATTAAAGAATGTGAAACACATAAAGTTTTGCTGTCGGAAATTCCTAGCATGATTCTTCCAAAACGTAGCCAAATTAAATTTCCCGAACAGACTCAATTCATTATCAAATCTTTGATTGATGATATTCTTTTCACACGAAAAGATCGGGAAGTTGAGATTGAATTCTTCTTTGGCACTAGAGAAATGACAGTAACTCTTGATTTTGGTTACATTCATCTTCGAAAAGGAACAGAACTTAGCTTCAAAAATGAATATGATTTTGATGTTTTCACAAACGTTGATAAAATTATTAGCGAATCAATTGAAAGAGAAATGGCTGAGAATTATGCACATTTTTCAGAAATCGATCTTGAAAAGGCCAATAAATTTTTTGAGCATATTAAAATCCTTGACGAAGCTTTGAACTTTAATGGTCGTTTGCTTGCTTATACAAAGAAAACTGAATTCAAAAGTAACGTGTATGAATTAAAAGATTCTTTTGAAGGTTTTGATATTACTAAAACAGTTACCAAATCTATGTGCATCAATCTTAAAAATGATACATTTGATGTGTCTTCTTATCATGAAGAAATTATTTTTAATTTCAATGGTATTCGCCTTATGTTTCGTCCTGATCAAATGAAAGATACCTATAAGATTGTTAGCACTATTCAAGCTCTTATCGGTGTTTTACAATGAAAACACAAAACAGAAATTACCGAAATGTTGGAACCATTGGTCATGTCGATTACTGTAAACAACCCTGCCCTAAAGGACAGGGCTTTTATTTTTCTTGAAGCCTGCATTACCTTGTAAACAAGATAATATGAACATTTAAATCCTTTTACACTACCTCAATATATCTATGGCAGAAAATTTTGGTTTTTGCCTGTTTTAAACTATATTCCACGACATGATACAGCACTCGCTTCTATTATAAAATATAGGTCAGAAGAAAAACAATTTATCATTTTACCTATGAAACCTTAAAAACTTTTATTTTGATAGACTATCAGTGTTTAATGTGTTATAATTGTCTTCATTAAACAACTCAAATTCTGTCTTGGACTTACAAAATGAACGAATCACTTAACAATGTCGTTAAAGAACTAGATGCTCTTTCGCAAGAACAATATGATAATTTTGCTAAACGCATTGCTGACTTCATTGCTGAGCATGATGTTTCGACCTTAGATTATATGCACCAACAACATCATCATAGTGGTGATATTTTTATCCGATTGGCTGATATAGCAGAAAAAGAGCACATACTCTTGCATTCAATGTTTTAAACCATCATAAAAAAGAATGGGCACAAATGGTGACTGACGAACAGTTTTGTGATTATGTCTTATCATTTTTGTGTGGTGATGGAATGGAAGTTGAGTGGGCAAAAGCATGATCAAAAATTTAATCAAATCACTTTTTTCGAAAAGTTTTCCCTGAGCCTACTGAAGAGAAACTTCTGGAAAAATCTTTTACACTTTTGAATTCTCTTAAAAGACTAGAAAGCAAAATAGATAATTATGAGCGTTACGAACGTTTCTCTAACGATGTTAGAGCTTGCGAATATTTAATAGAGAAAGTTAAATCAATTCCACACGGAAAGAGAAAACCTTTTTTAAATATTACTGTTGCATTCATTAGACTTCATAAAAGTATGTACACTCATTTTTAAAGATGATGCTATATTATTTTATATTTACTTTGATTGCTGATTTGCTATATTGATATTATACAAATCATAACAGGATTCTAATATGCAAGCCATCCGTGATGTACAGTCTTTTGAACACGCAAGCATGACACTCTCGCTTTGTCTTCTCTATCTTCAACAGGAAAAACTAAACATCGAAACAGCAGTCACAGAAGTGATTACTGTTATCAATATTTCAAGTGGCATTCTAGAGCTAAGTCCTGACGACTTAATGCTTAAAAAAATCACTAAAAACTTATCGAAAGTAAGCAATCTTTATCTTTCAAATCCACAAGACAAACTACTTGAAACACCCGTAAATGATACTCTTTATCAAATTCGTTATAATTTGCGAATTGCCATAGATTACATCACTAAAAACTATGTCTAATAGCCTCTTAATCTGTTAGGCACATATTCATTAAAATAAACATTGTCTTTCAATGGCAGGCTTGGTATAATATCGTTCTACAAATCTAGAAGATAATACATTATGAGCCGTATCAAACATCACTTTCCAGAAGCCTTGGTTAACGAATGCTCTGTTATTTACACTTCAAAAGAAACAAGAGCAAACAAGTTTACAATTTCGCCATCACAAAAAGAAATCAGAGTAAAACTCTCTTTACATAATACTGCCGAACAAAATGAATTCTACAAAAATGCAGTAGCAGCTTTTGTTTCTTCTAACTCTGATAGAAATATAATTTCCTCTCATCGTGGAAGGATTTTCATTAAAGATAATGCTGTCAAAATCCATGTTCAACCTCAATACTTTGCAAGTTACATTAGCTTCACATACCACGAATAATGATTGACTGCATAGCAGAATTACACTATAATGTGTCAATGAAATCAATTACTTCACATTAAGTGGTGATAGAAATGCCTTTTAAAATTTCAACTGATAAAAAACTCATTGCAGAAAGCGAACAATTTTATCACGACAATATAAATTCAATTCGTCTTTTTTATCGCCCACTGAATGAACTTATTCCTTTTTTGTTCAAAAACAAAATTGACACCTTTTATGAAAAAATAGAACTTTTCTTGCAAGTCCGTGATGAGAAAAGCAATGTTTTACATAATCGCATTTCTTATGCATATGCTACTGGTGATTATCATGAAAATGCTCTTAATCACTTCCATTTCAAAATTGATGGTAAAAATCATATTTATAGTATTGTTGAACTTGACATGTATGGCATAATTGATAAAGCAAATAAAATCAAAAAACAATTATCAGACGATAAAGGTTCTAATACAAAAAATAATGTTTTGCAGTTTAAACGATAATACAACTGCATATATTTACTTTTGATATTAGTGATGCTATAATTTAACCATCTATTTAAAAGAGAAAACAAATGGAAAAACTGGTTTAAAAATTTGTTTTCCACAAGTGCTATTGTCATTAGTGGAAGTGTCGTTATGGGTGATGTTGTTTTTGGTAATTCCAATGTTTCTAGCAACACTTTAAATCCTACTGATTTGAAAAATCTTGGTGACGTTATTTCTCAAAATCGAGATGTAACAGAATTTAACAAAATTGATATAAGTGGAGTTATTGACGTTCAATTTATTAAGGGAGAAAATCTTTCTTTTGATTGTTGAAGCGCAAGAAAGTCTACTCCATAAGATTAAAGCAAAAATTGAAAGTGGAACTTTGGTTATTGCGACCGAAAATAATTTCGTCTCAACAAAAAATCAACAATCAAAGTAACTTCACCTTTCCCCTTGGTTCAAGTGAAACACAAAGGCGTAAGTGACTTTAAAGCATCTGGTATTGATACAACCAATTTTGAATTGGATTTTAGTGGAACTGGCAATGTCACCTTGGAAGGACAAGCTGAATCGGCATCCTTTACTGCCAAAGGCGTTGGTGATTTAGATGCAAAAAAATTCAGCGTAAAAACAATGACAATTAATTCAAATGGTGTAGGCAATATTTCTGTTCGAGCAACAGAACTTATCTCTGGTACTATTAAAGGCGTTGGTAACACAGACGTGTATGGCAATCCACGAAATGCTGGATTAAAATCTAAAGTTGTTGGAAATCTTGAATTTCATTGATTTCTAAGAATACCACTTGTTAAATAAATGATTATTTTGTATACTGAATGTTATAAGGAATAAGATTCTTATTCTTTTTACTTAACCACCATGAGTACATGAATATGATTGCATACAAAGAAGGTTCGCTTTATACACTTTCAGTTGACTATTATCACAAAATAACATTGCAGTGTACTTATATTCATGATGGTTTCGCTTATTTTATTGACAATAAAGAAATCAATTACAAAGAAAATACTAAAACTAAAAAACTGTATCAATTCAACAATCAATATCAAACTTGGGACACAATTGAGAATTCTCTTAAATCTCTTGCCGAAAACGAAAATCATTCTCGACCATTGCTTAGAACTCATTTTGAGTTCAGAGGCGACTAACCAAAGAAATATTATCAATATTAGACAAAATGGTTGAGTTATCTAGTTAATCTCTGTATAATTCAACGTATGCCCCGGTTGGTGAAATTGGTAGACACATGAGACTTAAAATCTCCCGCCGCAAGGTGTGCCGGTTCGAGTCCGGCACCGGGCACCACTCTTAAACAAACACAAAGGTTTTACCATGGAAAAGATTACTTCTGAACATCTTGCTCAACTTCGTGACATTGGTCGTTATTTTGATGATCACATTGGTAAAAACCACTATAATATTGTTCATTATGCTCGTGACCATATTGGCGAACGAAATAAAATGCTTGATGCAAATCGCGAAAAAATGCATCAATGCAAATCAGCAATTAGAAAATTTTCTTTGAATTTTGAAAATTTTTATGCTTTGCCACAAGTTCCTAGTGAACCACATACTAATGAAGAATCTGAAATCTTGCAATATGCATTTTCGATTCGTATTAATCAACTTGAAGCAGATTTGCAATATCTCTTGGAAATGACAAACGAAAAGAAAGTTTTGGAAGTATGCGAAAAAGATTTGGCTGATATGAAAAATTCTGCGAAAGAATTTAAAGAATTTATGGAAGCAAATAGTTAACAATTTTCACGTTAAAATCAAAAGCCCTAACATGTGTTGGGGCTTTTTTTTGTTCCGAATTTAACACTCAATACCTCAGTTTTAAAATTTAAATATGTGTACTATAATATTTTCCTTTTATTTTTGAAATATTCCTTGCATTTAAAAACTCATACGAATACAATTCGCGAAATATAAACCATTGTAATAAGTAAACACATGATAGATCTAAATAAAAATAACCCGGAGAGAGATAAAAATATGAGTATTAAAAAAAATTGTTGGACTTGTAATTGCTGGCATTATAAGTCTTTTACTTTTAATTATAATTTTTGACAGCGCATATACTGTTGACGAAGGTGAACGTGGTGTTATTCTTCGAAATGGTAAAGCAATTGGTGTAGCAGAACCCGGCTTGAATTTCAAAGCCCCTATTATTGACCGGATAAGGACTGTCAGCGTGCGTAGTTACACTGCAAAATATGACAAATTGCAAGCATACAGCAAAGACCAGCAACCTGCGGATTTGCGTGTTTCCGTAACTTATCGTGTTCCTCCTACCGAAGTAGTTGATCTTTACAGCACTTACTCGACTGTTGAAGGTATTACTGACCGTAGCATAAACCGCCAAGTCCCAACGCAAGTAGAAAACGTTTTTGGTCAGTATACTGCAATATCAGCCGTACAAAATCGTGCTAAACTTGTTGCTGATTTGGGAGTGGCAGTTAAAAACTCAATTACTGGTCCGATCTTCATCGAAAGCATACAAATTGAAAACATTGATTTCTCTAAAGCCTACGAAAAGTCTGTTGAAGACCGTATGAAAGCCGAAGTAGATGTTCAAACTCAAAACCAAAACTGGGAAAAAGAAAAAGTTTCTGCTAACATTGCAGTAACACAAGCAGAAGCAGCAGCAAAAGTTAAAATCGCTGGTGCAGAAGCCGATGCTAAATCCATCAAACTTCGTGGTGAAGCAGAAGCAGAAGCAATTAAAGCAAGAGCAGCAGCATTGGCTCAAAACGAAAACCTTGTTGAGTTGACCAAGGCTGAACGTTGGAATGGTGTGCTTCCAACAACCATGTTGCCTAACAGCACAATGCCTTATTTTGAAGTTAACAAAAAGTAAGAATAGTAAATCAATCATATCCTCCTTTACAGGAGGATTTTTTTTGCATAAAATTCTAGCATTAACTAAAGTTATCTGTTTATAATCAGGCAAATCAAAATAAACCCTGCACATAGGAATAAATTATGAATTACAAACTACTGATAGTTTAGCGTCTGCACTTTTTCTGAATGCTTGTGGACCAACTCCACAGGACGTTGTTAGCAACAACGCTATATCAGAACGAAATTTGTCCAACCCTGAAACAATTGGCAAAACTCCTGATGGTCAAATTGTGAAACGCGCAATTGTTAAATATCAGTGTGATCTTTGTAGCATTTCCACAAGTCATTTTGGTATTTTGTTGGCAATGTAAAAAGTGATAATTATCCTGTTCAATCTGGAAAAACATCTTACAATCAGGTCGATGTTACACTTCCAGCAAATCCTACTGCCGAAGACATTTTGAAAAAAGCCAAAGATATTCAAGAACAAAAAAATCAACAATCTAAAGCAAAAGAAGATGAATATCAAAAGCTTTGTAAAGAACTTAATAAAACGAATTGCAACCCTTAATGAAAAAGGATTAATTATGAAAAATAAATTATTTAAAACTCCTGCTGTTCTGGTATTTGCCTTATGTGCCATTTTATTCAAGGTTGCCAAAAAACACCAGAAGATATTCAAAAAGAAATTGATAAAGATAATCTTATTACAGAACAGAATAAAGAAAGTATTAAACAACCTGTTGTTATGGGCACAACTGTTGATGGGCAAGAAATAAAAAGGATTCATTTTAAATATAACTGTAAAACTAGCGATAGTTGCTACAGCACTGTAGACCATTTCGTTTATTATGTAGGTAATTCGGTTAGTGATAATCGTGAAGTCCGAATAGCCAAAAGTGTATATAATAATGTTGAAGTGTCTCTTGGTACTAATCCAACCCCTGAACAAGTTATTGCAGAAGGAGAAAGAATTAAAAAAGAAATGGAAGATTCTGAACGTAAAGAACTAAAAAGACTCAGCCACAAATACAATTACGATGAATGCGGCAAAAGTATGCCTGAATTTGTTTTACCAGAGAACCCAACAATAGAACAGCACACTTATTCTTTAGCTTATGAACAAGCACAAAAAGCAAGAGAAGCATGCATTCACGAACATGAAGAATATGAAAAAGCCCAAAAAGACTTAGAATTTGAAAAATCAAAATTAGCGAAGGAATCCCAAAATGGCAATAATTCTAACAGGTGATAGACCGACAGGTTCCCTACATTTAGGGCATTATATCGGCTCGCTTCGAAATCGTGTAGAACTACAACACGAACATACTCAATATCTGTTAATTGCTGATAACCAAGCATTAACAGATAACATGGGCAATCCCATGAAAGTTCGTGATAACATCATTGAAGTTGCAAAAGACTACCTTGCTTCTGGTATTGATCCAACTAAAACAACTATTGCTATTCAATCTTTGCTCCCTGCAATTGCTGAATTAACTCTTTTGTATATGAACTTTGTTACTGTTTCTCGTTTAGAAAGAAACCCAACAATTCGTGACGAAATAAAATCAAGAAACTTTGGTCGTGACATTCCAGCAGGTTTCTTAGCTTATCCAGTTGCGCAAGCAGCCGATATAACCGCGTTTAAAGCCTCTTTAGTGCCTGTTGGTGAAGACCAAGCTCCATTGATTGAACAAGCTAACGAAGTCGTCAAAAAGGTTAACAGACAGGCTGAAAAAGAACTTCTTCCTGAAATCGCTGCTTTGATCCCAACCATTGGTAGACTTCCAAGTCTTGATGGCAAATCAAAAATGAGTAAATCTTTAGGTAATACTATTACTCTTTATTCAAGCAATGACGAAATCACAAAAGCTGTTCGCTCTATGTTTACTGACCCAACTCATATTAAAGTATCAGATCCGGGAAAAGTTGATGGAAACGTAGTGTTTACTTATCTAGATGCTTTCGATAATAATGTTGAAGAACTTAATGCTTTGAAAGAACATTATATTCGTGGTGGACTTGGCGATTCCGTTATCAAGAAAAGGTTAACAGAAATCTTAATTGAAACATTAACTCCTATTCGTGAAAAAAGACTTCAATTAAATAATGAACACGAATACGTTCTGAGCGTATTAAAACAAGGGACAGACATTGCTAGAGAATTAACTCAAACTAACCTCAACGAAATTAAAAGACATTTAAATATGTTTTCTTTTGGATTCAACTAACTTATAGGAAAAATATTATGGGATATACAACAGATTTTTATGGCACTTTCAAAATCACACCAACTTTAAAAGAAGAGCATAAAGAATATCTACTTGCATTTTCTGATAGCAGAAGAATGAAGCGTGATGCTCAAAAATGTGAATCACTTCATGATCCTATTAGATTGGCAGTTGAACTCCCTGTTGGTATAGAAGGTGAGTTTGTTGTATTACAAACTGGATATGATGATAAATCAATTATTGAACGTAATAGTTCATCTTCAACTCAACCGGGACTTTGGTGTCAATGGATTCCCAATGATGAAGGCACTGAACTAGAATGGAACGGTGCTGAAAAATTCTATGCGTATATAGAATGGCTTGATTATCTTCATACGAAGTTATTTAAACC